>VWZI01005293.1:0-15572 GCA_013396835.1 Psilopogon haemacephalus
GGCTCAGGGTGGGGGCAGCTAGCCTCAACCCAATACACCCAGTATTTATTACTTCTGTTATTCCTACACCCTTACCAATGTTACCTAATTCCTTTGATGTTACTAGGATGCATTGTCTATTCATATTTTCCATATCAAAACAATCCCATCCATATCAAAACAGTGTTGTCCCTTAACTCCTAAAGTCTAAGATCTATTACCATTGAGAACTAATTCTACACATTATCAGAATTTGCATCTTGCAAAGAAACCCATAATCTTTGGTAAAGAAAAATTTAACACTGTCACTTTAAAGAACAATACAACTCTTGGAAGCAAAGAGAGGGAGGGAACGGCAGCAGTGCCACTTGGCTCTGATGTGTATCTGCTACTTTGCCCGAGATGTTTTCCTTTCTTCCTCAGCCAACTCCCTCTTATCAGTTGATGCTGCAGAAACAGTGCTACTAAGGCCTGCTTTTTTCACGCTAAGAGAAGACCACTAAGGGAAATCTTTTAACAAGTGGATCGTTCATAGCATCCATGGCTCTGCAGCCATCCCACACCAGAAGGATAATGTTTGAGTTTTCTTTTTATCAAATGGAAAATATGTGCTTCTGAGATCAGAAAGCACCTACAAGTCTTCTTTTATAGATGATGTATTACTCTACCTATAGTTGTGTTGAACATGCTTCTCCTTCTTAGAAATAATGATGTTATGATATGCCAAAAGTCACATAATGTGTCAAAATAAACACTTCAAAGGATCACAGGATGTTAGGGACTGGAAGGGACCTCTGGAGATCATTGAGTCCAAGCCACATGTCAGAGCAGGACCACTTAATCTAGTGCAGTTTGCACAGAAATGCATCTAGATGGGTCTTGAAAGTCTCTAGAGAAGACTCCACATCCCCTTTGGGGAGCTTATTACAGTGTTCTGTGACTCTTAAAATAAAGAAGTTTCTCCACGTGTTGATCAGGAGAGGTTCTCCTCCCCTTCTACTCTGTCCTGTGTGGCCCAATCTTGAATACTGTGTTCAGTTTTGGCCTCCCCAGTTTAAGAGGGACAGTGATCTGCTGGAGAGGCTCCAGCAGAGGGCTACAATGATGCTTAGGGGACTGGAGGGCATGACTTATGAGGAGAGGCTGAGGGACCTGGGACTTTTTAGTCTGGAAAAGAGAAGACATAGAGGGGATTTGATAGATGCCTATAAATATCTGAGGGCTGGTCATGAAGGGGATCTTCTCACTTGCTCCCTGTGATAGGACAAGGAGCAATCGGTGTAAGTAGCAGCAAAAGAGGTTCTGCCTGAACAAGGTGGAACTTCTTTACTGTAAGGGTCATAGAGCATTGGAACAGGCTCTCCAGAGAGGCTGTGGAGTCTCCTTATCTGGAGACTTTCAAGGCCTGTCTGGATGTGTTTCACTGTGATCTGTGTTAGACTGTATGGTCTTGCTCTAGCAAGGGGGTTGGACTCGATGATCTCGTCGTGTCGCTTCCAACACCTAATGTCCTGTGATCCTGTGATCCTGTAGTTTACATTCATTGCCCCTTGTCCTCTCACAAGACACAAGTGAGAAGGGGCTGTCCCTTCCTTCTTGACACTTAGTCATTATATATTTATATACATTTACTAGGTCCCCTTGCAGTCTTCTCTTCTCCAGACTAAAAAGCCAGGTCTCTCCATGTCTCTCAGCTTCTCCCCATAAGGCATGTTATTCAGTCCCTTAATTATCCTTGCAGCCCTCCATTGGACTATCTCAAGTAGATCCCTGTCCCTCTTGAACATGGAAGCCTGGAATTAGATGCAATATTCCAGGTGAATTCTCACTAATGCAGAGTAGAGGGGGAGGAGAACCTCCCTTCATCTGCTCGACATACTTTTCTTAATACATCCCAAGATCCCATTGGCATTGTTGACCAAAAGGGCATGTTGCTGACCCATGGATAACTTGTCAACCAGCACTCCTAAGTCCTTCTCCTTGGAGCTGTTCTCTAGCACATCATCTCCCAACCTGTACTGGTGCAGTTTATTAGTCCTTCTCAGATGCATGACTCTGCACTTATGCTTGTCTAACCTCATTTATTTCCTCTTTGCCTAGCTCTCCAGTCTGTCCAAGGCTCATTGAATGGCCCCACAGCCTTCAAGTGTGCCAGCCAAGCCTCCCAGTTTGGTGTCATCAGTGAACTTGCTGAGCAGACACTCCATCCCACCATCATTGTAATTGATAAAGATGTTAAACAGGACTGGACTCAGCACTGATTTCTGGAGGACTCCAGCAGTTACAGGTCTCCAGCTGGACTTGGCAGGATTGGCCAAGAGTCTATGGACTCCTGCATAACCAGTACTTAATCCATCTCACTGTCTATGTTATGTCACCTTTCCTGAGCTTACTCACAAGGATGTTATGTGAGACAGTGCCAAAAGCCTTGCTAAGGTCACGGTAGACTACAGAATCAATTTCCTCAAATCTGTAACCCATACCTTGCCAAGCAACGTTCAGAGATGCTGTCTGACTGATCTTTTCTTACGAGGGATCTGCCTAGTGAATGAGGGAACAGTCATGGACATTGTCTACCTGGATTTTAGTAAAGCCTTTGGCATTGTATCCCACAACATTCTTCTTCAAAAAGTCATGACACCAGGCTTGGACAAGTGCACTCTGCACCAACTGTCTGGTTGGCCAGACTCAAAGAGTCCTGTCAGTCACTAGTGGTGTCCCACAGATTTTAGTACTGATGCCTGTCCTCTTTAACATCTTTTTTAAAAATCTCAGTAAGAGGATGGTGAGTGGCTGTGTTGATCCACTAGAGAGTAGGGAAGATCTGGCCAGCTGGCCTCCTGAACTGACAGATGGAGACAGGGGCCAATATAGTCTCCCTGTAATCCAAGATGAAGCAGTAAGGGACCTGCTGAGGCACTTGGGTCCTAACAAGTCCGTGGGACCAGATAGGATCCATCCTAGGGTGATGAGAGAGCTGGCAAAAGAGCTGGTCAAGCTGCTTTCTGTCATTTTTCAACAGTCCTGGATCACAGGAGTGGTCCCTGAAAGCTGGAAGCTGGCCAATGTGATGCCCATCCACAAGAAGGGTCAGAAGAAGGAACTGGGAAATTAAAGACCTGTCAGCCTCAGCGTCAGGCAAGGTTATGGAACAGGTCATCTTGAGTGCAATCACACAGCACCCTCAATTCAAGAGAGATATTGAGGAATTGGAATGTGTCTAGAGAAGGGCAATGAAGCTGGTGAGGGGCCTGGAGCACAAGTCCTGTGAGGAGAGGATGAGGGAGATGAGGTTGTTTAGCCTGGAATAGAGGAGCCTCAGTGTCGCGATGTAAGAGACGGGGAGATGCTTGATGCAAGCAAGTTCCATTTATTACATGTATTTGTTCATCTTATATATGCTTAGATATTCTGAACAAGTCATTGTGTCCTACTTCTATTGGTTATTCACAGTCATCGAACAGCCAAGACTAGTACAATGATTGGCTTAAAAATGTGAAATCACGTATCTATTTTAATGCAAGATACAAACACTGCTTTAACATCTAAGCACACAGAGAAACCATAATATCTTTGTTTTGCTTTCCTTATCAGAGTTTTACAACCCCCAACGTCACCTCGCTCCCTGACTCCACTAGACGCCGTATTTCAGACTGTCTGTGTACAGGGCCTGTGTGTTAAGTCATCCAAATTAAACAGCTGTGTATAACTCAGGGTCTTCCTACTCCCTTCACCTTAGGGGTGACCTCATTGCTCTCTACAACTGCCTAAAGGGAAGTTGTAGCCAGGTGGGGGTTTGTCTCTTTTCCCAGGCAACCAACAACAGAATGAGGGGACACAGTCTGAAGTTGTGCTAGCGGCAGTATAGGCTAGATATTAGGAAGAAGTTCTTCACAGAGAGAGTGATTTGCCATTGGAATGGGCTGCCCAGGGAGGTGGTGGAGTCGACGTCCATGGAGGTGTTCAAGAAAAGACTGGATGGAGCACTTAGTTTCATTGGATAGGGCTGAATGACAGGTTAGACTGGATGATCTTGGAGTTTTCTTTCAACCTGGTCTATTCTATTCTATTCTATTCTATTCTATTCTATTCTATTCTATTCTATTCTATTCTATTCTATTCTATTCTATTCTATTCTATTCTATTCTATTCTNATTCTATTCTATTCTATTCTATTCTATTCTATTCTATTCTATTCTATTCTATTCTATTCTATTCTATTCTATTCTATTCTATTCTATTCTATTTACAGGGAGACCTAGACAGGTTAGAGCAACTGGTGAAGGCCAATTGTATGAAGTTTACCGAGACCAAGTGCTGGATCCTTCAATTGACTCACAACAATTCCATGCTAAGCTACAGACTTGTTCATATGTGGTTGGAAAGCTGCACCTTAGAGAAAGACCGGGGGGTACTGGTCTGACTGAATACAAGTCAACATTGTGTTCAGGTGGCCAAGAAAGTCAGTGGTATCCTGATCACACCTCAGGTATTTTGTTCAGTTCTCAGTCACTCACTGTAAGAAGGACTTGGAATTTGGGACATACTCAGAGAAACACAACAAGGATCATGAAGAGCACAAAAAAGTAGTGGTTGAGAGACCTGTGTCATGGAAGGCCAATATAGGCCTAATACATATACTGATATGGTCCCACAGTCCCCTTCCCTCTGCTGAGGGGTGCAGAAGAAGACAAAAGGCTTTAAGACACACAGTCTACTTTGATGGTAAACAAAGTGCATACACTTAGTTATGCACGGCCTGTGTTTCCCTAAATAAGAGTAAAGCAAGCCCTGGTTTCACCTAAGCTAAAAAGTGCCATTCTGACTGGTGAATTTCTGTGGCTAAATGAGTCATCACATTTAGACAATTAATATATAAAACAGCAGCTGAAAAACAATATGATAACCCAATAGTATTCTATGATGACATAACTGAATGGGTAGATTCAGGGGGACCAGAGGATGCTGTCTACCTTGACCTTAGCAAGGCTTTTGACAATGTCACCCATGACATCCTAGTCAGCTGTAGTGGGTTTGCAGTGGCCTTCCCCCCCACCTTTTTAAATCCCTGCTAAAACTCAGAAAAACACACTGGAAGTTAATAAATGAAACTTTATATTTACAGCAATGCAAATATACAAGCAAATATTTACAAGATATAACAGATATTTACAGAAATATACAGTAAAAAGGGTAATATACCCACCACACCCCTCCTGGAGACCAAAATCCCCAAGAGAGGATAACCAAACCCCCATACCACCTTTCACTCCTTCCCCCAGCTTTATCTCACCACCTCTTGATGCTGCAGATAAGATGAAGATCGGTCAGAAAGATTAGTGGCAGGAAGAAATTAATGGTTTTAGTGATTTTACTCTGAATTAGTTCAAAGGCAGAGAGACAAAGGGAAAAGCTGCTGGAGCCAGCATAGACCCAAGCCAGAATGGCCCTCTGCAAGCACACTGGCTATCTCGATATTTTGAGAACATTTCTCAAAACAATTTTCTTTTTCTTCTCTGTCTCAGTGAAACTTAGTGAAGTGACACAGTGTGTTTAACTCTCTCTCAGCCAATAGTCTAATTTCTCACTCAAATTCTCCAATTAGCTCCAACCAACACATCAGCAAGCTCAGATAGTGTAAGATGGGAGAACAGTGAGGTGTATTGAGAACTGGTACCAAGACAGAGTTCAAATAGTGGTGATTAATTGTGCCAGGTCCACTGGAGAGCTCTAACTAGTGGAATCCCCCAGAGATCTGTGCTGGGTCCAATCCTGTTCAACATCTGCATCAATTAAATTGTTGAGGAGACAGAGTGTCTGTTCAGCAAGTTTGCTGATGACACCAAACTGTGAGGCTTAGCTGATACACTTGAAGGCTGCAGGGCTATCCAGCCAAACTTGGACAGACTGGAGAGCTGGGCAAAGAGGAACCAAATAAAATTTAACAAGGACAAGTGCAGAGTCCTGCACCTGGGGAGAAATAATAAACTGCATCAGCACAGGTTAGGAGATGATCTGATGGAGAGGAGCCTGGTGGAGAGGGACCTGGGAGTCCTGGTTAATAAAAAGTTATCCATGGGTCAGAAATGTGCCCTTGTGTATTAGGAAGAGCGTGTCCAGCAGATCAAAGGGGGTACTCCTTCCCCTCTACTCTGCCCTGGTGAGACCTCATCTTGAGTATTTAGTTCAGTTTTGGGCTCCAGCTGAAGAGGGACAGGGATCTGCTGGAGAGGGTCCAGCAGAGGGCTACAAAAATGATTAGCAGACTAGAGCACATGCCTTATGAGGAGGAGGCTGAGGGACCTGGCGCCTTTTGGTCTGCAGAAGAGAAGACTGAGAGGAGATTTAATAAATGCTTATAAATATTTGAGGGCTGGGTGTCTGTAGGAATGCTAAATATGGATGATTTGTTGTATCAGGATACTGAGATAAGTAAGCCATGGCAACAGGATACCTAAAAGGGAACAGAATGCCTAAAAGAGGGACAAGATACCTAATAAGGATAGGATGTATCACATAAGAGTTATGAAAGGTCGAAAAGGGTAAGAGAAACGGCCTTGAGAGAAGCAGCAACTTCCATAAGAAGCAAATGGAAAATCGTTACATAAGAACAACACCACATTTATTTGCCAATAATCATAAACTGACCACTGCAATTATGTAACTGCATGAACACCTGGCCTTTACCAATCAGCTATAGCCACCGGACTCGTGGACAACAGTTTCTGTCCAATCAGCATTTACCACATATGCATGATATCTTGTATGTATTAGGCTCATAATGTATATAAGCCCACTCTAAGGCTAATAAAATTGAGAGAATTGGTTTGCATCAAACCGCCTCCCATCTCCTGGTTCGCGGTGGGTGTCAGAAGGTGGAGGACAGGCTCTTCTCACTTGCTCCCTGTGAGAAGACAAGGAGCAATGGGTGTAAACTGCAGCACTGGACGTTCCACCTCAACATAAGGGATAACTTCTTTACTGAAAGGGTCACATAGGAACAGAATCTCCACAAAGATTATGAGGTCTCCTTCTCTGGAGACTTTCAAGGCCCATCTGATGCATTCCTTAGTGACCTGAGCCAGATCATATGGTCCTGCTCTGGCAGAGTTTGGACTTGATGAACTCTTTGGGTCTCTTCCAAACCCTGACAACCTGTGATCCTGTGAACATGTACTGATCTCTGCTGTTGTGCTTTTGCCTCATTGTGCTCTGTTCTGCTATTGTGCTCTGTCTCATGCTCTGTGCTCTGCCACATTGTGCCCTGCTTGCCATGCTCTAAACTAGCTTTGCTTTGATGCTTCAGTCTTATCCACCTGGAAACTCCTTTGTCTCAGTTCATCAGAAAAAGGCATTAAGTGCCTCAATGACATGGCAAGAATTAGCCACCAGCAAGATATTGTGTCTGCCTGCACACTGCCTGCACAGGAAGGAATCAAGACCAGGTCAGATATTGTGTTAATCCCCAGCATCCTGCTAGAGCCCTGGGGAAAATTCCAAAGCCTTTGACAGCTATCATATCACTAATGGAACCTGTCCTTGTGGTTTGGATACTGTCTGGGGCTATAATGCAGCCCCAGAAATCTGAAGATACCAGCTTGTGTTAAGTATTCTAAAAAACCTCTTTGTAAATAAAGTTTTGATTTGGCAACTGTAAGTCTGCTGTGCCTTCTGCTTCAGCAAAAAGGAGCCTCTCGAGTCCCTTCAGAGGGCAAGTGACATATTGACCACAAGATTCTCTTTTCAGTTTACATTAATGTCTGTATTTTGCTAGTTTTTTATTGATTCTTCTAAATTACCTATATCCCCGTGTGTAAATACCCATAACTGTACAATCAAACTTTGTAAATAAGTTTTCTGGAGACATTTAATGTTAGTAAATAATTTTCCACCTTTATTAATATTTGCTTGGATATTAATATTAAATCATATTAATTTTGCAAAAATTATAACAATCTGTTCATTCTTGAAAAAAAGAAGGTTGAAGGGAGGCTTGATTACTCTCTACAACTACCTGAAAGGAGCCTGAAGTGAGAAAGGGAACAGATTCTTCTCCCTGGTGGCAAGCAACAAGACAAGAGGAAATGGTTCCAAGCTGCATCAGGGAAGATTTAGAGTAGTTGCTAGGAAGTATTACTTTAATGAAAGGGTTATCAAACATTAGAATGGTCTGTCTAGGACAGTGGTGGAGATATCATCCATGGAGGTATTTAAATGATGTGTGGACATGGCACTTAGGAACACAGTATAACGTTAAACTTGCAGCCCTGGGTCGAAGCTTGAGGTGTATGATCTTGAAGATCTCTTCCAAACAAATGTATTTTGTCATTCTGTTGGTGGTGCAGTTGCTATGAAGAGATTGTTAATATAAAAATTGGTGGAACAATTAATAAAAATAACAGTTTATTAATCCCCAAATGCTGAGAGAAATAGTAACAAAATCTATTTACATATTTGTAGTATTCGATAGTGGAAAGGGTGAGGATACACAGGAATATGTAATGATTTGAGCAATTTAGAAAAAATCTGGAAAGTGCAAACAACAATTCAAATTAGAGATTATCACAAGATCACAGGATGTGAGGGGGTAGAAGGGACCCAAAGATATCATTAAGTCCAACTCCCCTGACATTTTGTTCTAGGCAACAAGATACAGTGAGTTGGGAACTTCCCTACCTCCCAACTGAAATTTACCAGACCAAAACTCAGATGGCTTGGAAGTAAGATCAAACTATATATACAGCAAACCTACATTAACATACACACACAATATATTTACATGTATTTACAATTACGGACAATTTAGAGACAATACAGAAATCCAAAATTCAACAACCCCACCACCCCTGCAAACAAAGAAAAGAAACCCAAAAGGGGCCCAACACCACTGTCCCTCTCCAAGACAGAAAACAACCAGCAAGGCTTACATGTTATCTGTTAGTCATGGTTAAAGGAAGAGATTAGAGTGGAGAAAAGGAGAAGTAAAGAGAGTAGGGCCTAAGAGCAAAGACGGATGAACTGTTCATACTTTGGCTTTTTATGCCTTTCAGCAAACCAATGTACAATATAGACTTTCTTTTCTTTTTACAACCAATAATCTAATTTCTCTTATTTTGATATTTTAATAAGTCTTAAACCACCACAGCTGCACTTAAAATTAGCTTTTCTGGGTTACTCATGGCTATGCTACTCCTATCCAGCATATTTTCCAGATGCTGAAGTTATAATTCCAGAGGTGTAGTGCCTGTTTGAATCCACACACTCCAGCAAAGATGGTGGCACCACCACATAGGGCACAGTGTCAGGGCTGCCAGTGTTTTGGCTTTGCTTCTCTGTGAGGGACGCATCCTTTCTGTGCATTGCAGGCAGCTGAAGAGGTTGATCATCAGGCTGCATCTTTGGTATCTCTGGCACTCTGGTTGATTGTCATTAATCTGCAGTTTATAGCAGTCTGGAGTAGCTCTTTTCCCTGCAGCCCTCCGCTTGACAGCCTTGTAGCTTTGTACGTGGGGGTACCTAGGTAGTTGAGCAAGAAGTTCTGTACTGCTGGTGCAAAATATGAACATTCTGACTCTAGTATGAAGAAAGCCCTGGGAACAGCAGAGATGTAGTTGTAAGAACAAGAAAATTGCATGTTGCTGTTGTCTTGAGGAAGTTAAACAAGATGACAATGTAACTGTTGAGCAAGTGATGGAAAATTCTGCTTGCAGCTTTGAGTGTATAAATACTCTGCTGTTATATCAATACATTTGTCTTCTGCTTGCATCAAGTTGGTCTCCATCATCATTAGCTTGCTGCTATGAAGAAGCTCTTTCAGCTGCAACCTCGGCAGTGGCTCTTGTTTCTTCTCCAGGTGAAACAAAGAGAATTGCTCACCATCATGGCCAGTATAAAATACAGACCCAAAGACAATGAGAGGCCAATGCTAACAGAGATAAAAATCTGGTAATTTAATCTATAGAACCAGATTTATGCAAACATGGCCAGACACACACACAGTGTCACAGGTGTGTTACAAGGTTGAGGTTGCATGTATCTCATGTTCAATATGTATTTACTTGTACACCATGTCACTGACCCCAGGGCATGCCCAGGCAAGCCAGGTCATGTCTTTGGGCTTGTGCCCCTCCAGAACACCAGTTTAAACAGTAGCAAAATGCATGATAATGAAACAACGTGCATGGTTATAAAAAATGTGTGTAAAACAAAGCACATGAGAATTTCAAAATAATCACTATGGAAACTTCTGTACCTGGACCCACCTGCATGGAGTGGAGCTGTGGTGCCAACCAGTAAGTACAGCTCTACAGACTTCTCAGCTTCTTTTCTGTGGGTTCCCTGAGCCATGGGAGCCAGAGAAGTGTGGGAACACCCGAAGGCTCTCAGCACTCATCACAGTTTAGGCTTTGAGGGTGATGTGGCTAGAGGTGTTGCTGGGGCAACCGTAGGGGATTTAAATGTGGTAAAACCAGAAGTCAGTCAATCCAAGTGGAGTGGAGCTGCCAGCTGTCTTGCACAAACGTGCACGGGGTGCGGGTGCGTGCGCAGACTGTCGCTCTGCACAGCAGCCTATGGGAGGGCAAGTGTAAGAACTGCACCTTTGTTCTGCCCTATACAATAGAAATAGTTTCCACTTGACAGAAAGCAATGGCCTCCTCGTGCAGTGCCACCACCACTGATGCTGCTACACTGACAGATTTTCATAAGAAAGATGCATCCACCCAGGCATCAGGCTGCAAAAGATGTCAGTGCAGGAGGGTAGTACAGAACCAACATGTGGGAGATGTGCTCAGGTAGAGGAGCTCCTTCACACAGTGACAAAACTCTGTGATGAGGTCAGTCCTAAGAAGCATTAGGGAGTGTGAAATAGAGATTGACCATTGGAATCACACCCCACTGCCCCCCAAGAAGGCTCATCAGTCAGTTGGAACCCAGGACAGGAGAGAGTGGATGCAGCCTCTCACACATTCACACATTCCCAGTTGCCCCTAAATAACAGGTACGAGGCCCTGGCATGTGTTGAAGAGCCAAATGAACATGAAAACAATCACTTAAACAATTCCACAGAGTCACCAAAGGTAAGGCAGTCACAACAGCAGATCATGATTGCCTCTACCAAGAAAAGGAGAAAAGTAGTTGTTGTTGGGACTGCACCCTGAGAGGGACAGAAGGTCTCATTTCCTGACCTGATACATCCCATAGGGAGGTCTGTTGCCTTTCTGGGGCCTAAGTTGAGGATGTTATTAAAAAATCCCAGGTTTGGTAAAGCCATCTGATTATTACCCACTACTATTAATGCAGATTTGCAATGATGAGGTTGAAGAGAGAATAGAAGAGATCAAAACGGATTTTAGGACACTAGGGCAGATGTTGCAAGGATAAAAGGCAGAGGTTGTTTTTGCATCATTACCTTCATATTCAAAGATAGATACTGTGAAGTTTTTAAAAAGACACCAGATAAATACTCAGTTCAAAGACTGGTTTCAGAAGTCCAATTTTGGGTTCTTCAATCATGAAGAGGTCTATGCAGCACTTTGTTTGCTGAGACCAGATGGGGTTTAACTAAATAGAAGAGGGAAAAGGCTCCTACGTCTTGAGTTAGCGAAGCTCATTGATAGAGCTTTAAATTAGATATGAAGGGGGGAAGAGGATAAAACCAGATCTACTGAAGACAGTCCTTGGAATGGCATGGCAATGTCAAGAGTGAAGCCACTAGCTCAGCTGAAATGCAATTGTCCTTCATCAGAGGCTCCAGGTAATTCTTCAGGGACCCAAGTCAAATGCCTATATTTGAATGCCTGCAGCATGGGCAATAAGGAACTGGAGATGCTCATGTGTCTGCAGCACTACATCTGATTGGCATCGTAGAAATATGGTGGAATGACTCCTATGATTGGTATGTTGGATTAGAATGGTATAAACTCTTTAGGAAGTACAGGCAGGGCAGATGAGGAGGAGGTGCTGCCTTCTATGTCAATGAGCAGCTAGAATGCATAGAGCTTCATCTTGCAAGTGATGGTGGAAAGACTGAGTGATTATGGGCCAACGTAAAAGGAAGGGGACATTACAATGGGGGTCTGCTACAAACCACCAGACTAGGAAGACCAAATGAATGAGGCTCTGTACAGACAGACAGGGGGTGCTGCCCATTCACAAGCCCTGTTCCTCATGGGGGACTTCAACCACCCTGACATCTACTGGAAAAATAATAGAGCAGGGCATAGGCAATATAGGAGATTTCTGGAATGCATTGACGATAACTTCCTCCTTCAAGTGACAGAGTCAACAGGAAGGTGTATCATGATGGACCTTGTTTTCACCAACATGGAGGGACTGGTGGGGAATGTTGAGCTCATGGGCAGCCTTGGCTGCAGTGACCATGAAATGGTGGAGTTTGAGATACTAAGGGCAGTGAAGAAGGGGGTGCTCAGCAAGCTTGAGACCCGCAACTTCACAAGACCCAACTTTGGCCTCCTTGGAGATCTCCTTGGTTGGATACCATAGGACAAGGCCCTGAAGGGACTGGGATTCCAGGAAAGGTGGCTGACTTGCAAGGATCCTCTCCTCCAGGCTCAAAGGCTCTGCATTCCTAATAGGAAGAAATCAGGTGAAAATGTCAGGAGGCCTGTATAGATGACCAAAGAACTTCTGGCCAAAATCAAGCACGAAAGGAGACTCCACAGGGAGTGGAAGCAGGAACAGGTGGCCTGGGATGATTTAAAGGAAATTGCTTGGGAAACCAGGGACAAGGTCAGAAAGGCTAAAGCCTTGATGGAAATAAATCTGGCTAGAGACATCAAAGATAACCAAAAAAGCTTTTACAGGTACATTAGAGGAAGTGGAAGAACTAGAGAGAATGTGGGAGCCCTCCAGAGAGGTAGAGTTGACATGGTTACTGGGGATATGGAGAAAACTGAAATACTCAATCACTTTTTTGCTTCCGTCTTCACTGGCAAACAATTGAGCCACACCACCCAAGACACAGAGGGCAATGCCTCAGTCTCTGGTAGTCAAACCAGCCATCCTCATGGTATTCAGGCCCCTGACTGAAAGATGAGGTCAAAGATCAAAGATCAAAGTAATCCCCTTATAATCCAGGAAATAGAAGTGAAGGACTTGCTAAGGGAATTGCACACCCATAAGTCTATGGAGCTGGATGGGATCCACCCAAGAGTGCTGAGGGAGGTGATGGAGGAACTGGCCAAAATGCTCTCCATCATCTATCAGCAGTCCTGGTTAATGGGGGAGGTCCTGGATAACTGGAAACTTGCTAATGTGACACCCATTTACAAAAAAAGACAGGAGGGAGGATCCAGAGAACTACAGGCCTATCAGCCTGACCTTGGTACTGGGGAAGATTATAGAACAGTTTGTCCCAGAGGTGGCATGTGCAGGATAACAGGGGGATCAGGCCCAGTCAACATGGGTTCATAAAAAGCAAGTACTGTTTAACCAACCTGGTCTCCTTCTATGATCAGGTGACCTGCCTAGTGGATGAGGGAAAAGCAGTAGGTGTTGTCTACGTGGACTTCAGTAAGGCATTTGACACCATTTCCCACAGCATTCTTCTGGAGAAGCTGGTGTCTCATGGCTTAGACAGGTGGACTCTTCACTGGGTTAAAAACTGGCTTGATGGCCAAGCCCAGGGAGTTGTGGTCAATGGGGTTAGATCTAATAGGTGACCAGTCACAATGGAATCCCTCAGGGCTCAGTTGTGGGACCAGTCTTGTTTAATCTCTTCATCAATGACCTGGATGAGGGGATCGAATGCAACCTCAGCAAGTTTGCAGATGACATGAAATTAAGCAGAAATGTCAATCTGCTGGAGGGCAAGAAGGCCTGGCAGAGGGATTTGAACAGGCTGGAGCAATGGGGTGAGGCCAATTACATGAGGTTTAACAAGGCCAAGTGTTGGGTCATGCAGCTTGGCCACAACAACACCCAGCAGACCTACAGGCTGGGGGAGGAGCGGCTGGAGAGCTGTGTTGCAGAAAGGGACCAGGGGGTGTTGGTGGGCAGCTGGCTGTATGTGAGCCAGCAGTGTGCCCAGGTGGCCAAGGAGGCCAATGGCATCCTGGTCTGTATCAGCAATGATGTGACCAGCAGGAGTAGGCAAGCAATCATGCCCCTGTACTCAGCAATCATGAGACAACACCTTGAGTACTGTGTCCAGTTTTGGTCACCACAGTTTAGGAGGGACGTTGAGGTGCTGGAATGGGTATAGAGAAGTTTGACGAGGCTGGTGAGAGGTCTGGAAAACATGACCTATGAGGAGCAGCTGAGGGAACTGGGGTTGTTTAGTCTGGAGAAGAGGAGGCTGAGAAGGGAAGATGTTGCCCTCTACAACTACCTAAAGGGAGGTTGTAGTGAGGCTGGTGCTGGTCTCCCGAATTACTAATGATAGGACAAGAGGAAATGCCCTCAAATTGTGTCAGGAGAGGTTTAGATTGCATGTCCGGAGGAAGTTCTTTACTGAGCGGGTGGTCAGGCACTGGAATGGGCTGCCTGGGAAGGTGATGGAATCACCATCCCTGCAGGTGTTTAAAAAAAGAGTGCATGTGGTGCTTGAGGCTATGGTCTAGTGATTAAGGATGCTGGGATGAAGGTTGGACTGGATGATCCTGATAGTCCTTTCCAACCATAAAAATTCACAGTGATTGGATGTTGTGCTGAGGGATTTTGTTTAGTGAAGGACTTGTCAGTGTGAAACTAATGATTGGACTCGATGATCTTGAAGGTCTTTTCCAATCTAAGAAATTCTGTGATTCTGTGAAGTAAATCACAGATCAAAAATAACCACTGAAAAAAAGAACGCTAAAGGACCTTCTGAATTTTTAAGGCATTACTTTGAGACTGCCATTAGAAAATAAATAAAGTATTATTAGCAAAGATATTAATCATGAAACTATACAAACGGGAATTGTTATTTTAGAAGTGAATGCCTTCACCTTTATAAATTTTTAAAAGTTGTATACCCAGAAAGATTTGTGGAAATTTATGGACATTTGTAAGAGACTTCCTAGTCTTGTGCAGCCACTGGACTATTACCTACTACTGGGAGTGATGAGGCAATGGAGTACAAAAACAACTGAAAAAGACTTCGGTGCTTTGGGGACATTACTTGAAGGCTTGTGTCGTGAGATATCAATTTAATTAATGTTGATATCTGCAGAAGGGGGGTCCTGGAGACCCCCAGGGTTCTTTGGGTACGCGGTTGGCAGGGAAACAAATGCACAAGTTGCTTAAAACACCAGATAAAAAGTTTAACAGTCAGAATTTAGGGAACAGAGAGCTTACAATAAACAGACCCCAGTCACGCCTATAAACCCACGGGGGCGAGAGGTGGGGGGAATGTGGCAGAGCAGGGCACTGCCCCACCGGAGGTTTGAATGAGGTATGAACTGTGGCAGGGCACACCCAGTCCACTGCCCCACCAGAGGTGGGAATGGGGCAGGAAACGGTCTTCCTCCCTCCCCACCTCTGTCACCGGAGGCTTAGTACAATAGGTGTGAAGTGCCTTCTCCCACCCTCCATGGGCTTGAACACGGAGGCAACAGATCACCTCAGTATATATATGGCAGCTGGACAGATTG
>VWZI01005294.1:334-10921 GCA_013396835.1 Psilopogon haemacephalus
TCCGCCGCCGCCCCCCTCGGGCGGGGTGGGCGAGGGGCGCGGCGTGGCCGTGCTGCTGTTGCGTCTCTGCGAGCCGTTGACGGAGGAGGAGCAGCTGCTGAAGGCCTGCAAGGGGTTGCCCGAGCGCTCGAAGGGCGACCAGATGGTGGTGGTGGGCGTCGTCAGGTCGAGGGCCAGGAAGTCGAAGCCGAAGTCGCACTCCTCCGAGCCCAGCGGGGCCGGGGGCTCGCCGAAGGTGAAGCCTCCGCCGCCGGTGCCGGTGGTGCCGTAGGGGCTGGTGGGGCTGGCGTCGGCCACCCGCGCGCCGTAGTAGGGCTCGGCGGAGGCGCTGCCCAGCGAGCCCAGGCTGTCGTTGCGCAGGGCGGGCGGGGGCCGGCGGGCGGGGGGGGGAGCCTTGGCCCACAGGCTGGCCGGGCTGCCCTGCAGGTCGAGGCAGACGTCGGTGCCGTTGGAGTGGAAGTCGTTGTCGGCGTTGACGTCGACAAAGGAGCCTGTCCGCATGGTGATGTGCGCCTCGATCTCCTCGCGGGCGCGGTCCACGTTCTCGGGCATGCCCGTCACCTCGAACACCGGCTCCTTGTCCCGGCTGGGGGTCACGATGTAGGTGTGCGTCTGCTGCTGGATCCGCTTGATGGTGGCCCCCTTGGGCCCCACCACCAGCCCCACCACGCGGTAGGGGACCCTCACCTGGATGGTGGTCTGGCCCGGCAGGTTGGGGGGCCCCTGCATGGCCCCCGCCAGCCCGTTGACCTTGTTGCGCGTGGCGCGGATCATGGAGAAGTGCTCGGCCGCCGAGAGGATCTCCCTCTTGGCCATCTCCACGTCCTCCTTCCTGCCGGTGACGATGAACACAGGCTCCTCGCCCCGCACCGGCGTCTTGATGTAGGTGTTGGTCTTGGCACGCAGGGCTTTGATTTTGCAGCCTGAGGAGGGAGGACAAGGGAGAAAGGCAATGAGACGAAGCTGAGCCCTGCCCAGCACCCCCTGCCTGGCATCCCCTGCCCAGCACACCCTGCCTGGCATCCCCTGCCCGGCATCCCCTGCCTGGCATCCCCTGCCCGGCACTCCCTGCCCGGCACCCCCTGCCCAGCACACCCTGCCTGGCATCCCCTGCCCAGCACCCCCTGCCCAGCCAGCACGGGCAGCTGCAGAGCCAGCAGAGCCCTCTGGTTCTGCACCAGCAGCCGATGCCCTTGGAGGGGGCAACCTCCCACCTGGAAGGCAGCCCACGGCTCGGTGCTGGAGTTCATCTGAGACATACTGGGCACCAGCCTGACCCTGCCACCACCTCCCTCACACTGTGGTGGGGACCAAGGACGATGTGGGGCAGAGAGGGGCCAGGGCAGGAAGCAGCCACGGGGGCGCTTCCTGGGCCGCTTCTCCGAAGGTGTTTGAGGAGGTGCAAGGACCAGGAAAAGGCTTGTTCGGATCCCGCACTTTGTCCACACCTCTCCGCCAGCAGCCGAACGCCAGAAAACAGCCCCGACCACACCCCGGTGGCAGCGGCCGCGGCCCCGGAGGGACGGAGGAGCTACGGGGACACCCCGAGCCGCCACCTCCCTGCCCCGAGGGAGGAAACCCCAGAGCAGGGCTGGGCACGGGGCAGCGGCGCTCCCCGTTCTGGAAAGACCTGCTTCCCCCGGACGTGATCCAGCAGGCAGAGCCCGGCCGGGACTCGGCTGCCAGCTCTGCCTTCGCCCGCCGCAACCCCGGGCCAGTCCCTGCCCTCCTCTCTGCCTCCGCGGGCCAGCAGAGTTCCAGCCGCACACCCCCGCAGTGCCCAGCCGGAGCAAGGCTCCTGCTCCCCTGCCCCTGCTGCCTGGGCTGCGGGCACAGACCGAGCGACCCCGTCCCGAGCTGCGGGCACAGACCCTGCGACCCCCTCCCGAGCTGCGGGCACAGACCCTGCGACCCCCTCCCGAGCTGCGGGCACAGACCCTGCGACCCCAACCGCGCCCGCTCAGCCTGCCCCCCGCGCACCCCTTCAGCNGCACAGACCCTGCGACCCCCTCCCGAGCTGCGGGCACAGACCCTGCGACCCCCTCCCGAGCTGCGGGCACAGACCCTGCGACCCCAACCGCGCCCGCTCAGCCTGCCCCCCGCGCACCCCTTCAGCAGCCCCCCGAGCCTGGGCACCGCGCCGGGAGCCCAACCTGGCACCTGAGGGCGAGACACCCCCGGGGCTGTGCAGGGCACCCAAAGCAGAGCCTGCAGGGGTGGATCGGAGCCCGATCGGAGCCCCGGGGCTGTCCCTGCGCCCCGCGAACGCTGCTGCTGCTGCAGCTCCGCCTGGGGAAGCAGCTGCACGCCGCGGGCACGGCGCAGCTCCCCCGCACGCCGCTCGCTGCGGCCACTCCTTCTCCTCCTCCTCGCAGACGCTGAGGAAGGCAGGGCTGCTCTTTCAGGCAAGGCTGGAGGAGGCAGAGCCTTGGCAAGCTCAGGACTCAGCCAGGGGTTGCACAGGACCTTCAGACAGGTCTGTCCCAAGAAGTGAGCCAGCTGGAGAGCAGGGCTGCAGCGGGAGGGATGCTGCTGCTGGAGCCACCAGCATGGTGCATGGCAGTGTTCAGGACCAGGCTGGATGAGACCTTGAGCAACCCTGGGCTGGTGTGAGGTGTTCCTGATCATAGCAAGGGGCTGGAACTGGATGAACTTTGAGGTCCCTTCCAATTCGAGCCGTTCTGTGACTCACCAGGGCAATAAAGCATCACAAACAACGAGAAGCAAAAACCTGTCCAAGTGAGTGAGCAGCAGCAGCTGTCCTGGGCTCACCACCTGGCTTCTTGGCGGCACAAACCCTCCCACAGCCACCTCCAGAGCAGGGTGGTGACACTGGTGTCTCCAGACACTGCCTGCAGAAACCCTCAAAAGCAGCTTGGTACAGTCTCTGCCCAGCTCCAGGCTGCCCTGGGGGTGCTGGCAGCTCTCTGTGTGCCCTCTGTGCCGGCTGCCTGCAGAGTCCCCAGGATGGTGACAAGCAGGCTGGAGGGGAAAAGAGGAGAGGAGCAGGCAGTGTGAGGCAGGGAGGGAGGACACCTGCCGAGATGTCCCTCCAGAGAGGGGAAATCCTCTGGATTCCATACAAGCCATGCTGAGAGCATCTGAAGGCCACCTCCAAGCACTTGTTGCGGTCATACAAACGTTCCTCCTGCCTTGCACTGCCCCAGAGATCCACTCCTGGCTTGGGCCAGTGGGACCAGCCCAAAATTCAACCCTTTGTGCAACCAGGCAGAGTCAGGGCTTGGGGTGACACCAAGCTGCCCCTTCCCAGGAGCTGAGGAAGCTGCCAAGTGGCTGTGGGGGGACACACAGAGGAGGAATGTGGGTGGAGAAGGCTTTGCCCAGGCTTCTCTTGATTTAGGACAACAACTGGAAGGTGTATTTATGGCTGGGGGCATATGGTGGGGAAAAAAGCAACGTCCCAGTTCTTCTAAGCAGGTGGCAGCTTCCTGTGAGGCTGTCCAGAGCGAGGAGTCTGCAGCTCCCATCTTTCCCTCCCCAGTTTATTCTGGTGCTTGCTACCAGCTCTTCCCTGCTCCACTGCCTGGCAAACTGAGATGAGCACAAGGGCAGGGGGCAAGGGCAGCAGGGCTGGGAGCCACTGTGGGGCTCTGCTGGTGCCTTCCACAGACACCAACCTCTCAGCCAAGGTCTAAAATCCACTCTGCACGGCAGGAAGATCCAAAGGCATCAGCAGCTGCCAGGAGCTGCAGACAGGAGCTGCTCGGGAGCCATATCCCATGGGGGGTTCATGGCCCAGCGAGGCTCTTCCCCATCCTGCTCCAGCACTCAGGTGGCTCCAGCGGGACCAAGGTGATGCTACAGCAGCACAAGATGGAGGAAGAGTTTATCTGGCTGCTCCTGGGGGCAAAGCTAGAAATCTGGGTTAAAAATTAAAGGGGTGCCTGGCTTGACCAGCTCCACCCTTCCTCAAACAAGCAGGGCAGGAAAAACACACAGGGCTCGACCTGTGGCTGCCGCCGTGGCCACCGCGCCCGAGCCGTGCCAGGGCCACTCGTGGCACAGCCAAAGGCACCAGGGATCAGGGTTGGGCTTTCCAGCCCTACATAAAGTGGAGGGCAGCAGGTCAGGGGGTGCCGGCACAAGGGAAGCAGCACAGAAAAGGTGGTGGCAGGCAGAGGAGCTGCTTGCCCCAGGCCAGGTGCTGGCATCCGCTGCGGAACCGCGGAGGAGCCTTCGGCATCGCCGCACCCTGCTGAGCGCCGGGAGCAGAACTGGGACAGCACCAGGGCCACAGCCGACCTGCTCTGCTGCCCCCCAGGCCACCGAGCAGCAAGGGTGGGCAGCAAAGTGCCTAAACCCACGAGGCTACAGCTCTGCAAGAGCAGGACTGGGGAGGAGATTCAACCTCCCAGCAGCGCGGCCCCTGCCCTCCTGCACATCTGCAGCCCGCAGCAGGCTGCTCCTCTCCGTGCCTGGGGAGATGCTGACACCCTATGGCCAAGCATCCGAGAGCCAAACGTACCCAAACCTCACCATACAGAGTAACCAGCAGCCTGCCATTGGGGGAAGGATCTACAGCAGCAGGAGATGAGTCTCCACCTGCTCCCCACCAAGCATGCTGTGGCAATGCCATCCCAGCTGGCTGCATCCCTCTGAACCTGGTGCACCACAACTCCACGGCAATGAGGCCGTGGAGAGGACCACGAAGGGTGAGATCCTGTCCCAGCTGCCCTGACTAGGTGGGAGCTGCCTCATCCCCGGAGCCATTCCAGTCAGGTTGTTTGAGGCTCTGAGCAACCTGCTCTAGTTGGGGATGTCCCTGTTGACTGCGAGGGACACTGGGGGAATGATCTACAGCAGCAGGAGATGAGTCTCCACCTGCCATTGGGGGAAGGATCTACAGCAGCAGGAGATGAGTGTCCACCTGCCATCGGGGGAAGGATCTACAGCAGCAGGAGATGAATTTCCACCTGCCATTGGGGGAAGGATCTACAGCAGCAGGAGATGAGTCTCCACCTGCTCCCCACCAAGCATGCTGTGGCAATGCCATCCCAGCTGGCTGCATCCCTCTGCACCTGGTGCACCACAACCCCACTGCAATGAGGCCATGGAGAGGACCACGAAGGGTGAGATCCTGTCCCAGCTGCCCTGGCTAGGTGGGAGCTGCCTCATCCCCGGAGCCATTCCAGGTCAGGTTGTTTGGGGCTCTGAGCAACCTGCTCTAGTTGGGGATGTCCCTGCTGACTGCAGGGGGGTTGGACTGGATGACTTTTAAAGGTCCCTTCCCACCCAAACCAGTCTGTGACTCTATTCTATGACCCTAAGACCAGAAGCCAGCCAGCACTGCCAGCAAGCCCCACCACAGGCATGCCCTCACCCTGGCACTGCCAGCCCAAGCACCTCACCTCCACCAAGTGCCAGGGGTTGGCATTCCCACGTTCCACCTTGCCACAGGCCAGCACGCAGCACGAATGCCAAGAGAGGAGGAAAAGAAGGTGCCAGACTTTGCTACAAATGTGTAGAGCAGTTGGCTTTAAAGGCACTTCTCAGACTCCAAAGATCCCCAGAACTAGGTGAGGAGAGCAGAGCAGGGAGCAGACCCGGGGGTGCTGCAGCCCCAGCACTTCCCTTCTCAACACCCAGGCTCAGCCACCACATTGCAGCTCTCTGACACAGCTCAGAGCCTCCTGGGCCCAAATTCATCAGGACAACCCACGGCCACGCTCAGCTGCAAACACCCTCCTCATGCCAGGGGTCTCCAGCACATGGAACCCCACCAAGCCACAGCTCCTCGACCCAGCTCTGCCTGCTGACATGGCACTGACACTGACAGAGGGGGCAGAGCTGGGAGCTTCCACCTCCAGGATGGCAGCCCTGAGCCTCTCTCTGCCCACCCTGCACAGTTCCTGGCACATCTCACTCCACAAAGCTGCCCCACAGAGCTGCAGTGGCCTGGCTGGAGCCATCCCAGCTGCCCTCGGGCTGAGAAATCACAAGTTCCAGACAAGAAGCAGAACCCCAGGAGATCCTCCCCAGGATGGAGGCAGCACTCCAGGAAAGTTCAAGCTGCTCTCTTGGCGCCACCAAAGAGGACTCTGCCATCTGCCAGGAGCACCACCACAGACCAGGGCTGTGACTGCTGCAGGAGCCCATGCAAACCCAGCTCAGCACAGCGTGGGAAGAGCCTCCCCTGCCTCTGTGCTCCTGCTGCTGCCCAGGCAAGAGATAAGAGGCCAGACACAGCTCATCCACTCACTGATCCCTGTGCTGACATAAGGTGGCCTCTTCCATGTGAGGACAAAGCCAGCCCTTGGCCAGACCACCAAGCAGCTTTGCACTTGCAGCAGTGGAGCAGTCCCAGCAATCCAGTCAAGTGTGCTGGTGCTGAGGCTGGCCCAGAGCTCTGGAAAACCCAAGGAAAAGCAAATGGAGCTCTTCTGGAGGAGGCTGTGTTGGCATCTGCCAAGAGGACTGAGTTCATCACAGCCCAGCAGCTGGCTGACACCTTGCACCCAGCCCTCTGGAGCTAGCTACCCACTGCAGAAAGATGCTGCTCTTCCTCTTCCCCAGCTCTGCAGCATCTCCTGGCCTCCAAGCCAGCATCAAGAGCTCCTGGTCCCATTACAGGCAAACAGCAGAGGAGGTACCAGGACTGGGGCCAGATGTGGAGGAGAACACATCACACCTCCATCACATCTCCCCTCTCGCTGAGTGCTTCTTCCCACCTCTCTGCAAGCAGTAATGAATTCATCCTTGCAGCCACATCACACCTTTGTGTCTTCTCCAGGCACTGGGAGCAGCCAGCAGAGAGCCTGTGCTGTGAGCCCCGGGCCAGAGGGGAGGACACCAGTGCCAGAGCCCAGACACACAGCAGAGGCTTCATCGATCCCTGCCACTGGCTTCAGGAGCTCCTGGCTCCACTACCACCCGGAGAGGTGGGAGGAGGCAGCCAGGCCAGCCTCTAGGGACGTGGCATGATGGGCAGAGGACAGCAGAGAGCAGCAGCACAGGGCTCAGAAACAGCAGAGGGCTCATGGCAGCCCCCAGCAAGCTCACAGATGCTCAGGCTGTGGTCCCCCTGCACATCCTCCAGGCACTGAACACCTGCCGTGCTCTGGCAGGGGGCAGCTGCCAGGTTCCATCCTCCCCTGCATCTCCCTGCCCAGCATCCCAGCCCAAACCCTCTGAGAAGCTGCACACAGGCCCCAAGGGTAACAGCCAGGGACATGGAGCCTAAGAGAGGAGCTGTGGCTGGCTCTGTCCCATTGCATAGGAAGGCAGAGCAGAGCCCCAAGCTCTCACCTGCACCAGGTGCCCATCGCCCTCTTGGCCTCCAGAAGCTGCTGCAAATGCACCTCCCAAGCGGGGACAGCAGGGAGTAACACTGGCACCGTGCTGGCAGATGGGAACCAGCCCTGCCCCTGCTCCCCACCAAGCTCAGTCACCTCCACTGGCTCTGCTGTTAGCAGCTGGAGCCCACAGGCTGCAGCTGATGCCCACAGCACCTTCTGGAGATGGTCGTGAATGGGCTTGCAGGAGAGGGCACAGCCACACAACTCTGCCTGGCCACGCTGCTGTGTGGGCAGGGAGCAGAAAAGCTGCAGATCCCAGGGGTCAGGGTAGTTGCCCAGCCATGAAAACACAGCACAAAGATTCACCTGCTGAGCTCTGCTGCTCCTCCAGCAAAGGGTTAAATTAGCGGCTCTGGAGAGGAGAAATTGAAAGAGAAGGGAGAAGCAGAAGACTGTGTCCAACAGCCACTGTCCCACCTCGGCCCACGCCCCACAGTGTGCATCGGTCTGGTGCTGCCAAGACCTCCCCAGCCACCACCCTGCTCACCCTGATGCTGCTGTTGGGCTCTGGGGGCAGCAGGACCAGTCCTAACGAGCCCCAAGAGCTGCTCCTCAGCACAGGGGGTTCGGGGAGAGAAATCATAGAATCATAGAATGGTTTAGGTTGGAAGAGATCTCAAAGCTCAGCCAGCTCCAACCCCCCCCGTGCCACAGGCAGGGACACCTCCCACTAGATCAGGTCACTCAAGACCTCATCCAGCCTGGCCTTGAACACCTCCAGGGAGGTTGTGGAGCACAGAAGCACCCAATGTGATCTTTGATCACATTGGGTGCTTCTGTGCTCCACAACCTCCCTGGGCAACCTGTGCCAGTGTCTCACCACCCTCACTGTGAAGAATTTCTTCCTAACATCCCGTTCAAATCTCCCCTCTGCCAGTTTGAACCCATTCCCCCTCGTCCTGTCATTACAAGACCTTATGAACAGTCCCTCCCCAGCCCTCCCATAGGACCCCCTCAGATACTGGTAGGGGCCCTGCCCAACCCAAGGCCCACCCCAGGCATCCCATCTCCACGTCCTCATCCCTTCCCACGTTCCGAGGGTGGCAGCCCAAGCACCCACTGCCCAGGTCACGGCTGGGCAGCACAGGAAAAACAGGAGTGACAGGGACAGGGTCTGAGGGAGTCCAATCAAGCCCTACCAGCAGCACTTCTCACCACCAGAATGATGCCAGGCTCAGGGAACACCCCAAAACTCTGTGCTGCTGCACAGCCTGAGCCCTGCAGCCACAATGCAAACAAAGACCAAGGCAGACTCACACGGTAGGGACCTGGGGACTAGAAAGACCTGGGAGCCAGTACAGGTGGAGGAGGAGGAAGAGGCAGTGAGTGAGAAGAGTTGTGCTCATTTTTGAGCTTGATGTGAGAGCTGGCAAGGTGGACAGCTGCAGGGAACCTCAGTAGGGTTTCTGCTTGGTGGCACTGGCCTTGCACATCCCGACTGAAAGCAGCTGCCAGCAGTGCCAGCAAACAGCCAGAGCACAAAGACCCTCTGCTGTCAGCCCTGTCCCTGACCTGCTGCTGCCCAACCACACCAGCAAGAACTGGGGTGCCAAATGCTTCACACCAAACCCCAGCACACGGACAGGCTGGGAGCTGCAGGGTGGTGAGACCTGGAGAGAGGCAGGAAACACCCAGAGGGAAAAAATCCCCGGGGAGAGCTGCTCCTGCCCAAGGCTGTGACAGCAGCAGGTAGCTCCAACGCCAGGTCCCCTCGGAGCCCACCGGTGAGGCAGTGCCACTCCCAGCACCCCTCCCCACGCCGGTCTGACAATTCCCCTTCCAGCTCTCTCCCAGCAGCCCCTCAAGCCCGTGGAGCCTGCTGAGCACCCCAACTCTACACCAGGTGTCTGGGCAGGTTCCCTGGGTGCACAGCAAACTCGTCGGGGCGCTGGAGAAGCCCAAAGCACCCAAGCCCAGGAGATGGGGAGCAGCAGCTGGCCAAGCCCGGGAGCTGCCGTTCCTCCAGCCTCCCTCAACAGCCCTCCCGGTGCAGGCCAGACCCCAGCACGGGCTTGCCCCCAAGCCGCCGGACGCTGGAGCTCTGCGGGGCTCACCAGCGAGGCCACCGCATCCAGGTCCTCAGCCGGCCCAGGCAGCCAGCAGCAGGATGCTCCCGGGCAGGGCGCGGCACCCAAGCTCCTCTCCTCCGGCAACGTACCGGGCATCGCCACGCCGGGCATCGCCGGCACCGGCCGGGCTCGGCGGGCAGGTGGGATCCGGTAGGAGCCCAGGGCCAGGGCGGTGGGACCGGTGAGGGGTGTGCGGAAAGTTGGGAGGCCAGGAAGCGGGGCCGGCTGGGAGGCAGCGCAGGCCAATGGGAAGCGCAGAGCATGATGTCACCGCGCTCATCACAGCATGGCTCTGGCTAACAAAGAGAACAATGAGGCTGCCCAGCTCCCCGCTTCCCCCCGGCCCAAAACTGCCCCCCGCACCCCGCAGCCCCGCGGCCAGGGAGGGGGCGGCAGTGCCGGGAGCGAGGGGCAAAGCTCGGGGTGCCGAAGCCCTCCGTGGCCAAAACGGGAGGCAGCTCCCGCAGCCCGCATGCCCCCCGCATGCCCCCCGCTGCCCACCGCCGCCGGGATCCCTGCGGGGCGCAGCTCCCTACCCCTCCCAGTGTGGCTTTTCGCCTTCAATCCGCTCCCCCGGGGTCCGTCCCTGCTGCTACCCGAAGGGTGAAACTTTGGCGAGGGCTCGTCCGGGGAGTCCTGCAGACAAAGCCCACGCCGGGCACACCCACCCGGGCCGGGGCTGAGGCGTGCCCCGGGTGTCCTTTTGTGACAGCTGCGGGAGCGGGGGGCTCCGCACCGCTCCGCACCGCTCCGAGCCGCGGGAGCCGCCGGTTCTTTGTCACTCGGGGACGAAGCCCGGCGTGTGTGAGCGGCGCTGGCAGAGCCGGGGGCGCGGAGCCAGGGAGAGGAGGCTACAACTACAATAAAACCACAGCTTCGCGTCCTGCGGCTGCCGTGGCACCGGGGAGACTCGCGGCACAACGCGGGGCCGGCGGCTGCCCGTTACACCGTGCAACTGACGCCTGCAGCAGCGCCGGCGAACGGCCCCGGGAGCGGCCGCTGCTGCCCGGCCCGAGGCGCGCCCGCGGGAGGANGCGCGGAGACAAAGCCCCAAAACTGACCCAAATCCGGCGGGGCCGGGCCGGGCCGTCCCGCGGGAGGCGGCGCCGCGGCACCCTCCCGGGGGGGCGGACAAAAGGAGCCCGGGGGTGGGGTGTCCCGGCGCGCCGCGTCCCCGCCCGTGTCCCCGTCCCCCCCATCCC
>VWZI01005299.1:7636-28487 GCA_013396835.1 Psilopogon haemacephalus
AAGAAAGAAAGAAAGAAAGAAAGAAAGAAAGAAAGAAAGAAAGAAAGAAAACCACCCCAAGAAACATATTTTCTTTTTACTATTCATGGTGATTAATGTGAGTGGCTTTCCACAATCCATTTCCAATTAATTTCAGCACAGAGAGCTCTGCTGGCCTTGTGTGTGAACTAAACTTCATATTAAAAGATTATTTAAGGGGTTGCAGGCTAAGGATTGAGCAGAGAGCTTAAGCTCAAGCCATCATGTGAGACACCAGAAACCACAGATCTTCCTCAGCATGAGTCATCCTAATGATACACTTGGAGCCAGTGGACCTTAGTGCCTAATTCCCCTGCCACCAAACCTCCCAAAGGTATTCTTCTGGTTGCTACACCTGGAAGAAGACAAGGAGAGGTCACAGCAGCATGTTTCCAGCTAGCAGGTGGTGCAGCTGAAGGGAAATGAGAGGTTTTGGTGCTTTCGATTTCAGAGTTGGGACTGGGTGAACAGTAGTCATGCAGCAATGCACACTGAACCCTAAGCTCTGAGGCCCTTTCTGTCTTTTTAAGAGAGAGGAGAAATATTTCACCCGTACTTCTTCAAGATCATTTGAATACCTACAGCACAACTTTATATCAATCTTACTAAGGAAAATAAAACTGTTATTCCTTATAAGAATGTTTTTATTCCAGTGCTGTCCTTGCTGTCACAGAGCTGTTAACATTTTCCCCTCCTCTATGAGCTATAATGTCCTTTACAAATACAGCAGATGCTAAAGAGCAAGAAAAAACTTCTTTTGTAAAAATTGCATGTGAATAATTATATTGTAGGAACCACTCTTTATGCTGAGATTTAGAAGAATAGGGCTTAACAGGCAAACTGAGGAGCAGAAAAAGGAAGAATAGATGAACCTGCTCTATCTCCTGTAGTTGTATGGCTAAGATATTAATTTGCTCTAAAATACTTGATTCATTCTTCACTTTAATTCTCAGGATGCAAGACGTGCTGCTGAGTGCTGGCTGCTGTCTATCCTTGAGGGAGCCTGGCTGTGGGGAGCTGCTAGGATAGTGCTGACTTTAATCCAGTAAGCAGTGACAGAAAGGGAAGAGCAGAAAATGTTACTTTCTGGGGGTGTGCGTGAGTGTACGTGGTGGACAGAGTCCTTAGAATGGAGAGAAGTCTGAGAAGGAATTTCAAGTAGCTTTAACCTAAGCGTAGTTTGATTTGTGGTGCTTTCCATCACCTAGCCTCTTCTCCATAACTCCTTACCACTTGTAAGTGGCAATGGATACTTCCTCCCACATAAGTTACCCTTATCACATCTGAGGTTCTTTTATGCAGAGCGACAATGACAGGATAAAGGAAAGTGGGAAAAGATTTTTAGTGGTGTACAAGTTCTATTTGTCTGAGGGAAAATGAATGTTGTTGCTATTTGTCCCAAAGCAACTGATGCCACTTTGTTTTCAAGATTTGTGGGAGACATGATGTGTTGGTTTGAGCTAATTGGAGGATTTGAGTGAGAAATTAGACCTTTGTCTCTCAGTCTTGCTGGCTGAATTCAGAGTTAAATCACTAAAATGACTAATTTCTGCTCCTATTACTAATCTCCCTGATCTTCAGCTTATCTGCAGCATCATCAAGTGGTGAGATAAGGCTGGGGAAAGGGGGAAAGGTGGTAGGGGGGTTTGGTTACCCTCTTCTGGGGATTTTGGTCTCTGGGAGGGGTGTGGTGTGTTTATTACCTTTTTTCACTGTATATATCTGTAAATATCTGTTATATCTTGTAAATATTTGCTTGTATATTTGCATTGCTGTAAATATAAAGCTTCATTTATTAACTTCCAGTGTGTTTTTCTGAGTTTTAGGCAGGGTTTAAAAAGGTGGGGGGGCAGGTCACTGCAAACCCACTGCACTGGTCTCATCTCATCTGTGAGGAGACAAACTGTTTCCTGTTTTCTGAGCTTTTGATTCACCTACATCCAAGATACATCTGGAATTAACTGAATTTGTAAATGTTCATTATTGTAAATATTATGTTGTTTAGATTAGATAGATAATTCTCATTAAAACTCTGGATGAAGTAGACGGGTGAATTGTGTTGGTTTGAGGTAACTGGAGGTTTTGAGTGAGAAATTAGACTATTGGCTGAGAGAGAGTTAAACACACTGTGTCACTTCACCGAGTTTTACCGAGAAGAAGGAAAAAAAGTTGTGTTAAGAACTGTTCTCAAAACAACCAGATTAGCAGTTTGCTTCTGTCTGTGTCTGGCAGCAGCTGCTTCTCTGGCATGATCCCTTTTTGTCTCTCCTTGTTAGCTAATTCAGAGTATAATTACTAAAATTACTAACTCCTTCTTGCCACTAATCTCTCTGACCGATCTTCAGCTTATCTGCAGCATCAACAGATAGTGAGATAAGGCTGGGGAAAGGGGGGAAAGGTGGTAGAGGGGGTTTGGTTACCCTCTCTTGGGGATTTTGGTCTCTGGGAGGGGTGTGGTGTCTGTATTGCCTTTTTTCACTGTGTATATTTGTAAATATCTGTTATATTTTGTAAATATTTGCTTGTATATTGTGCATTGCTGTAAATATAAAGCTTCATTTATTAACTTCCAGTGTCCTGAGTTCTAGTCGGGATTTACAAAAGGTAGGGGGGGGGCAGGTAACTGCTAAACCCACTACACATGAGGAGAACAGGTTGTACTTTCACGGCACACAGAGTGCAATTGGAGAGGAAGCACGCTTACATCTGCTGGCTATAAAGGTTTGCAGCTGATTTGTTATGATCCATTCACTGAGCAGAAGGAAAAACTGTGATGCTTATGAAGAAATATAGCATATGTGCTTTAGATGCAAATGGAAAGCAGAAGCTCTTAATCATTATTGAAAGTAACTAACTAAATTGATCAATCCCATATTTGCCATGTGGGTTGAATCTTGAGGTACTTTGCAGTAGGGCAGTGCTCCCTGATGATCTCAGAGCACTGCACTGCCTAAACATGAAGTTCAGGTATAACAGAATCACAGAATGTTAGGGACTCCAGGTGACCTCAAAAGCTCATCCAGTCCAAACCCCCAGCCAAGGCAGGATCACCTGGAGTAGGTCACACAGAAACACATCCAGGCAGGTTTTGAATATATCCAGAGAAGGAGACTCCACAACCACCCTGGGCATCTTGTTCCAGTGTTCTGTCATCCTTGCAGTGAAATTTTTTTTCCCCTCATGTTTACATCTACATCAATTGAAGTGTACTCTGGACAGGTAAAGAGTGAAAAAAAAAAAAAAAATGTTTACCTCTTGTCTAATGTAAAGTGTTTGTGATAGCAATAGTAAAGAGATTCTGCATTCATCGGTTGGGCAGTAGAAAGTCTCAGATGGTGGAGCATCTGCCAGAAAGAAAGAAGCTCTCTCCAGAGTATTTCTCTCTCTTTCTGGATAATCCTGCAGGAGAATCTCTCTTTGTGCAGGATGTAAATTTGGATTTCTGTAGTGAGAAGAAAGGGAATGAGAAGAGGAAATTATTGTAACTTCTGATGTTAGAGATTGTACTGTAAAAGGGATGCCTCTCTTTGTACCTTGTTCCTGAATATTATGCTATTGAAAGTCAAAGGAAGGCTGCCTCTTGTAGCAAAGGCAGCCCCAATCAGATGGATAAAATAAAGATGCAAAGGGTAACTACACTGCAATACATAATCCCTCAAGGAGAAAAGCAGGTTTCACAGAAATTCAACTGTCTGTCAGTCAGTCAGCTAATAGCTTAGTTGCTCCGGGGGGCTTGGGGTACTCTGAGTGGACAAGTTTAGGCTGAGCCTGTCAATCCTGGCTGTGTCTCATTAGGAGAGAAAGAAAGGTGGATGTGCTGATCCAGATTTAACAACTGATCCCAAGAGCTATGCAACAGAGCTTTCTGTCTATGTACCTATCCAGCTACTTTCTATATGTCAGCCCTCTTACATGGTGTTTCACAGTCGTTTAGAGTTTCCTTGCTTGAGAGAAGGGCTGGAAATTTGCAGTAAAAGATCTCTGTGCTCTCACTGGTTTCTTTTACATTGAAAGGAGGAGAAAGTTTTGAGTCACAGGTTTCCAAGTCTGAAATTTGAGATCTGATTGCTTGGAGGGCTCCTACAGCTCCTTTATGTGGCACTAATTATTGCAAAGACAGATTCCCATTTAACTCCATCCTGTATTTGTAACTTTAGATTATTCATTTAGGGTGAGCATGAATCTTTCTGTGAAATTATTGGAAAATAATGAAGGCAGATCTGGGAACGAATTGCCTCGAAAATTTGTGTGTATGGGTTTGTTTTTTACAGCTGCCTTTTTTTTTTAAAGTATTCACCTGGATGTGAAACAACCAAACACTCCAGCAGTTAACCCCTACTTGTTCCTCATCCCTTTCACCTGATAGCAATTTCAGCAGACTCTCTACTCTCTGGCATATGAGGAGCAGCTGAGGGATCTGGGGCTTAGTTTGGAGAAGAGAAGGCTAAGAGAACGTCTTATTGCTCCCTACAACTACCTGAAAGAAGATTGATGTAAGGCTGGTGTTGGTCTCTTCTCCCAGGTAACTAGCAATAAGACAAGAGGAAATGGGTTTAAGTTATGCCAGGGGAAGTTTAGATGAGGCATTAAGAAAAACTTATTTACTGAGAGAGTGGTGAGGGGTTGGAACAAGCTACCCAGGGAGGTGGTGAAGTTACCATCTCTGGAGATCTTCAAGAAGCATGTAGTCAGGTGGATGTCAGGCTCTTTCTCCCAGGCAGCTTGTGACTGGACAAGAGGTCATGGCCTGGAGCTGTGCCAGGGGAGGTTTAGGTTGGATGTTAGGAAGCACTTCCTGAAGGAAAGAGTAATAACACACCAGAATGGACTGCCCAGGGAGGTGGCAGAGTCACCATCCCCAGAGGTCTTTAAGAAAAGACTGGATGTGGCACTTTGTGGCATGGTTTAGTTGATGTGATGGGTTTGGGTCATAGGCTGGACTTGATGATCTCGGAGGTCTTTTCCAGGCTCAGTGATTCTGTGATTTGGTGTGTGTGGCACTTCAGGATGTGTTTTAGGGATCCAGCCTTAATGATTCTATGAGATTGTGATAAATTTATCCAGAGCACGTGAAACTGCAGCAAAGACTGCACATCTGTCTATCACCCTTGTCTCTGTTCTCCCACTGAATACCTTTTGCATAGCTGTATCCTGTTGCACACTTGGTGAGCACAAGCAATCTCTTTTTGCAATATGTGGACCAGCAAGAGATTAAAATACAGATGCTGTGAAATTTGGAAATAGGGAATTTTTATGTTAGAAGGGAACAAGGAAAGGAATTACTTTAATAAAGCCAAGCAGAAATAGGGGGTGAAAATGTTGTTTGTGTGGTTCTGCATTAGCATTGTGTGGCTTTTTAGGTACATGGAAGATGGGTTTTTCTTTTTAGATTTCTGCCTATGTTGTGCTAGCACCACACATTGCAGGTGTGACCTGTTGGAACATGTTTGCTTCTAAATACATTTCTAGCTCTATAATTGCAATGACAGTTCTTGCAATAATACTGTGAAGTGAGAATGAAGTGTCACGTTTAGATGTCCACTGGGATACTGTTCATCTGTCCTCATGCTGTAGCACCTCTCCTATGAGGACAGACTGAGAGAGTTGACATTCTTCAATTTGGAGACCAAGGAGACCTTGCTGTGGACTTCCAGTATCTGAAGTGCGCTACTGGAAAGCTTCTGAGGGACTTTTTAGGGTGCCGGGTAGTGATAGGACCAGGAGGAATGGACCAAAGCTAAAGGAGGGGAGACTGAGATTGGACGCTAGGAACAAGTCATCCACCATGAGGGTGCTGAGATGTTGGCACAGGTTGCCCAGGGAGGTGGTGGAAGCCTCATCCTTGGAAGGTTTTAAGGCTAGGGTGGATGTGGCTCTGAGCAAGCTGACCTAGTGTGAGACTGAGACAGAGGGGTTGGAATTAGATGATCCTTAAAGTCTCTTCCAACCCTGATTCTGTGGTCCTCCAGTTCCTACACTCAAATGCCTAGTTCTGAGCCCCCCAGTGCAAGAAGGACATACAACTACTTGAAAGATTCTAGTGCAGAGCCACAAAGATAATAAAGGGAGTGGAATATGAGTCTGAGGAAGCTGAGGCTCCTTAGCTTGGAAAGGAGGAACCTGAGAGGTGACTTCACTCATCTTTATAAAGATGTAAAGGGTGAGTGCCAAGAGGATGGAGCCAGTCTCTGGTCAGTGATGCCCAGTGAGAGGACAAAGAGCAATGGGTGAAAGATGAGGCATAGGAAGTTTCATGAAAACATGAGAAGGAATTTTTTCTACTATGAGTGTGACAGAACACTGGAACATGCTGCCCAGGTGGGTTGTGCAGTTTCTTTCTCTGGAAATATTCAAGGCCTGCCTAATGTGTTCCTGTGTGATCTGGTATAGGTGATCCTGCTCTGGCAGGCGAGTTGGACTGGAACCGCTTTCGAGATTCTTTCTGACCCTTAACATTCTGTGATCAGGAGATGACCTTGGAAAAGTTTTGCTTCTTCATAAGTAACCTGCAGAAGAGAAGTGCAAGCTATCCCGGTTCAGTGCGAGTGAAGAATGGCCTATGGAAGTCAGGATGGTAGCTTGCTCTTCACACACAGATTTGTTCTGCTATTTCTAAGCATTGGCTAGCCTGTCATTTTAATACAGAAAACAGCCTTGTGGTTATTGATTGAGACTCTTCATTAAAATAACAAAGAACAGTAAAGTAGCAGCTGGAAGTGGCTTATTCAGAGAGTATAAAAGACAGAGGCTGTTTACAGCAGGCAAAAGGTAGCCCTGAGAAGATGTAAACAATGAACTAGCAAGGAGTGGTGAAAGGAAAGAGAATGGTGAATTTCACCGTTAGATTTCCTTTTCAGTTTTTTTTTTTTTTTAACCAATTTGCCTCTTCTTTTCCTTTTATTTAATTTCAGTGGAGTATAAAGAAGACTTCAGTCACCCAAGCTATTGTTCCAGCACCTCATGGGGCTCCAGTTGATAAAGCATTAACTTATGTCACTGAAGATGCACCAGTACAGGCAACCTGGCACTACTTGTCATTAAAAACACATTTTGCCAACAGTAACTGCTTGTCTTTAACAGCATGGGTCCTGAGGAGTTTCTTCTGCTCTATGGGGAGAAGAACTAAGCTGTCTTAAGCTACTGATGCATGATTCTGTTTTACTCCTACTTGTGAAAATCAATCATGAGGAATGTGGCAGGGGAAATTACGAGCAAGAGCAGAGAGTTCCTTGAACTGCAGTTTATGGCCATGCCGATCAAAAGTACTTTGCTCTTTTCCTGCCTAGCTTTGCAGGTTGTTGTGTGGTAGAAAATGAGGACTTTTCCATGAGTGGAAATTATTTTCCTTTTGAAGTGTCTCAGATTCTCTTGTCTATAACTTTTTAGTGCGATGCTCACGATATGTTGCTTTATAAACTTGTTTCATTGGATTGCAATCCATCAATATTTAGTACTCACCCTAGAATTTCTGCAATAGATGTTGCAGAGTCACAGAATGCATCAGGTTGGAAGGGACCCTCCAAGGTCATCTTGTCCAACCTCCCTGCAGTCAGCAGGGACATCTTTAACTACATCAGATTGCTCAAGGCAACAAGTTTGACCTTGAATATCTCCAGGAATGGAGCAGGATGGGCCCTCAACTACCTCTCAGGGCAGCCTGTTCCAATATTTCACCACTGTCACAGTAAAGATCTTCCTCCTTATGTCCAACCTAAATCTCCCCTCCTCCAGTTTGAAACCATTGTCCTTCATCCTATCACTACATGTCCTTATAAACAGCTATTCCCCAGTCTTCCTGTAGGTCTCCTTCAAATACTGAAATGCTTTTATAAGATGTCCTCACAGCCTTCTCTTCTCTAGGCTGAACATCCCCAACTCTCTCAGCCTGTCTTCATGGCAGAGGTGCTCCAGCCGTGTAATCATCTGTGTGGCCTCCCTCTGGATCCACTCCAGCAGACTCATGTCCCTCTTCTGTTGGGGCCACATAGCTGGACACAGTACTCCAGGTGAAGTCTCAGCAGAGCAGCATGAGTGGCAGAATTACCTTTCTCAATCTGCTGGCCATGATTCTTCTGATGCAGCCCAGAATACAAGTGGCCTTTTGGGCTGCAGTATGTCTCTACCTATCAAGTGTGCACACAGAATGTATATGTACATCTGCATATGTTTATTTCTGCTGAAAATGGAGGCTCCCTTCTTTCAAAAACATGCTGTTGTCTTGATGCATCCTTCCCACTCCTGCAAGAGTGGGAGGATGCCACAAACATGTGGCAGTGTGCTTGAGCAAGAGGCTTTTTATAGATTCCTAGAATCCCAGCACAGAAAATTAAGAAATAATACACCGTTGTCTGTGGCCTACAAGAATATCTGACCTGGAAGGAGATTGGATAGCAGTGGTGGTTCTTTCAAGCATTTCAGCAGCTTGAATGGAGTTTTTCACATCTAAGCTCTCTTGTTAGAGAGAAGCAAGGACACTAATACAGAGCCATGAATCAGTCTTTTGTTGTAAGGTTAGTGCTTAGCAGGGCTTGGAGGAATAGCAGAATAATTAGGGTGAAATCTTTAGTGAAGTTTGCAACAGCTTTGATATTGTTGGCAGATCACTAATTTCTGAAAATACAGCAGAAGGGCTCAAATTTGTTGCTGTTGTGGGCAGCAGGCATGACAGGATCCCTGAATAACTGGTGCCTGTGCTTAGCTGCCTCTCCAGACCACTGTGTTTCTGAATCTTGGCCAGGCTATTTTTTATGTGCTGCAGTGACACTGCCTGCTTGTTGGCTAAACAACCTTAATGGTCAGTGGTGGCATTGTCTGCAGTTTAGGCAAAAATAGAGGTTAACATTTAATTGCTTTCTAGTGTACCATACTTTGTCTATGAAACAGGTATCCTTGCTCTTCCACAACCTCTGATTTAATCTTGATTTTTAAAGAAGTGGGCAAAGCCATTCAGCTCTTCAGTTTTGGTTGGGGGCTGCAGCTCTGTGGAGAAAGACCTTGGAATGCTGGTGGACTGCAAGTTCTGCATGGGCCAGCAATGTGCCCTTGTGGCCAAGAAAGCTAATGGCATCCTGGAGTGTGTCAGGAAAAGTGTGGCCAGCAGGGCCTCTACTCTGTAGTGCTACCACATCTAGAATATTGTGGCAAATTTTGGGCTCTCCAGTTCAAGAGAGACAGGGACCTGCTGGAGAGAGTCCAGCAGAGAGCCATGAGGCTGACTGGTGGACTTGAGCATCTTCCCTACAAAGAGAGACTGAGAGCCCTGGTGCTGCTTAGTCTGGAGAAGAGAAGGCTGAGAGGGGATCTCTGCAATGTGTACGAATATCTGAGGGGTGGGTGTCAAGAAGATGCAGCCAATCTCTTTTTGGTGATGCTCAGCAACAGCTACAAACTTGGATATAGAAGGTTTCACCTCAACATGAGGAGAAACCTCTTTACAGGGAGGGTGATGGATCCCTAGAACAGGCTGCCCAGAGAGGTTATGGAGTCTTCTTCTCTGGAGACTTTCAAAACCTGCCTGGAGGCATTCCTGTGTGGACTACCCTTGGTAATTCTGCTTTGGCAGGGAGGCTGGACTCAATGATCTCTGGAGGTGCCTTCCTACCTCTAATATTCTAGGATTCCAGTTTCTATTCTGTTTGTTTCCAATAGATCTGCATTTATATATCTGTTCCAACAGAATCCTTTGTGAGGTTTTAAGATGTACTTACCTCAGCTGGTGTAGATTGATGATCTCATTGACTTCTTTAGGGCCTATAGTGGGGCTCTCCAAATTCCCTTCCCCCATCTCTGTCAGCAGAGGTTTGACTAGGGGAAGAAGGCAGCACAAAACTGCTTTCCCCCACCCCTGTGGGCTTGGATGGGATATGCCAAAAGGTGCCCTTGTCCCACATATGTATTTGCTGGTGGGAAAGCCCATGCTGGAATCTGGGATTATGATTGGCTGGATTCTTTGTGCTCAGTATATATTGGCACTGGACGCATTGTCTAGGAAAGACTTAGAGTGACCAGAAAGTGTGCGCATCTGTCTCACAGTTCCAAAAGTTCTTGCAGTTCCTCAAGTTCCACAACAACCACACCCACCTCTGGGGACTCCATCAAAATGATGGTGACACTAAACTGGCAAAGGGCAGGGAAATGCTGTAGCCAAAGCACTGTGTGTGTGCCCAGTTCTAATGGCTGCTGAGTTGTGCTTTCTGCTTGTGTGGCAATACAGGATACTGACGGATGTGGATAAGCGCTGCTTTTGTTTTAAATTTCAAATCAGTTCTTTTGAGAACCTCAGGGAATATATGGCTATTGAATGGATGCCCATTCATTAGCAGGATTTAAAGATGGATTTAAAATTCATAAGAAAAAATATATGTATGTGCTCTAGGTACTTTGTTTTCTACACCGCTGAGGACAATTTCCCACAAAGCTACATAAGGACCTGACTTCATATGTTAGGGGTTAAGGAACTTTTAAATTACTTTTAACTTAGCCTCCATTTGAACTTGAGCACTTTTACCTGCACCCTCCTAGGGGGAATGAAATATGTTTACCATAATTCAACTGTAGCTTAACTTCCTTAGGTACACAGTAAACCAATGATCTCTGGAGAGTGTGCCTCTGTTTAAGAGGCTTATGGACAGAGGAAAGCATTAAATAATTATCACAACTTCCAGATATTTATGACTGCAGTGAGATCACCTGACATGAGGGACATTTTTAAATCTCAAATTGAATTAATCTGTGGTCTTTGGCAGCCCTTAATACTTTTGTTTCTTTTGTAAGCATGGAAAACATTATCTCTTCTCATCTTGTAGAAAAAAGACTTATCTAGAGCTACACCAAATAAAAGCTATTAGTAAAGTGCCCTAAATTACTTCGATCATGCAACAATTATGTTTTCAGAAATATGTAAATTAAGGTAGGAGCTTGACTTCAGTTGGAATTTTTACTAATGTACGGCTAGGCTGAATAGATGTTCTCTGAGGAACTCTCCCCAGGGTATGAGGTTCAGCATTGTAAAATCAACAGGATATAGACATTTAAAGGCAATGCGAACAAAACTGTATTGCTGGTCAAGGGCCTGCATTGTATCTGATTGGATTTCAGATGTTCTTTAGATTATTAAAGTAGACCCTGGCTCTCACCCTTTTTTAGCTTGTGAGGCTCTTACTGTTGGATCTGAGTTCCTGAGGGCCCATGACAAGCAATATTTCCCAGTTGTTTTCATGCTGAGTACCCTGTAGTGTGTACTGGCTATAATCATGTGCTGGATGCACTGTCACAACTGATCTGCCTTATGCACACCCCAGCACCCATTCCTATATATCCTCCATATGGAGCTGCAATCACCACAGCTCTTTGTCCTGTGCTGACTGCGCTTGCACTGTCCACAGACAGCAGCTTCACAGCTGCCTTCACCAGCAGAATTACTTTGGTACATCAATACCACATGGAGAAGGGATACAAAGAAAGACCTATCAGAGAGAGGAGAGGAAGGGATGACAAATGTTTTTTTGGAGCCCAGCCCTGCTTTTCACAACAGTAGAAAGCAGAATTTTGCTTTGTGTCTTTCCACCTCGATTGAGGGTTGTGGTCACAGCTTCACCCTGTGAAGCAGGACATCGGAAGGACAGACCCTCTGCTGACACTATGTACATGCTTTTCTACACCTGGTAGGGTTCGGGATAGTAAAGGATTTGATATGAGACATACCAGAATGGATTTTGTTATATCTACACTAGCACAAATTGCCTTTTCTTCACCAGTCAATCCAAGTGTCACTGGTGTTCACTGTGTTTAACATGTTTATCTGTAAGAATGCAGCTCAGGAACTTTAGTGGGCTTAGATGTCATGTGTCTGCTGTCAGGCCGTGTCACCAGCTGTGACTTGAAGGCAGCCCAGGTGTCTGTGTGGTTATTTTTCATCTGAGTTTTGGGCAGCAGGACAGAGGCTACCCTTGGTTGCATAATGGAGGTGCTTACACTGCTGTGAGTGGGGACACTCACCATTTGGAGCCCACAGCAATGTCTCTGCATAGCTCTCCCCTCGGGTGTTAGGGGGATGAACTTCTTTACTTGGAGGGTGGTAGACCACTGGAACAGGTGACCCAGAGATGTGGTGGGGGTCTCCTAATCTGGAGACATTCAAGCCCCACCTGGCCACAGTACTGTGCAACCTGTTCTAAGTGACTCTGATCTGTAAGGGGGCTTGTACTAGATGACTCTCAGACATCACTTCCAACCCCTACCATTCTGTGATCACCACCCAGCATGATCTAGAAACAAGCACCTCCTGCAGCCCTCCCAGTTTATTTGCCTAGCCTCAGACAAACCTTTACTTTGAAAGGGAGTAAAAGTAGTCATACATATATATATATATATACTGCATAGATTAAAATCTGCCTTCTCATGACATTGCCCCCTGATGTGATGCCATGGAGCACCTACACACTTACAGCATTGTAGGATCCTTATGAGTTCATGGTATGGCAGAGACTTTTTCAGACCAAGCAGACAGACAGATGCAGGCCTTGAGGACAGGACTTGAAATATCTGGAACAGAGGGTTTTCAAGATCAACTAGGCCTATTTGTGAAGTTGAGATTTTCAGTCTCATGCTTTGTGATGTGAAGCTAATGGGAGTCTGTTATGGGTTGGAGTTGATCCCTTCCCCAGTAACTTATTGTAAATCTGCTTCGGAGATGAAATTCACAACTCAGGATTTGTGAAGTCAGAAAATGATACTGTATCTTCACAATTAGACTAAATGTAACAGTATAGCCAAAAAAAATCCTCCAAACCCACTATTACAGAATATAAGAATCTCAGAGGGAGTAGAGTTGAAGTAAGCAATGCAGCTAAGCCAAGCAGCTAAGCCAAGCAGCTAAGCTCAAGGCCTCGAAGAAATAGCAGAGAGAGATACAAACTGTGCTTCTAGATATCAAGTTTTCAATTGTAGAATGGTCTAGGTTGGAAGGGACCTCAAAGATCTAGTTCTAACCCCCTGCCATTGGCAGGGACACCTCCCACTAGAACAGGTCACTCAAGGCCTCATCCAACCTGGCGTTGAACACTTCCAGGGAGGGAGCAGCCACAGCTTCCCTGGGCAACCTGTGCCAGTATCTCACCACCCTCACTGGAAAGAACTTTCTCCTAACACCCAGTTTAAATATCCCTTCTGCCAGTTTAAACCCTTTCCTCTTCATCCTGTCTTTACAAGACCTTGTAAATAGTCCCTCCCCAGCCTTCCTGTAGGCCCCCTTCAGATACTGGAAGGCTACTACACAGTCTCCTCAAAGCCTTCTCTTCTCCAGGCTGAAGAGCCCCAACTCTCATGGCCTGTCCTCATAGGAGAGGTGCTCCAGCCCTCTGAGGATCTGCATGCCCTCCTCTGGATTTGCTCCAACAATTCCATGTCCTTCTTGTGTTGGGGGCTCCAGAAATGTACACAAAGCTCCAATGAAATATTAACTTCTCTATTGTTGCCGTTTTCTGGCCTTTGTCTGGTATGTTATCCTTTTCAATCAGAGTGTTTCTCTGTTGCTAATTTTTTTACACCTATGTTTATCTAGCTCAAAGCGCCACAAAGCCACCTCATTCTTCTCAAGATCTGTGGAAAATACACTATCTCTGAAGAGCTCTGAAGGGATGGTGAAGAACACAGTGCAGTCAAGACAGTGTTGTCCTGTTCAACAACCCAGAATTTCTCCTGATGCCCAGGACTGTGCTCCAGGGATCTCTTCTTGATGCATCAGATCACAGAATCACAGAATGTCAGGGGCTCATCCAGTCTAAACCCCCTGCCAGAGCAGGATCACCTATATCAGATCACACAGGAACACATCCAGGCAGGTCTTGAATATCTCCAGAGAGAGACTCCACAAGCCCCCTGAGCCACCCATTCCAGTGTTCTGTCACCCTCACAGGAAAAAAAAATCCTCCTCACGTTTTCATGAAACTTCCTATGCCTCAGCTTCTGCACATTGCTCCTTGTCCTGTCGTTGGGCATCACCAAGCAGACCCTGGCTCCATCCTCTTGGCATTCGCCCTTTATATCTTTATGAGCATGAATGAGATAACCTTTCAGTCTCCTCCTCCCCAAGCAGCAGAGCCCCATCTCCTTCTGGCTCTCCTTGTAAGAGAGATGTTCCATTCCCTTCATCACCTTTGTGACCCTGCACAGCCACATCATGTAAACAGGACCCAGACAGCAAAAACCAAGCTTGCTGCTCATTAAGCATGTTTATGGCCACATGTATAGGGACAAAACCCAGATGTGGTGTACGTGACTATGCATCAAGAAGAAGGAGGAGGAAAACATACAGGATGTGCTTTCATTCCAGTTATCTTAAAAGCTAAATAATTAAGGCACTGAAAAAGACTGCATTTGCCATCCTCACAAAAGGAAAGAAGAGGAAATTAAGCATATGTAAGATGCCAAAACGAAGGGGAAAAGTAGATACTTTTATTGCTAGACATTGATTTGGGGGGTGGGTGTTAAGTGGATGGAGCCAATCTCTTTTCAGTGGTGAACAGCAATAAGACAAGGAGCAACAGATACAAACTGAAACACAGAAGGATTCACATCAACATAAGGAGAAACTTCTTTACAGTGAGGATGATGGAGCCCTGGAACAGGCTGCCCAGAAAGCTTGTGGAGTCTCCTTCTCTGGAGACTTTCAAAACCCACCTGGATGCATTACTGTGCGGACTACCCTGGGTGATCCTGCTTTTGGCAGGGGGGTTGGACTGGATGATCTCTGGATGTCCCTTCTAACCTCTAAGTTTCTGTGATACTGAAGATTATTTTGGAGAAAGCCTCACAAAACCTTTCCTGTCATATTGAAGTCCTCCTCATTATCCATAAGAAAAAAAAAAAAAAAAAAAAGCAGAAAAAAACTCACAGCTATTTCCATAGCCTGGATTTTATTTAGTTCCCCTCTTTTCCAGTGTAACTACAGTTCTGTCTGCTCTTAGGAAATGAGTTCGCTTCAATATTAATGCAGTGAGTTCCATTTGCAAAGGCAATCAAGAACTTAACATGGTGTTCCAAAACACCGGAACTCAATTTGCAGGCTTTGCCAAAGCTCTATTTTTATTTTGTCTTCATCTGATGTTTTCAAGGTTGTTCCTGTTCCAAAAATGGATGAGTTTGAGCAGTAGTTAGCATTTGGTAATAGGAGTCAAGAAGACCAAAGCTTTTAACACATTCAGAATGTTTAATTTCCTTTCCATCTGATAATAATAATTTAACATGTTAAAAAAAATAAAATAAAGGAAAAAGAACACTACAAAACTATGTGGATTTTAAAAAAACTCCCACGCACCTTATGGAATTATAATACTGTGTGGGCCTGGAACCACTCAATATGTTCACCAAGTATGATCTCCAGAAGCATGATCTATTTGAGAAAAAAAAAAAAATTACTGGTAGCTGTTTTATCCAAACACTCCAGTTCCCTAATGTTTTGCTTATTGCCATTAGGCAAGGATGGCATTTATGTTTGACTCAGCATTGTCACAGGATCACAGTATTGTTGGGGTTGGAAGAGACCCCAGGGATCATTCAGATCCAATCCCCCTGCCATGGGCAGGGACACCTCACACTAGACCAGCTTGCTCAGAGCCACATCCAGCCTGGCCTTAAAAACTTCTAGGGATGTGGCTTCCACCACCTATCTGGGCAACCTGTGCCAGTGTCTCACCACCCTCATAGGGAAGAACTTTCTAATGTCTTAGCTCAATCTCCCCTCCTCTAGCTTGCATCCATTCCCTCCAGTCCTACCACTGACACTCTAAAAAGCCCTGTTTTAGCTTCCTTCAAGCCCCCTTGTAGCCCTAATAAGGTATCCTTGAAGCCTTCTCTTCTCCAGACTGAACAACCCCAACTCTCTCAGTCTGTCCTCATAGGAAAGCAGCTGCAGGTCTCTGATCATCCTCATGGCCCCTCTCTGAACATGTTCCAGCACCTCCAGATCTTACCTGTACCAGAACTGGACGCAGTACTCCAGGCAGGGTCTCACCAGAATGGGGTAGAGGGGGAGAATCACTTCCCTTGCCCTGCTTTGGGGTGACATCTGTAAAGCTGAGATAATTGCTTTTTTTTCCACTTGGGGAGTTCTTATTATGAGAAGATCACATTACGGTAAGTCTTGAAGTATGTTCAAGGCAAGGTCAGGCTTGGCTGCACCTTTCCTAAGCTTTTCCAATACGTATTTAGCAGCGCAGCCTGCTGTGTATTTTTGTAAGGTTGGATGATTTCATTTGTGGCATGAAGAACTGATTGAAAGTCTGCCTTCCCAAGCAGAACTGGCACCAAAGCAAGATCTATAGTATGCTTTGCAGAGTCACAGAACAGGATGACGCAGAAGATATGCTGGAGATAAATGTGGGAAATCCTATGTGCTTTATCATCCAATAGATATGCAGAGGGGAAAAAAATACCACAGCCTTTCTCTGAGACATTTTTAGGAAGTGGTGTGGTGAATATGAACTATAAATGCTTTTTGTGAGTTACTGGGTTTTTTGGAGGTGTGGCAGGTGAGACTTGGAAACTGTTAAAACAAGACAGGTAGACACAGACTTAGTGTGTTCAGGAGTGTGTATAACACTGCATTTTATTAATAATTAACCTGTTTTAACTTACCTAACAAAGTTGACCATAGAATCACAGAATGGTAGGGGTTGGAAGGGACTTCTGGAGATCATCTAAAGTCATCCACCCTCCCAAAGCAGGGTCACCTAGGGCAGGTTGGACAAGACAGCATCCAGGTAGATTTTGAATGACTCCAGAGACAGAAATTATCCAGGACTCCTCTGTGCATCTTATTCCAGTGTTCCATCACCCTCACATAAAACAAGTTTTCCCTCATGTTGAGGTGGAAAACTGATGCTGAGATGGAAAACTATTCCTTTCAATAGTACCAGTACTGCTGTGATATCAGACCAGCACACATTACAGCAGTAAGTAATCCTCTTCTGACTGCTTTAACAATCAAATTAGATTAGATTAGAAATGCAAAAAGGAGAAACTAGGAAATCTGCAGAGCAGAAAAAAAGCTGAGGGGTGGCACTCTCATTTCCTTCAGCCACTCCTCTTAGGATGCTGCCCATTACCAAGAGGAAAAGGCACTTTCAAATTCAGAGTGCTGCTGGTCTCCATGATTCTGAGGCTGTAAATGGATGCTGAACACACCTGTATTATTTCTAAATGTTTGGAAGCTTTTTTTCATATTGCCCTTGTAATATGAGTGTCACAATATGAAATTTGTGCTGGTGATTGCTCATTTTCTTGATGAAAAGGACAAAGTTGCTCACAGTGAACGTTTTCCAAATCTGAGTTGATCTGGGAATAATCTTGTAGTTGGCAGAACATAGAAATGTAATAAAATCTGGAGAAATTAAAAAATATTATTTAGGATACAGAACTCAGTGAGGAGAGGTAGAATGACACAGGAAAAATGTTTGTACAAAAGAGAAATTCATACAAACCAGAAAAACTACATGTGAGCAGACAGTGTGTGCTGGCAGCCCACAAGGCCAAGTCCTGGACTGCATCAAAAAATACATTGCCAGCTGATCAAGAGAGGTGATTCTACCACTTTGCTCTGCTCTGGTGAGATCTCAACTGTAGTACTGCATCCAGTTGTAGGGTCCTCAATACAGAAAGGAGATGGACCTGATGGTGTAAGTCCACAGGAGGCCATGAAAATGATCAGGGAATAGAAGAAGTTCTGCTACAAGAACAGGCTAAGGGAGCTGGGAGCGTTCAGCCTGGAGAAGAGGAGGCTCTGGGCAGACCTAATGGCAACAATCCAGTGCCTGAAGTGGGCTGCAGGAAGGCTGCAGAGAGACTGCAAAGAACTGCAGCCATAGGATGAGAAACGATGGCTTCAAAAGAATAGATTTAGGTTGGATGTTAGGAACAAGTTCTTCACCATGAGGGGAGTGGAACACTGGAACAGGTTGCCCAGGGAGGGAGTTGGGGCCCCATACCTTGAGATATTCAAGGTGAGGCATCCTGATCTAGTTGAGGATGTCCCTACTGACTGAACAGGGGGTTGGACTAGATGACCTTTGGAGGTCCCTTCCACCCCAGAGTATTCTATGACTGTATGATACTGTATTTCATGTAGTGGTGGTGGTTTGTAGCAGTGACCTTTTCCGATACAGTCAGAGTGATGGTTTTGCACTACATGCACACTGACAAATTCCATTCATAAATCTCATTTACTAAGAGCTTTTTATGAGCTACCATTACAGAAGCACTAGAAAGATAGAGTAACTGTGAGCAGATTTTGCCACAAAAAAGGAAAGCAAAAAAACTCCCTACATTTCTTGAAGTAGACAGTCATGCACAGTCAACCAGAAACTATTTTTAAATGGATTTGTGTATATAATCATCTTCAGGAAGGAGAGATGGAATTTTATCTTCCTTAGCTCTACACCCATTGTTAAGGTATTTTTATCATGTGCTGCAACTTAATGTTAGATTATCTAAGAGGGAGTTTGCACATTCTTTTCTCCTTTCTGTTAGGAAATTAAGTCCTGATAAGGTTCTACATGATATCTCTTATTTCGCAGTAGAGTAGCAGTTTAAAGACCAAAAGCACATACGGCTTTTCATCTTTATGATCCCATTTTGACCACTGGAGTTGGTTTCCTGCTGCTGCTTTCCTGAGCTCAGAAAATGCTTTATAGAATCACAGAAACTTAGATGTTGGAAGGGAGCTCCAGAGATCATCCAGTCCAAGCCTCCTACCAAAAGCAGGATCACCCAGGGTAGTCCACACAGGAATGCATCCAGGATGGTTTTGAAAGTCTTCAGAGAAGAAGACTCCATAACCTCTCTGGGCAACCTGCTTCAGGGCTCCATCACCCTCACAGTAAAGTTTCTCCTCATGTTGAGGTGAATGCTTTCATGTTCCAGTTTGTATCCATTGCTCCTTGACTTATTACTTGTGCACTGAGGATACCCAGATTCATAATGAAACAGATATGTTAAATAAAGACATGGGAATAAAAAAGCCTTGGTAAGGCAAGAATCAGAATGCAGGAAAAACAGTGGGGTTTTAAAGTTGACATCCAGGCTCTAAATTGCAGGAGTTCTCACCCAGGCTCTAAATACAGGCTATGCAGGAATGTGTGGTGCTTGGTGGGCCAGGAGCAGGATGACCTTAGAGATTGTAAAAACTCTGATAAGAAGAATAAAACAAAGAACTCACAGTTTTCTGATATTAAGCAGATGTAACTTTGTATCAAGTAGGGATGCATGACTATGTATCTTAGTTAGGCCAATCACTGTATTAGCTTTAGCCATTCGGACAAGTAAATAGCCAATAGAATAGATGCACACTGCCTTCTTTAGAATATTGAAACATATATAAGATGAACAAAAGCATGTAATAAAGGGAATTAGTTTGTATCAAACTGTCTCCCCGTCTCCTGGTTTGCAGCAAATGATGAGCTCCGATGTGGTATCGGCTTCAATTGTCTAGGAGAAGGCAATCTGGCTGCAAAGTCTCCGACAACTGAAGGATTTCTGCTGAAAGAAGCAGGTAGCGGGCCTGCGCACGGTCACCTTCCGCAGGACGGCAGGTGACCTCGGAGAAACTTGGGTATGGGGAATCAAAGAGGAGATGTTTATAGACTCATGAAAGAACTGGTTAACAGCCAGCATAAGAATTTTTCCATCATGACCTGAAGTTGATACTTGAATGGGTTCAGGGAAAATTCCCGGATATCACAGAACTTAGAATCTTTACAGTGGAAGTGTGGGACCAAGTAGGGGTTAAGTTGTGGAATTTATCAACAAAGTGGGGTGTGGAGGCTCAACGATTGCTTACACCCTGGCGGGCCGTTTTCGAAGTGGTAAAACGCTGTGAGGCAGGGGGAGCTTCTGATGCTAAAGCACAAGCTGCCGCACAAGCTGCTGCGCCCGCCTCCACAGCCCAGGACGCCTCTGCGGCTTCTATCCCTTCCGTGGCTCCCGCATCTCCGGAGACTGCCTCAGCTCCGCCTATGCCCCAACTTCAATCATGCCCGAAGCCAGCAGTAGCAGCGGTATCCCGCAGCGGGGATCCCCTTGAGCCGTATCTTTTCGATCCAGGGCTGGACTTATATCCTCCTGATGACCATGATCCCCGTGTAGTGTGGGCAGCAATTAGAAAGCAGGCATTGGCCAAAGGGGATGTAGAAATGGCAGGTTGCATCGCTATCCCTCTGCGGCCAGCTGCTACACCCGCTCGCCTTCTAGCTGCCCCGGTTGTGTATAATCGAACCGGGGGTAACGCTCAGTGGGAAGCACTTAGCTTTTCTGTAACAAAAGAACTGCGCCGTGTTGCAGCCGATCACGGAATTGGATCACATTATTTTGCTGCACTGGTGGAGTCTATCTTTGACGGGGCTACCTTCACCCCCTTCGACATTAAAACTGTGGCTAGATTGGTCCTTTCATCCCCGCAGTTCGCCTTATGGGAGGCGGACTGGCTTCAAGGTTTAGAAAACCTGTTGCAACAATATGCAGCTGGAAATAACCAAGCCTTGCAGGCTTTAACCATAGATCATCTCATGGGCACAGGTCCAGTAGCAGATCCTGCCACTCAGGCTAGGCAGTGCCCCAGAAAAGCCTTGGACGCTGTAAAAAATGTAGCAAAGAGGGCACTCCTTAAAATTCCGGAAGCAAATAAGCCCCAAAAAGCCTTTTCCACCATACTGCAAGGACCCAAAGAGCCGTTTATGGACTTTGTAGCATGACTTTAAGATGCCCTCAATAAACAGGTGGAGAATGATGACGCTAGAAACATTTTGCTTCTACAGTTAGCAGTGGAAAATGCTAATGTTGA
>VWZI01005300.1:0-10300 GCA_013396835.1 Psilopogon haemacephalus
TGAGGCTGGGCAGTGAGAGCTGGGCAGTGAGGGCTGGGCAGTGAGAGCTGGGCAGTGAGAGCTGGGCAGTGAGAGCTGGGCAGTTAGAGCTGAGCAATGAGGGCTGGGCACATCTGAGAGCTGGCTTTGTGAGGTGATGCTCAGCTGGGAAGAGCATTGCACACCAGTGCCCTTCCCAAGCCAGGCCCAGCTGGCTAGAACCACCCAGGTAGATTTATGGCCCCGGTGCCAGAGGGCTGGCTCAGGGCACTGCGGTGCAGGAAGCGTTGGGCAGAGGCAGCACAGCAGTGCTGTGATGTTTTAGCAGTTCTCTGGCCCCCCCCCCCCTTTATATAAACCCAGTCTAGGACTCAGCACACTGGAAGTTGATAAATGAAGCTTTCTATTTACAGCAGTGCACAATGTCCAAGCAGATATTGACAGTGTATAACAGATATTTACAGATATAGACAGTGAAAAGGTAATACAGAAACACCACAGCCCTGCCAGAGACCAAAATCCCCAAGAGGGGTAACCAACCACCCCCTACCACCTTTCCCCCCTTCCCCAATCTTATCTCACCACCTGTTGATGCTGCAGATAAGCTGAGGTAGATCAGCCAGGGGGGGTTAGGAGTAGGAAAGAAGTTAGTAGAATTACTGAGAATGAGCTACCAAGGCAGAGACAAAGGAACCATGCAAAGAGCAGCTACAGCCCGAGCAGTCTGAAACCCTCTGCCCTATCTATGTTTGGGTTGACCATTCTTCAAATGAAAGTTTTGGTTTCTTTCTGAGCAGAGCTGTGTGTGCAGTGCCATCCTCTGCTTTCCTCTCTCAGCCAATAGCCTAATTTCTCACTCTGATTCTCCAATCAGCTCAGACCAGCACAGGTGTCCAGGAGGCTGGGCTGGGCAGGAGGAGCTGGGCACAGCCCTGGCTGGGGGTGTCTGGAGAGGTCATCTGAGGGGAAAGCCCTGGGAGCATGCAGCAGGCAGCAGCCTGCCCGCGGTGACTCCGCTGGCTGGGGGCAGCGGCGGAAGGGCTGCGGCGGCGACGCTTCCCCTGCCGACTCTTCCCAGAGCTACTGAAATTAACCTTTTTATTCCCCCCCGCCGGAGAAGCAGAAAGCTTTTTACTTCCCCTTAACCTCTTTAGTTTTTTTTCCCACCCAGCGGGCAAAGAGGTTGTCGGCTCCGCAGTTAAAATAATATACGAGGGATTTGCAGTGGGGCGAGTCAAACTTCACATCTCCTAATGATCCCAGATGCCTTTTTTGTCCTGGGGCATTCCGAGTTAGAGCTCTATGAAACTGACCTTTTGGCTTGTCAGTCTCGGTAAGGACCCCAGGAGATGAAACACTTCTTTCAGTCTGTCACCGCTGTCTGTGGACCGCCCCAAAGCCTTCTTCCCCCTCCTCTGCTTTTACCAGCAAGAGCTCATAATTGAGCCCCTCGACAATGGCAGGACTGTGCATTTCTTTGTCACCAGCAGTGGCCCGTCCAAGTTCATTACTGCAGATTGCTCAAAAATCCATTCCTGGGCCAGCAGTAGTAGCTTATTATACAGCATAAGTGACAGTGTGATCTGGATGGGGGCCGAGTCATTCTTGACCAGTCATGTCCAATTAGAAAGAACACTGCACACATTCCTCTTGGAGCCACATTAATGAATTAGTCCCACCACAGACTGAGAGAAGCTTGCAGGACCCTAATACCTTTTGTTCCTAAGGATAATTCAGGAATTTATAGAGAGCAGCGCGGAGCACATCAGCAATAGGGTAAGGAATGGTTGGGGTTCAGCTCGCTCTGCCCCTCAGGCTTCTGCCCAGCTCTGCTCCCCTCCGGCTCCACTCTTCCCCATATAGCACAGACCTCCAGCAGCTCCCAGGGCTGTGGCTGCAGCCTGGGCAGTGAGCAGGGCTCTATGGGCCTGTGTGCACCCAAACCCAGCCCAGCACCTGGCGTCCACATTTGCTTCTCCAGATGACAGAAGAGTTTGGGCATGTGGAGCTCCAGCGCCGTGCAGGAGCCACAGCCGAGTGCCATCATCTGCTCGCCCCTGCCCTGCAGACAGCCACGGGGGAACTCTGCTGGCACGGCAGAGCTGAGCCTGGTGGCACCTTCTGAGAAAGCAGAGAGGGTCACTGGAGGCAGGGGAGAGAGCAGAGAGGGTCACTGGAGGAGGCAGGAGAGAGAGAAGAGAGAGTCACTGGAGGCAGGAGAGAGAGCAGAGAGGATCACTGGAGGAGGCAGGAGAGAGAGAAGAGGATCACTGGAGGCAGGAGAGAGAGCAGAGAGGATCACTGGAGGAGGCAGGAGAGAGAGAAGAGAGAGTCACTGGAGGCAGGAGAGAGAGAAGAGAGAGTCACTGGAGGCAGGAGAGAGAGCAGAGAGGGTCACTGGAGGCAGGAGAGAGAGCAGAGAGGATCACTGGAGGCAGGAGAGAGAGCAGAGAGGATCACTGGAGGTTCAGCTTTCAAGCTCAGGAGTCCAGAGTCACAGAATCCTCTGGGGCTGAAGGGACCCTCACAGATCATCTTGTCCAACACTGCTGCAATGAGCAGAGACAACTCCTGCTGGATCACAGAATCACAGAATGGGTTCGGTTGGAAGGGAGCTCAAAGCTCAGCCAGTTCCAAAACCCTGTGCCACAGGCAGGGACACCTCCCACTGGAACAGGTCACTCAAGGCCTCATCCAGCCTGGTCCTGAACACCTCCCTGGGCAACCTGTGCCAGTGTCTCACCACCCTCACTGCAAACAACTTCCTCCTCACATCCAGTTTCAGTCTCCCCTCTCACACTTCAAACCCATTCCTCTTCCTTCTGTCATCCCCACCCCTTGTCCATAGTCCCTCCCCAGCCCTCCTGCAGCCCCCTGCAGCCCCTGCAAGGCCACTCCAAGGTCTCCTGGCAGCCTTCTCCTCTGCAGGCTGCAGAGCCCCAACTCTCTGTGCCTGTGCTCACAGCAGAGCTGCTGCAGCCCTCTCAGCTGCATCTTGGTGGCCTCCTCTGCACTGGCTCCAACAGGTAGCTCAGCACCCATCAGATTTCTCCTTGAGTGTCTCCACAGATGAGGTCCCAGCCACACCTCTGGGCAACCTGCTTAAGGTCTTAAATCCCAGAGGTGATGTTGAGGTGTGTCTGAGGTTGGCTCAGCTTGCAGGGAGCAGCCCCCTGAAAGCAGGAGAGTTCAGGGCCTTGGGGCTGAAGGCAGCTTGTGGGGTGAGCTCTGTGCTGTGGGGCAAGATGGGAAGAGATGAATGGGTCCAGCTTGGCAGGTGCTGTCCAAGTGGGTGGGTGGAAGGTGTGAATGCTGCCAGCTGGTGTCTGAAGGACACAGAGAAACTCCTCCTGTAGCTGCAGGCAAATGCAGTTCCTGGAGCTAATCACTGCAGCAGAAGACACTTCTGCTGTGCCAGGGGAGCTGCAGAGAGGGAGATGAACCCAGAGCCAAGGCCAGCAGCCTCCCCTCCCTGCACAACAGACTCTCAGGATCCTGCCTCCCTGGGGAAGTGCCTTGGGCACGCAGTTCTGTGCCACCTACTCAGAGGAGCTGCTCACAGGCAGTTAGTGCCACCACTGCCTTCTCAGATACAATTTCTGAGCTGGAGAAGACCCTGCCTGTAGCTCGGTAAATGTCCTTTGTTGAGGACCATAGGAACCAATTCTTGGAGTGTCCTCATGTCCCTTAAGTGGCATTAGTGGTAAGAGCAGCAGCAGCAGTGCAGAGCTCTCAACTTCCCAGCAAGGTGACAGCCTGGGCTCAGGGCTCTGCACAGCTCCTGCAAGGGCCAAGGGCCAGCAGCAGAGGCAATGGTTCCAAGCTGCCCCAGGGGAGGCTCAGGCTGCAGCTGAGCAAATATTTCTGCCTTGGAAGGGCTCTCAGAGTGCCCATCCTGGGGGTGTTCCAGCAGGCTGTGGAGCTGGTGCTGAGGGACATGGGTTGGTGCTGAGCCTGCAGGGCTGGGCTGAGGCTTGGCCTGGGTGAGCTTGGAGGGCTCTGCCAGCTGGAAGTGTTCTGTGGTTTGGGCTTCAAAAATCCATCTGAGCAGATGAACATTAAGTGATGTGGGCAGCAGGGCCAGGGAGGGGATTCTGCCCCTCTGCTGTGCTCTGCTGAGAGCCCACCTGGAGTAGTGCATCCAGTGCTGGAGCCCCTGGGACAAGAGGGATGTGGAGATGCTGGAGGTGTGCAGAGCAGGGCCCCGAGGATGCTGAGAGGGCTGCAGCAGCTCTGCTGTGAGCACAGCCTGAAAGAGTTGGGGCTGTGCAGGCTGCAGAAGAGGAGGCTCCCAGGTGACCTTCTGGTGGCCTTCCAGGAACTCAAGAGGGCTACAGAAAAGCTGGGGAGGGACTTTTGAGGGTGTGAGGGAGTGAGAGGAGTGGGGGGAATGGAGCAAAGCTGGAGGTGGGGAGGAAGTTGCTGAGCATGAGAGTGGTGAGAGGCTGGAATGGGTTGCCCCTGCAGGGAGGTGTTTGGGGCCAGATGCCTGGAGGTGTTTTTGGCCAGGCTGGCAGAGGCTGTGGGCAGCCTGCTCTAGGGTAGGGTGTCCCTGGGCATGGCAGGGAGGTTGGGAGAAGGTGCCCCTGGAGAAGGTGCCCATTAGAGAAGGTCCTCCTGGACCTGCTGCTTGTTGGCAGAGAAACACTTGTAGGGCAGGTACCAGCTGGAGACTGCCTTGGGTTGGTGGTCATGAGATAATTGAGGGTTTGATTGATGGAGAAGTGAGGAGGGGGCAGAACTTCTATCTTGGACTTCTGTAGGACAGACTTTGGCCTCTTCAGGAGGCTGCTTGGCCGTGTCCCTTGGGAGGCCTTCCCAAAGGCGTGGGGGAAGCTGAGCATTCTTCAAGGAGGATGCCTGAAGGTTGAGGAACAGGCCATGGGCATGTCCTGAGAGACAGGAGGGCAGGAAGGGGCCCAGTGGAAGCTTGGTCTGGAACTCAGGAACACAAGGAGAGGCTGTGGCCACTCGGGAGGACTGCAGAGACACTGGAGCTATGCAGGGGGAAGGGGAGAAGGGGCAGGGGCCAGCTGGAGCTCAGCACAGGCATTGCCATGGCAGCTAATAACACAGCAGCAGCAGGAGCAGGGCTGAGGAGCATCTCCAGGCTCTCTTGGGAGCAGGGGCAGCAGCACAGCACTTAAGGATGAGGGACTGGAGGCCTCCTTTAGCAGCACTGCTTGCTTGCTGGGTAGCGAGGTGGAAGGGTGCCTGGGAACCCCTCCTGGGGGCTCTGATCTCTGGGGGGGATTGAAGCTAATTGGACATTTTAATGAGAAATTTGATTACAGGCTGAGAAAGGCAAACAAAAGTTTGTCTACTCCACTCATAGGTTTGCTGAAATGGATAAGAGTAAGAACCCAAACAGAGATAAGGCAGAGCTGCTAGGGCTGCTCTGGCTGCTGCTCTCTCTCTCTGCCTTCCATCTGGGTCTGTATAACTGATCTGACCAATTTTCTGCTTTTAAGCCCCCCTGGCTGATCCTGCCTTCTTATCTGGCACAGAAGACAGAGCCTGAGATAAGATTGGGGGGTTGGTGGAAGGTGGCAGGGTGGTTGGGACCCCTCTTGGGGACTTCTCTCTGGGAGGGCTGTGGTGTGCCTGCACTACCTTTTCACTGTCTTTTCACTACATCCAGCTGTACCTACCTGGATGTGCAGATCTCTGGGAGGGATGGTTTGAGGCTAACTGGAGTGGGGAAGGTGGCAGTGTGGTTGGGACCCCTCTTGGGGACCCTGCTCTCTGGGAGGGCTGTGGTGATTCTGTATCACCTTTTCACTGCCTCTAGCAGTGCAGGTCTCTGGGAGGGATGGTTTGAAGCCATCTGGAGGGTGGAAAGTGGCAGTGTGGTTGGGAACCTCTCTTGGGGACTGCTCTCTGGGAGGGCTGTGGTGATTCTGTATCACCTTTTCACTGCCTCTAGCTGTGCAGGTCTCTGGGAGGGATGGTTTGAGGCTAACTGGAGTGGGGAAGGTGGCAGTGTGGTTGGGACCCCTCCTGGGGACTCTGCTCCCTGGGAGGGCTGTGCTGTGTCTGCATTACCTTTTCACTGTCTCTCGCTGTCAGTATCTGCAATCTGTTGTCAATATCTGCTTGTGAGTTGTGCTGAGCTGTGGATAGAAAGCTTCAGTCCTTCACTTCAGCCAGCTGAGTCCAGTGTGGGTGATTTCACAAGCAGGGTGGGGGCCTCCTGAAGCAGCAGGAAGGTGATGTGCAAGCACAGGGCACGGCTGCTGGCCTGGCCGCAGGGACCCAGCACAGTGCTGAGCTGCTGTGCCCAAGCCTCTGAGCATGGCTCCTGCAGCAGCGTGCTCAGGAGCTGCCTCACTGCCCTGCCAGCTCTGGCTGGGAACTGCTCAGCTCTGCTCAAGCATTCAGCCCCTCCCCGAGCCACTCTGGCAGTGCTGGGAACCAGCAGCTTCACCTGGCAGCTTCCCTGGCCAGAGCTCTCTGGCTGGCTGCCGTGCCCCATGCAGCTCTCCTTGTGCCTGAGGTCTGTTGAGCCCTTGCAGGCTTGGGTTGCTCTGATTCTCCTAGGAGGGAGGGTCCTGGTTCTATGTGTCAGGGTGGGGGCCTGGTTTGTAATCACTCTCAGAGCCATAGCTTCAGAAATGCTTTGCACTGGAAGGGACCTGAAAGGCCACCCAGAGCCAGCCCCTTGCCCTGGGCAGGGACACCTGCCACCAGCACAGGCTGCTCAAGATCTCATCCAGCCTGGCCCTGGACACCTGCAGGGAGGTTGTGGAGCACAGAAGCACAGAATGGGATCAAAGCTCCCAGAATCACAGAATGCTCTGGGGCTGAAGGGACCCTCACAGACTACTGCAATGAGCAGAGACATCTCCAGCTGGATCACAGAGACATAGAATGGGGTAGGTTGGAAGGGAGCTCAAAGCTCAGCAAGCTCCAACCCCCCTGTGCCATAGGCAGGGACACCTCCCACTGGAACAGGTCACTCAAGGCCTCATCCAACCTGGTCCTGAACACCTCCAGGCAGGTTGTGGAACACAGAAGCACAGAATGGGATCAAAGGTTCTGTGCTCCGTAACCTCCCTGGGCAACCTGTGCCAGTGTCTGAATATCCTCAACCTGTGCCAGTGTCTCACCACCCTCAACCTGTGCCAGTGTCTCAATATCCTCAACCTGTGCCAGTGTCTCATCACCCTCACTGGCAAGAATATTTTCCTCACTTTCAGCCTCACTCTGCCCTCCTCAAGCTTCAGTCCATTGCTCCTCATCCTGGCACTCCCAGTACTTGTCCAAAGCCAAATCCATCAGGGAGCCTCCTTAGTCGTGGCAGAGGTATGGGAGAAGAGAAGTCCTGCATGACCTTTCCTTTCCCCACACAGCAGTGGCTCAGCCTTGCTTCCCCTCACTGAGCCCTGGGGAGAAGCAAGGAGCAGCCCTGAGCTGGGACAGGAGGCTTTGGTCTGCTTTGCTACTCTGCTGCCTCTGTTCTTGTTCCCACAGGACCACAGAATCGTCAGGGGTTGGAGGGGACCTCAAGGATCATCCAGTGCCAGCTCCCTGCCGTGGGCAGGGACACCTGCCACCAGCACAGGCTGCTCCAGGTCTCATCCAGCCTGGCTTTGGACAGCTGCAGGGAGGTTGTGGAGCACAGAATCAAAGAATTTCTGGGAGGTTGTGGAGCTCGGAAGCACAGAAAGGGATCAAAGGTTCTGTGCTCCACAGCCTCCCTGGGCAGCCTGTGCCAGTGTCTCACCACCCTCACTGCTGAGAATTTCTTCCTCATCTCCACTCTCAGTCTGCCCTCCTCAAGCTTCAATCCATTGGCTCTCATTCTGTCACTCCCAGTCCTTATCAAAAGTCTCTCCCCAGCTCTCCTGGAGCCTCTTCAGGTACTGGAAGTCTGCTCTGAGGTCTCCCTGGAGCCTTCTCTTCTCCAGGCTAAGCAGCCCCAACTCTCCCAGCCTGTCCCCATGGCAGAGGTTCTGCAGCCCTCTGAGCCCCTTGGTGGCCTCTGGACCTGCTCCAACAGTTCCATGGCTTTCTCGTGCTGGGGGCACCAGAACTGGGTTCAGTACCTGCCAGTGGCTGCTCATCTCCTCTCCATTCCAGCAAACCATGCAGCTTCAGGAGCAGCCCAAGCCAGCTGAGTACCTGAGTGGTTATTGGCACTCATCTGCAGCTGAGCTGAGCTAATTTCTCTCTGCACCACAGAGAAGGATGAGGAGGCCAAGAGGAGAGATGCAGTCATAGCCAGAGCTGCCTCACAGCCTCTCTTGGGGCAGATTGACTCAGTGCTTACCTCCTTGCTAAATGCCAAGCATCTCGGACCTCCATGGCCAACCCCACGCACAAAAAAAGTCTTGCCCTTATCTTTGGTCAGTGTTTAGAGATGGTTTCCCCTCTGTGGGTCAGCAGCTGCCTGGCTGAGCTGAGGAAGAAGTTGCAGCCATTGCCCAGGCTGTGCCAGCACCTCCAGGAAGCCTGTGTGGGCACTGCTGAGGGCAGTGCTGTGGCTCTGGGAGCTGGATCAACCAGAAAGTGTGGGGAGCCCTGGAGCAGGCAGAAGCAAGCCCTGTTAAATCACTGCCTTTCAAAGAACCTACCCTGCAGCCAGCTGCCTGATCCTCTTGGATCTCTCCTGAGTCAGGTAAGAGTGAGAACCTGAGAGCAGCCATCAAAGGCAGAGTGAAGGATCAAAGCTCCACTGTGCAGAGACCCTGGGATGGGATCAGAGGCATTAGGGTGGCACTAAGGAGCAGTGTCTGGATGGGGGTGGGCAGAGTCCCTCAGGTGAGCAGTGTCTGGATGGGGTGGGCAGAGTCCCTCAGGTGAGCAGTGTCTGGTTAGGGTGGGCAGAGTCCCTCAGGTGAGCAGTGTCTGGATGGGGTGGGCAGAGTCCCTCAGGTGAGCAGTGTCTGGTTAGGGTGGGCAGAGTCCCTCAGGTGAGCAGTGTCTGGATGGGGTGGGCAGAGTCCCTCAGGTGAGCAGTGTCTGGTTAGGGTGGGCAGAGTCCCTCAGGTGAGCAGTGTCTGGATGGGGTGGGCAGAGTCCCTCAGGTGAGCAGTGTCTGGTTAGGGTGGGCAGAGTCCCTCAGGTGAGCAGTGTCTGGATGGGGTGGGCAGAGTCCCTCAGGTGAGCAGTGTCTGGTTAGGGTGGGCAGAGNTGAGGTGGGCGTTTGGGGTATGGGGTGGGAAGAGTCCCTCAGGTGAGCAGTGTCTGGATGGGGTGGGCAGAGTCCATGGAAATTTCCACTCTCTTCCTGGTTGTAGGAAGCCGATCTGCTGCCCTGCTTTGGACTGGGAGTTTCCCACTGGCACTAAGCACCTCCTGCCATCCCCATCTCGTGGAGATTCATTTCCAGGGAGCTCAGAATGAAGGAGGATGAGCAGAGGGCTGGAGCTGCTCTCCCATGGTCCGAGGCTGAAAGAGTTGGGGCTGTGCAGTCTGGAGAAGAGAAGGCTCTGAGGAGACCTTCTGGTGGCCTTCCAGCATCTGAAGGGGGCTACAAGAAAGCTGGGGAGGGACTTTTTAGGTTGTCAGGGAGTGCCAGGACTGGGGAGGAAGGGATCCAGGCTAGAGGAGGGCAGGTTGAGATTAGAGGTTAGGAAGAAGTTCTTCAGCACAAGGGTGGTGAGAGATTGGCACAGGTTGCTCAGGGAGGTAGTGGAAGCCTCATTCCTGGAGGTGTTTAAGGCCAGGCTGGATGTGGCTCTGGGCAACCTGACCTAGTGTGAGGTGTCCCTGGGCATGGCAGGGGATTGGAATTGGCTGAGCCTTGAGGTCCCTTCCAGCCCTGACAGTTCTGTGATTCTAAGAGAGGAAAGGAGTGACAGCTAAGGGAATAATCAACGACTTATTGTTCTTTCAGCCCTCGTGGGAAGGTTGCATAAAGGTAAAGACAAGATTCTGGCTTTATCCTGATTCCCCCTTCCCCAGGTTCCTGCTCTTGGCCCCGTTAGAGACTGCTCCAGGTGACCTGAGCCAGGCTGGCTGCTGTTATGTTCTTCCTTCCCCTGATGACAGGAGAAATACTCAACAACTCGAAGGTGCTCTGGGACACTGCCTGCCCCTCACACTGCCCTGAGTGGGAGAAGAAAAAAAAAAGAGTGTCACAATCTGGGGAAAAATGGTCCAAACCTCTGCCCTGAGATGCTTTTTCTCTTGAAGAGCTTGGAGCAGTGTGGCTGTCAGCTGTGCCTGAAACACAACTGGGCAAGCAAGCCTGGGGCTGAGGCTGTCCAGAGCAGGGATGAAAGAACACAAAGAACCCAGGAGGGAGCAGCAGGGCTGGGAGCTGCTGTGAGGACCCAGCCCATGTCTTGCCAGAAGGATCAGGAGGCAGAAATCT
>VWZI01005303.1:0-28561 GCA_013396835.1 Psilopogon haemacephalus
AGACTGCACTCTGCTACTTATTCCGGTGTCTCCTCCATCAGCTGTTCTTCATCAGCTAATCTCGTTGTTTCTTGTAATAACATGGGCTAAAAGTGAAGTCAGTCTCTAAGGTACCAACAGCTGTAGACACAGGACAAGCACAGAAGAGAATGAGGGATTTTCTTCCCAATGAAGAACTTTAGGGCTTTAATTCAGCCTTATGTAGGTCATTGGAGCAGTCCCCAGGTGGTGTTCAGGTTCCAAATTATTCTCTCCTTTTGTTTTTGACTCTATAATATTCATGACAGAGCATGAAAATGAGGCGCCAGAGGCCTTGCATTCAGGATCAGGGCATGGTAGATTGTAGCTGGGTATCTGCTGTGCTCAAGCCCTCCTTGGCTAGGTAAATTCATGCTGTGGAGGCTCTAAAGTAGAAAGCTGAACAGCTAAAATGCAATTAAGGTCAACTGTACATCCAGGATCTTAACAGAGATTGCAGGCTTCCTGTGTCAACTTAAGCTATAAGATTTATAGTTTGGATGTTTGAGGGTCCTTCTAACTATGAGCAAAACTGAGCTTCAGAGTACCTTTTGATGTAATGATCTCTCTCAGCACACTCTTCCCTAGAAATGTGTGATCTCACTTTAAACCAGTGGAAACAAGGATCCTGAGTGCTGCAAGGTCTCCAGGTCTCAGTGACAAGTGCAAGAAAGTGATAATAACACTTTCTTCCCCTGCAAAGGTCCTCACCTTTCTCTAGGTCTCATCATCAGAGACTGTAAATTGCCTTGGCAGGGAATAGCTCCTAAGTGCTCTGCATGTGTATACACGTGTGAGAGGGAGGTTTATGGAGATAGGCTGTTCCTTCTGTACGACCAGTTGAAAGATGGAAAGGGCTTTCCAACTCCTGGATGATTTAGCATCTGAAGTAGCAGCATGTGAAAAAAAGACTTAGAACACACCAACAATGGTTGTTCTACATTTGACTTAATTATGTCAATCAGCTGGAACGTTCCACAGAAATAGGTGGCTGCTGTGTGGGTAATGTCAGCAAGGGAACCAGAGTGATGTCCTTCACTTGTCTGAAGGGAATGATTGCTGTACGAAGAACAGTCTGCACCTAAGCCCACAGGACTTTAACCTCTTCTCTACAAGGGCCTCAGAATGATGAAGTTGTTGTGTTGGGATTTTCCATGTGGCTAAGAGCCACTGGAACACTCAGAAAAGTGAAAAATGGAGCTGAACTGGAGAAATTAATTTGATGCCCAAGTATTCAAATATGAGAAAGATTCACTTTTTAATTTTAATAAAGTTAGAAGAACTATATCTAAGTTTTGTGGTGAGTGGAGACAAGGTCCCTGATGCTTGGTTTGGATCTGCTTTCTTTCTTTCTTCTTTTTGCTATGTGCAGTTTCTGCATTTACATGAAAAACTTTGATTTTATGGAGATTTTTTAGCTTTGTATGCTTCCACACAAAGGAGGAAGCTCTGTCTGGGCCAAAGAATAAAAGGTTGTTAATCTGGGGCTAAGTCAGGAAAGCAATGTATTCGTCTTGGAACAAAAGGCAGGTTCCAGAAAGCCATCACCTTGGAAACCTCACCTGGAGATGGATGATCATAAGCCAACAGCTCTTTAAGGAGCTACGGGCTCTTCCTTTCTCTCTAGCTAATGAGAGCTGTTCACTAAAAGACACTATTACAATGGTTGGAAGGAATCATTCTCAGGCATTCCTATCATAGGTATTTCATTCCCTAGAATGTCACAGGAGAGTGTCCAGTTGATTCAGAAGCACTAGACTCTTGTTGTTTACTCTTACAAGGTCAGATACTCTTCCATGGCTAACAGACTCATCAATGCACTGCTAGGCATAGCTGGACAACCTTCACTGTTGAGCACTTGCAGCTTTGGATCTAACCTTCTTCAGCCAGCATAGATGAGCGGAGAGGAGGGGCTGAGGGAGCTGGGTTTATCCAGCTTGGAGAAGGGGAGGCTCAAGGGAGACCTTATTGCTCTCTACAGCTACCCGAAAGGAGGTTGTAGCAGGGGTTGGTCTCTTCTGCCAGGCAATCAGTGACAGAACAGGAGGACACAGCCTCAAGCTGCACCAAGGCAGGTTTAGGATGGATGTTAGGAGGAAGTTCTTCACTGAAAGAGTGATTGGCATTGGAATGGGCTGCCCGGGGAGGTGGTGGAGTCATCATCCCCAAAGGTGTTTAAAAGGAGACTGGATGAGGCACTTAGGGCTATGGTTTAGTTAACTAGAAGGTGTTAGGTGACAGGCTGGACTCGATGATCTTGAAGCTCTTTTCCAACCTGATTAACTCTGATTCTGATGTGTGGGGCAGTGAGTCTTTGACTTGCCTGAGCAAAAGTTGGTAACTCCATGTTACATTTTATTTCCAGAGATGACTTACCCAGAGACAAGTAGTATGATGGCAGCCCATGGTATTGCAGGAAAGTCAACTGTAGTATCATCATCTGCTGTTATTTACAGATCTACCACCCCAGCTAAGGACTCATGATGGAAATTATTATCACAGTGGCTTACCTGAAATCTAATCCATCGCATCTGCGAATTCACTGCTTTCACTTTTATTAATTGCTACATTAATCATTCGTCATACTGAGTTTTTCAAAACGAAAAGATGATTTGATGGTAACATCAGCTCAGTGGTTTTGCCTGCAAACGCTACGCTTCATCATCCAAATGCCATCACTTTTTTTATATGCTGTAGAAGTGCTGGGGAATCGCTTGTTGCTGGAGGTCTTATTTTGACACCCACATCCAAAGGTCAGGTTAAACAAATGCCAAATAGGAATAAGATTTGTCTAATTGGTGCTGCCTTCTAGGAAGGGAAACAGTCAAGCTGACACCTCAAGGTGTCCTGCAGCACTATTTTTCTCTGGTTTTAAGATTTTATGACTTATTAGAGAAGACAGTGTAATTACAACTTCAACTGACATGCAGATATAAAATCAGCTTATGGTAATTGAGTACAGACACTATAGCAAGAGCTGTATCATTCTTATTGTGGCAGTGAGAATCATTAAATTTCATGGAAAGGCACGAATCTTGAAATTAAAAAATCAATAACAATGCTAACAAAAGTAGCAGTAATTGCAACAACGTGGTTATTAAAAACAATAATTATTTGTCCTGAAAGTCTTATCAAAGCACCCAGGAATGAAATATAACTACCTGTGGGGTTTTTTTGTTCATTCTGCATGCAGTAAAGACAGAGGATGTTTCCTCTGAGACCTGAAAATCCAACTTTTTTTTTTTTTCAGTAGGTTGACTACATGTTGATCATGTTGATGTCCATACTGCTGCCTATACGAATGCTTGGTTTTGTCCACAAATCAGGTGAAGTATCTAGAAATCTTTCAGAAATTAATTGTGCATGAAAAACTGCAGTATTAAAACCAGAGACAGCTTCAAAATCTTGACCTGTGATGTCAGAAGTAAGGATGGGAGCTATTTTTTACCCTGAGGAAATTATATATGGCAACTTTATTTCATGTGTTGGTCATTAATTTCAAGTAGCTCAGCTGAAATACTTCACCAGTGTTTTACTAAAACCACTTTGTATTGCATTCTTCAAAACTTAGCTGCTTGCAGAGCTCTGAGCATGTCTACCCTGAGCAGGGGCAGACATTTAAAAACTAGCATCTGACCTTTGCATTACTTTTAAATTACTATGTAATAAACTGCAGGGAGATACATGGATTTATCTTCACCTCTGTATTCTGAAGAACATCATAAAACATTCAAGCTTCTGCTCTTTTTGTTTTATGTCACCATCAGAGTTAAGTCAGAATTATTTCCTTGTATAAATCCTTCCCATTCTCTACATCATCTTTCACAGAATCATAGAATTGGTGTTTTTGGAAGAGTCCCTTAAGATCATCAGGTCCAACCATTAATCCAACACTGCCAGGTCATTACAAAACTATGTCCCTAAGCACCATCTCTCACACTCAATGAGGACTTAGAATTACAGAATTGTTAAGGTTAGAAAAGACCTCTAAGATCACAAAATCAGATCATCAACTCAATGCTACCATGACCACTAAAATATGTCCTGAAGTGTCATACCTACACTTTGTTCGTTTGTTTTTTAAATGCCTCCAGGGATGGATGATGCTGATCTCTTTGCACAGGTAATTAGCAACAGGAGGCAATGGCCTCACACTGCAACAGAGTAGGTTTAGACTGAACATGAGGAAATCTTTTTTCACAGAAATTTTTTTTCACAGCCTGTTCACTTTGGAACAGGATGCCCGGAAAGGTGGTTGAGTCACCATCGCTGGAGGTGTTTAAAGGTCATTTAGATGTGGTGCTTGGGGACGTGGTCTAGACTGAACTTTGTAGAGTTGATGATCCCAGGGATCTTTTCCAGCCTGAATGATTCTGTGATTCTATGAAGAGAATTAGATGGTTGTCTCAACTTACCTCCTCACAGGATGATCCAAATACATGAAAACACAACCCTCAATGCCTAGCCAAATAAAACCCAAACCAAACCAAAACCCCAAAACCCCCAAAACAACACCACCACCAAGAAAAAAAGCATCCTGGAGAGAGATACAAGATACGATTTAGTGTTACTTTATTAACAATGTGGCTTACAATTGCTTCAAGTAAAAAGGGGATTTCTTTCATTTTGAATAAAAATTAAAATATAACTCTGAATATAGATTTTCACTTATTTACATGAAAACATATATACAGAATAGAATCTTACAGCAAACTAACAACATGCCCTTTGCCCTGTGAACTTGAAAAAAGTAAAAACACCAGCATTGATTGATTTATATGTATATATATATATACACATACATATACACACACATATATATATATATACATATATATATAGACATATTTGGAACACACCAAAGGGATCATATACACAAAGTTAGAGTCAAATCTTCAGTACAAAGTGGAATGCAAAACAATTCAAAGGTTTCCAATGTGCATCACCATGAACAGATCCTAGATGCTGGTTGTAGAGATAATTCCTGTTGTTCCAGGAGAAACAGCAAGGTTTTAAGTGCTTTGTCTTGTTCTACTATGGTACATGAGAAGACTCAACTCCATTCAAAGCCTGCACTTGAGACTGTCACTTCTGTTGGACCATATTGCAGCAAACACCCGGCTGTACTTGACATCTCTTTCTGTGTACATGAAAGTGTCACGATACCATTCCCTAGCTCAGTGCTTTCTAGCACTTCTGAAGGTGAAGGCTGCTGGAATAACTGCATGTGTCAGCACATCCTGATCAGGTTTGTCAGAACAGGGGTTGGGAAATTTAATGCATGTATTTGTAAGCATCTCCCTAGTGAGAATGGACAATCAACAAGCAGGTGGGGTGACTTGGGAATGATAATTTTTGTCAAATTGTAACACAGAGCAGAGAGTTTTGTAGACCCACACCTAAACTCATTGCAATGATTTTGTTCTTTGTTTTTTTGGGTATTTTTAACGGGACAGAGCTCATGCTTTAGCCCCTGACACTTCCTATGTAGGTCTGACCAAACTCAAGAGACACAGAGGAGCTGATGATAAGGAAGAAAGACTGATTCTTTCCCACTATGCAGTCAAGGAGCCTAGAGTAATTTGAACCACCTTTCTGTGTCTCCATCAGGAAAACAAAATATGAACCATTCAGCATTATAGCTCTGGGTGTATTAACAGCTTCTTTCCTTCCTTTCACAAAGTCTCTGCTGGGACTCAAAGCATCCTGGCTCTGCAGAAGACTCAGAGAAGCCCTCAGGAATGATGCTCACAGGCCGCAGCTGTGCTTCCCTGTCATGAGAAGTCACTCTCCACAACAATATCTCAATTCTACAACCCAAACACTTCCCCTTCCCTGAAAGCCTCCAACCTCTCTTCACCATCCTTGGCAGTCATCAGGACCAGAAATACCTCTGGGTAGCTAACCACACAGAAACTGACCTGGTGCATTAGACTGCTTAAGCTACATGACCTGTCCAGCAATAACATCACTGTTGGCTTTGTGCAGTTATGTGCCTTCTTCTGAAAGAGAATTCCAGGACATGGCACCAAACCAGTGCTAACCACTCTTCTTCTGCAGAACAGCTGACATTTACAGAACTGTACAACTCTCATCTGTGGTGACTGCCTCATATTCTAAATGCAGCCATTAAGATCATTTGCACTTCTTGCTGGAGTGTTGTACCAACAAACAAATAAGAATATTACGTCTCCTTTATTAGGAGTTCATGAGCACCTAACGGCATGAGCCCCCACTTGTTAAATCTGGCAGATTGAAGATGGATTTTTGCCTGCTAGGAGAAGGAGGTGTTTGAATTTTATGTTGATTTACTGCACACTTTGTGATTTCTAAGTGAAAAATTCTGGTGAAGACCTGGTCCCACAACCCAGAGAGCCATGTAGGCCTTTCCACTAACCTTGGCTAATTCTGGATCAAATCCTGACTAACATTTTCTTAGTTCTGGATCAGCTGATGGGATGACGAGTATTATTGAGGAGAAAATACACATGCACCCACATTTGGAAAGAGTTTTTACATAAATACACTGTGTAAAACTTCTCCAAAACCCACATGATTTGGGGGGAGAGTATTTGTTGAGTGTATCCTGACTTCAAAAATCTAGAGCCACAAGAAAAAAACAAATCCTAATGCTTAAGACATTGCTGATTACACAAAGTATTTCCTGGAGTAGGGAATCAGCTTTGTAATCCCAAGCAATGGAAAATACAGTGTGACATATTTTAGCACCAAAATGGAGCCCTTGAGACTATATTTAACCACCTGTAATAAAGCTGGTTTTAAGGACCTTCAGTTGCAGCATGTTCTTCTCTTTTGGCACTTGAATTTGGAATTGAGAGGAACAGTGAGTTCATCGTTTTCCAGACACGTTGCACCAGAATAGCAAAAAGCGTCTGAAGTGCCCTGATGGTACTGAGTTTCTAAAACATTGAGGTGGCACTGCAGCTCTGCCAAATTCAATTTTGGTAGGCTTTTCAGGTGACCTAGTGTCGATTATGGCAGCCTATCAGTGTCTGGCTTGCCTTCAGAGAGACGAGATGGTGTTTTATCTCCACACTGCACAGCTGAGGACTTGCAAAAGGTTGAAGGTTAGAGACAACGAATGGTGACTTTCCAGTTTAAGGCAAACTAGTTGTTTACTCAAAGTGAAATGTTAACGGGGTTTATGTGTCTGAGAAACTTTGTAAATCCTAACAGGCACTGATACTGTGGGCCAGACCATCTCAGCTAGGACATGCATCTGCTAGATGCTTCACTAATGACATGATGTGTAACCATTTGCACTGATTTCTGACTTTACTGAAATCTGGGAAGTGAACAAAGATCTGTTTAACCTGACTGAGCGCAAGTTCAAAACAATTCAGTGCAGATGGATGATAAGGAGGTCCCACACGCCTTTTAATCCAGTACTTTTGCTCCAAAAATGCTCATCCTTGGTCCTGTGCCTGATAAGTGGCCAGTAACATCTGCCTGCACACCCTTCTTGTGGGAGTAAAGTGGTCTGTGTGAATGGACTGAAGTTCAGCATCCAACAGTCCAACAACAACAGCAGGGTTGCTCCTCAGCCCTTGTTAATGGTCCTGGATAATCATGAGTTCAGCACTTCACAGTGGTGGCCTTTTGTAGATTATAAGAAAATAGCCTTCAGGCCTGGATGCCAAATTCAGAACAGGGTGGGGAGAAGATGTGTCTTCACCAATGTCATTGGTGTCTTTGTGAAGTTGCACCAGTTCTGAATTTAACTTGGAACTGAGGCTGGGAAAAAAAAAAAAAAAAAAAAAAAAAACCCTTCCAGAAGCTTATAGTTCTACACTATAGTGCAGTAACATTTTACTCTAGCAAGATTGACTTTCCAATATCTCCTCTGAAATTAACTTCTCCAAAGCCTTACTAATGTTCCAGAATTTAAATGAAGTTGAGGCAAGACTTAAGTAGTTGCTCCTGATTGCTGCTCAGGCTGTGACAACCTGGGCATACTGTCCAGTTAATCTACACACTGTCCATTTTCCACTCGCTTAAGAAATTGTCTGAGAAGTTCAGCTCCAACTTTTCTGGAAGGCAATCAGTGCAACAGACAACAGTAGCCCAATCCTCTGTTTCTTCCCAACCCACAGACTAAACAAAATAATAAAGCATTTTACCACCCAAGGTAAATAAAAAATATTTCAGGTTATCATCTCCTCCAAAAGGACAGAAACTAGTAAGTGAGACAGCAATGAAGCACAATAAATTGAAAGACAAATGGTGAGGAGAGAGAAACCTGAGGAAATAAAAAGCTGGCACAAAATAAAATTAAAACTATTTTTGTTTGTTTGTTTAATTGTTAAGTTTTAAATATGATTTAACTTCCCTGAACAATCAGTAAAGACTCCCATGTGCTTCACTCAATGCTTCACCCATTCCCTGGTTGGCCAACATCAGAGCTGGTTGCTCTCAGAGTCTGTGGCTGTCTACTCCCCAACTGTAACTCCTTGAGTAGTTAGCTGCCATAGGAATATCTACAGTTACAAGGCTGATGGACAAAACAGTAAGGTTTATGCAACATCTCCCAGGAAGTGTTAAACATCTTTGACAAAGCCCCATGGCCAGAAACTCTGAGAACATCGGAGCAACGAAGGTTACTCAGAAGAAGGTGGATGTGGTAAGTAAATGATCTGTGCCATTCTGCTTCCCCTCCTTGAAATGTCTGCATATGCCATCTCTTCTGACAGCAGTCTTTTGGGAGCTATCTCCCTGCTGACAGATACTGCACAAGCCATTGCAGGGACTGAGCATGAAGGAGCTGGGAGAGGCACCCTCCTCGTTCTTCTCAGCTGTGCTCTCATTTTGCTGGGCACAATTCTTTTGTCTTCAGAGGTGAAACAGGAAGAAAGTTTTTCAGAGGGCTCTAAGGATCCAAAGTAGTTATCAAATCATTTGCACAGACATGGTCCACTGCTACAGTCAGTAGGAAATCCAGTCTAAAACTCAAGGGTTTTTTTATGTCTGCACTGCTACAGGACCCTGATCCTGGATTTCTAAGAAACAAGAGAAAATCATTTGATGCTTGGGTGACTATTTTCCCTTCAGATGATTAAAACTCAAAGGAGATGACCTTCAGCACAAGCTTAGAACAGATCCAGTCCTGCTGCTTTGCCACGTAAGGAATTTTTTAATGAAATCTTAGAGGAGCTGACGGGATATGGCCAAGCCTGCACTGGTTGCACCCACCACATTTCTCAACGGCAAATCAGGAAACTCAGTGAAAGAGACTAGAAATTGCCCAGTGATGAAGTCAATACTTGTTGCCCAACATATATTCTAGGGAAGATTCAAATATAGTCCAGAATATCTATCTCTGAGGCTTCCCCCCTTTAAACTGAAGAATTTAAGGATGAAATTGATGAAGAGGAAGTAGCAGCTATAGTCTGGTGTTAGTAGGTTCTTCAGAGAACATGGTGGTCATCACGATCATCTGATCCAAGTTCACTGTCACCATACAGTATGTGCTTGAGGTGGGAGTTACCTAGCCACAAGCACTGGCTTCAGATTTAGGGCTAAAAAATGTCATTTCTCTTTGAAAAAGTCTTCACTGAGTGGGCTTTGGCATCACATTATTGTAAGAGTTGTGTACCGCTTCCAAGGTGAGTTCCACAAGGCCACAAAACAAGAGTCTGTTGCTGGCTTGAGAACAAAAGTCTGTGGCTTCCTATGAAATTGGACTAAAACTCAGCACGACCCATCCAATTCACTCTTCGAGAGAGAGAGAGAGTCACTTGCACCTTAAAGTCAGGGCAAAATTCAGTCAGAGCAAAATTGTCCCCCGTTTGATTCTTGCTTTTGGGAGAATTTTATATCACTGTTATGCCACCAGTTTCTGAGTTACAGCAAATTCAGGCTCAGCACATGGGCTGATGTCCTTGTGAAATAAATGTGAAATATTTCTCTTATAAACACACCTGAGGCAAACCCAAGGTGTCCAACCCATTTCTTCATCCTCTCTGGTTCTTCACTTGCTTGGCATGAAGCAATCATTCCACTAATCACAGCACCACTGGGACTATCTGCTGACTTTATGTAGACTGTGTTGGGCTGGATCATCTAGTCTAAAGCATCATAGCTTACACAGCCTGAGAAGACTGATGCTTTACATTCCCACCCAGCAACATATTCATGAAGATGCAAATGAAAACAGCATTCATGCAACAGCCTCATTATTAAAACTGAATAAGTCTGGTTTTTTTTTCACTATGTAGTACTCGAAGTCAGGTCTTTCAAGGGACTTGGATTTAAGAGGATGGGCTTGACTATGGCAGTTTTCATGCATGTTCCTGTACAAGAATGAAGTACTGTACAGATCCCATCACAGAGCCATCGCAGATCACTGTGCTTGTGATGTGTTACCAAGCACTAGGTCTTGTCACACTCACAGAATCATAGAATTAACCAGGTTGGATAAGACCTTCAAGACCATTGAGTCCAACCTATCACCTAACCCTTCTAGTTAACTAAACCATGGCACTAAGTGCCTCATCAAGCCTCTTCTTAAATACCTCCAGGGATGGTAACTCCACCACCTCCCCAGGCAGCGCATTCCAATGCCCATCACTCTTTCAGTGAAGAACTTCTTTCTAATGTCCAGCCTAATCCTGCCTTGCTGTGACCTCTTGTTCTGTCACTGGGAGAAGAGACCAAGCCCTGCCTGGCTACAACCTCCTTTCAGGTAGTTGTGGAGAGCAATAAGGTCTCCCCTGAGCTTCCTCTTCTCCAGGCTGAACACCCCCAGCTGCCTCAGCTGCTCCTCATAGGGCTTAAACTCCAGCCCCTTCAGCCCTGATGCCCTTCTCTGGACACATTCAAGCACCTCAACATCTTTCTTAAATTGAGGCACCCATTCCTCTCTGTTCACTGTAGCTTTGTCTGATGCTATATAGAAACCATGAGTTGAGTCTTCCTTCCTTGGGAATAATGAACAGCACATGACTCATCTGAAACTTTCTCCTTTTGTAAGACTGGAGAGGAGTGATTAAAAAAGCTGTTGATCACTAAGATCACATTTTGCAGTGAACCCCAGGTAACACTAGAAATTATGACTTACATTTCAATATGAAGAAGTGGGTCAGAGCTGTTTTAAAGAAATGTTGGTGTTCAGAAACTGGCCTAGATGAGCCATCATCACCTGCAAATGTCTGAATTCTCTCCTTGGAAATGTGTTTGCCTTCAGTAGCTGTTTAAATAAACAACAAACCATCTGATTCATGCTGGCCTTGCACCACTGTGCAATGGGTTGGAGAGGTTCATGATGAGAGATGGCGGCAGTCTTCTGGTGTGCTTTATGAGTACAGAAAAATTAGTTCAACTTGTTGCTAGTTGTGGGTTTTTCGGTTTTGTTTTGGTTTTTTGTTTTGGTTTTCTTTTTCTTCTCTGCAGATGAATTCCCAGTGCTTCCAGTTTCCTTGGAAAAGAAAATGGATAGGGGAAACAAAACCCCTTATACAAGCTCAACTGTTAGAAAAAAAGAGGGAAAAAGAAGGAGGACAGAAAAAATGGAGAAGTGCAGTCAGTTGGCATATTGTGCATAGAAAGCAACTTTTACTCTCTCGATCTGGTGACACAGTTTGATGGCTGGACCAAGCTTCAGCTCCATGCACTCTTGCACTGTGGGCAGTGTCAGCAGTAGAAGGGCTTGGCCATCAATGTCCTGGGAAGAAAAAGACAGGGAAAATGGTTTTGCCTCTGGATTCTGGAGGTAGAAAGCATAACTGGGTCTGGAGAAGTAAGAAAGAAAGTTTGTCCCAGAATTAAATGTGGGTTTATCTTCTTTCTCACTTTTCACCCACTTTGATGCTGCTCATCCTCCTTTCTCTGGGACATGTCACGGTTTTTCAGAAGATGTCTAATGTGTCCACAGACTCTCAGATTTTACCCAGTTTAGGAATTGCCTTCCATCTGCTGAAATGCAGGATCCAAACAAACTCTGCAGGGTCCACAGAGATTTGATCAGTCTCATTTAATGACTGAAGAACCCGAGGAAGGAGCAGGCTGCAGAGAGCACACTAGAAGACAAAGGAGGGAGCTGAATGGAGAAACTGATGCTGGTCCTGCTGCCAAATCAGACCCTTCCTCACCCTTTTTGGCCTATGATTTGCTCAAAACAGGTTTATGTCTGCTTTGCTCCATGGTATGTCTCCTGGTCTACTCAGGACCTGCCTTGTTTCACTTAAGCTGCTGAACAGCGAGACAGAGGGGCCTGGACCACATGGAGCCATTGCAATCTCTACTGTTTCTGAATCACAGAACTGTGTGGACCTCTAGAGGTCATACTCTTCCCTCAGGCATGTCTATGAACCAAACTCCAGTAACTAGCATCCTTGACAAAAGCCTTTTTTTTTTCAGGGATTTCTGTTAACTTTAAAATCTTCTTCTTAATGAAGAGCTCAAGCCTTCTTTATTCTTTAATGGACTGAAAAGCAGTTAAGCAAGCTACAAAACTGCATTTTCCCCCTTAGGAAGGATCAGTCTAAGTGCAGAAAAAACACTGTAACTCACAGGCAACAGAAACTACCCAGGACAGCCCTGATTAAGTAGCATTAAACACAAGGAGGATTTGGACACCTTAACCACTACTTTGATCAGGACTGTCCATGACTTAAGTTCTTCCTCCATTGAAGCTTGATAGCATGGCCCATTGAAGCAAATCTTCCATGCAAATCACAAGGAAAAGCTCCAGTCATCTGTATTTGATTAAACTTCCCATAAAAACTCTTTGGCAGAGGAGAGACAGGGTTGGCTTTCAAGCCCTGGCACCATTCCAAGCTGATTAACAAATGGTCGGAGCATGCTGCAACGTGGCTGACTACAGCATCCTGCTATGGAGTGTTTCAGCCTTGCTATAGACTCACACTTTAACTTCTCCCAGTCAAAGCAGCTGGACTTGGACACAGAGTTATTCACGGTGAAGAATCAGAGATAGCTCAATGTGCAGCTGGCCATACCACTGACTGCCATTGGCAATGACCTAATTAACCACGCTTGCATCTTTCTAACTATGACTTCTTAGCACTGCCCTTTACTTTCAACAGTGGCTGTTACTCATCAGCCAAGGAATGGATTTTTCTATATAAATTTTACATGCTCACATGAAGAGTCTTGGCTTTTGCTCCCATCTGCTTCTAAAATTAGGTGATCCAAGGGCTTGACTGTCAGATTTTCAGAGAAAAGTAGATGGGAAATAGATGTCTACATACTCAAAGCCTCTAGCTATTAGTGAAAAAATTCAGGAAGACCGTTTTACGTCCAAGCAGCAGTTTCTGCTTCCCTGGCTAATGGGACTCATGTGGTCCATAAAGACATCTTGCTAGGTTCAAATAACCACTATCTGTTGTTAGACTCTGGTGCCTGTGTGACACCGCAATGGTGCTGTGGACCTTGGCATGAATAAAGAAGTTCTAAACTTCCTGCTTTTCACAAGCACTCTGGCTGAGGTGCTTCTGGTCTCTCCGAGGATCTGGCAAGGCTCTGATTCAAGTTTCAAATGGTTTTCATGCCTCGCCAGAATTTGTGCTATAGCTTGGCCTGAGGGAATATAAAGTCTGATCATAATTTCCTTGTCAAAGTCCCAGACCCAGCTATCAAGGTGGCAAGTACTGCTCTTTTTTTTGTGATGTGAATAAATACCAAAGACACAAAGAGAAGAGTCACATGAAGACCTCTACCTGCTCCTGAAATATTTTGGCAAGGGGTGCACAGTCAGTCAGTTTAATAAACCTCACAACATCAGTCACAGTCCACTCCAGCGGATTGCTGTCCAGAATGAGCTTCTCTTCCTCTTCTTGCTTAATCTCCTACAAAAAAAAAGCCAAAAGCTCTCATAAAGAAAACTACCTCATGTGGAGAACCAGGGTAGGGATGTTCTCCTCAGATGAGGAAAGCTTGGCACTGAAAGTTAATTTAGGAAGAACGCTGCTATTAATCAGAAGTGATAGCAGGACATACTCACTTCCTTGACTTGCGCACACTTCTCCACCTCGCTATAGGAGTGGGGCTGTGGTCTCCGGCTCCGTCGGGCTCTCTCTGTGGGAGGAGGTCTGTCAGACTCAGTGCTGCTCCTCAAAGTGACTGCCCGACGAGGCCTGGTGGAGGGGACCTCAGCAGAAGAGGTATCTGTCTGGTCATCCCGGAGCTCTGAGCTGGTTTCTTCACTTCCCGTCTCATCCTCCATCGCATCTGGCTCATCATCATCACTCTCCTGCACAAGGACCATCAAGGAAACAGCATCCAAGCTCGGAGATTAATACAGCAGCAAATCAAAAGGCACCAGGTCAAACTGCAGACCTGTGCCCATGTCAGTCCAGGGTAACATTTATTTTAACCAAATTATCCCATTTTCATTACAGTGCTAAGTAGATTAGCCCTCAATTTAGATTTGTTACAAAATGCAGTAGAATAAAATACATGGTGGGCAAATCCTTTTTTCTGTTTCTAACTAAAGGTCAATGGCAATAACTTATTTGGCAGGAAATGCTCCTCTGCTGGGATGGAATCTCAAACCTGTAGATGTGTATGGGTAGAGGAAATGGAAAATACTAAAAGGATAAAATTAAACTCAGGTTGCTGGAGTTGAAATAAAATCAGAAATAGCCTGGAATTTAAACTTTCACCTTGCTTCAAATGGCCATGAGTGTGACCAGTATTTAAAAGAAGGAAATGCTGGTGTCTTTTAAAAATATCAAACGGACATGTTTCAACTAGTACTTGATTTTTTAGGTAGCATTTCCACAAAACCTGGAACAGAGGATTTCACTCAGATTTCCTTGCTTGCAGCCCAACACCTAGCTGCTAAAGGTGAAGCAGAAATTTCCACTTAAAGGATATTATACCAGATTCTTGCTATCTCTGTCACACAGAGCTTGCAAGCACACACTATCTGATGGAAGCTCTGTATTTTGAACTTTGCATATACAGAAGTGGCCCAAATGGCTTCAATAGTTTAGCTCCAAAGTGTGAGCAAGCATCCAAGCCATATGCTTAGGTCTTACATTAAAGACCAATTTTAGACAAAGCTGGTTATATTGGCTGGAAGGCTAAGAAACTTGACTAATGCTTGGTTTAAGCTTAATATTAGTTTAAATTCCTTTGAAGCAAGTATAATCTAAGGAAATGAAGCAGAACCCCAGGATTAAGTCATGAAGATACCAGCAATCAACTGAAAGCTGACTAAAATATTCTCCTCCAGCTGAAGTAAAAGGAATTTAAGTAAATCACTTTTATTTCACATTGAACAAAGTGGCAATCACTGGAACTCAGCTGAGAAACGGAAACCACACGTGAACTTTGTCATTACTGTAGTGGGAAAACCACCTGGGAATGGTCCACATAGAACCATGTGGATAGTGAGGTGGATTGTGAATTGGTTGAAGGAAAGAAGTCAAAGTTGTGGTCAATGAGACACAATCTAGCTGGAGGCCTGTATCTAGTGGAGTCCCTCTAGGGTCAGTACTGAGATCAGTACTTTTAAATATATTCATCAGTGACCTGGATGAGGGCGTGGAGTGCACTGTCAGCAAGTCCACTGATGACACCAAACTGGATGGAGTGGCTGACACAGCAGAGGGTTGTACTGCCATTCAGTGAGATTTACACAGGCTGGAGAACTGGGCAGGGAGAAATTTAATGAAGTCCAACAAGGGCAAGTGTAGAGTCTTGCACCTGCGAAAGAACAACACCACGTAGCTGGAGTCTGACATGCTGTAGAGTAGTGAAGGGGGAAAGGACCTAGGAGTCCTAGTGCATGGAATGTCGACTATGAGCCAGTAGTGTGCATTTCTGGCCAAAAAGACCAATGCCATTGTGCAGTGTATTAGCAGGGCTGTGCTTAGTAGGTCCACAGAGGTTCTCCTCCCTCTCTACTCTGTCCTGGTGAAGCAGAGTCACAAAGATGATTAAGGGAATGGAACATCTTCTTTACAAGGAGAGACTGAGGGAGCTGGGGCTCTTTAGTTTGGGGAATAGGAGCCTAAGGGGTGAACACATTAATACTTATAAATATGTAAAGGGTGAGTGCAAAGAGGATGGAGCCAGGCTCTGCTTGGTGATGCTCAACAAAAGGGCAGGGGACAATGGGTGGAAGCTGAAGCATAGGAACATCCATGTAAACACAAGGACTTTTTTTTCACTGTGAGGGAACACTAGAACAGGCTGCCCAAGGCAGGGTTGTGAAGTCTCCTCTGGAGATATTCAAAAGTCACCTGGATGTATTTCTGTGTGATCTGGTATAGGTGATCCTGCTCTTGCAAGAGGGTTGAACTAGATGATCTTAGAAGGTCCCTTCCAACCTCTAACATTATGTGATTCAGTAAAAAAAAAAAACTAAGTCTGCTCCAGGTTGTATTTGGACATGAAACATTGCTGGAGCTGGGATCTTGTCATACAGCATACTATAAAGATTGAGGCCTCAAATACACTATGTCATAGAATCACAGAATGGTTTGAGTTGGAAGGCATTTTAAAGATCATCTAGTTCAAACCCCCTTAACATGGACAGGGACACTTTTTCCACTAGACTAGGCTGCTCAAAGCCCCATCCAACCTGGCCCTGAACACTTCCAAAAATGGGATATCTATAACTTCTCCAGGCAACCAATTCCAGTACCTCATCACTCTCACAGTAAAGCATTTCTTCCTTTGGGACACAAACATTTGCTTGTGCTCTAAAGCTTCTAGAACTTTTATTGTTTGATGACATGAATAAGAAACATTACAAATGGTTAATGAAAAAAATAAAAGCCCTTGAAATCACAATGGCCCATGAGTTCTTTATTATAATATTTGGAGACCTTAGATATGGATCACAGACCTCTGTGCAAAGCATCTACAGGTTCATCTCCCTAAAGGTTTGTAGGGAAGTAGAAGAAAACAAAGATATAATAATAGACATGTTAACACGGGAGGACTATGAAATGGGAGCAAAAATTCTATTTGTTAACTCTAGAATGGACAAAGGTAAAAAGTGCCTAAAGTGTCCCAATAAAACTGTTTTGACCCTGGAAGAACAGCATAGCAAAACGAGGATTTAAAAATACAAAATGCAAGTGTTGAGGTTTTTTGAGGAGTCCCTCAAAGGGAGATGCAGATGGGGGGAAGAAAAGCACCAGAGGGCTTTGGTTGATTTATCCCAGTGCAACACACACCTCCGCAGAGCCTGCAGCATTCAAGTCAACAGCTGACGACCTCCTTTTCTTCTGCACAAAGATTGATTTCCGCCTTTTTCTGCGTCTGGCTGGCTTGACATGTCCACTTTTCATGTTGTTATTTTCCCCAATTGGTGGCTTAATGATTTTTTTCCTCTTCCCATAATAATAAGCTGAAGAAATGAAGCAAAATACCCATAAAAAACTTTAACCATCAAGAGAAGGAAACTTTGGCTTGCTTCTTGCTACCGATTCAGTATTGCACTCTAGGTGCACTTTCACAAGGAACTTAAAAATAGATTGATTTGGGAAAAAGGTACAGTGTAAATAAAATATGTCATCTTCAAGTAGGAGAGAATGTTTCAGCTCTTTTGTACACACATTTATTGGTTACAAGTGAGAAGTTTATCATTTAGCCTTATAACAGGTACTTAGGAAAAGCCTCCACTAAATCAAGCAGTGACTTGGAGGAAGAGAAGCCAACATGTTTCAGATTCGATCCAATGCACTTCTGCATGAGTTAGCAGTCTTAGATACACTTGCATTTGGTAATGTTTTCAGCACAAAGTGGAGAGGGCCCAGATATCCTGAATTACCTTGTTTGTTCAATGTACAAAGGAAAGAGTTTTTATAATCTTCAGCTATTTCATGGCCCAAGTCGAAACCAAGTATGTGAGAGTCCTCTGACCTTACATTAGGCACTTGTGTTAGATGCCTTCTGAGGTGCTCTACAACATCCTCTAGGGCTGACAAATATACTGCTCTTCACCAACTAGGGTATCCCAGGACAATGAAAATGGCACTTGGTGCCCATGTCAAAGTTCATAATGGAACTGAGCCTTTCATCAGATTCACAGAGTTTTGAGGAGCAATTCATCCAGCCATATAGAGCCAGCAGCACTGAGATGAGACAAACTGAGCTGGAGCTCCCCTAGCTGTACTCCTCTAACTCTCCATTTGCTACCAGCTCAGTTATAGGCTTCTACTAAAACCCATACATTCAGGGAAGTGAACATCTCACTGAGCTCATTTCTTCTACTGTAGTGTCAAACAGAAGCTAATTGATCTAAATCAATAAAAACACGGAATTGTTTGGGTTGGAAAAGACCTCTAAGATCCTCAAATCCAACCATGGACCTAACAGCATCATGGCTTCTTGCAACCTTGTGGAAAATTTACAGCACTCTCTTTCACTTTCCTGCCCTGTTTAAGAGCCAATTATTATCAGTCACATTGCCAAAAAGAAGCACTGAACTTATGCCTAAGGAACACGTTTAACACCCTGAGCAGAAAAACTGCTTCGATGACCTCAGCATAACAATACTGGCCTGTGCTGGTGCAGACACCAGAAATGTTTTGCTGAGTAGGACAGGATTCATCTCATCTGATGAAGCTGTCTCAGATGCAGCAGTTTAAATCTCAGCTGGCCATTGCAGGTTCCTTTTATGTTCTCCTTCTATTAACAGAATCATTACTTTATGTATGAAGAAAACTGAAGCAAGACATTCAAATACATATATTAGGATGGACAGTTTTCTTGAGATTTTTATTTCCTGTGTGGTGACCTAGTCAGGACTAAATAACCACTCTTAGATGAGATGTATCCTACTCATTATTAACGTATTACACAACTCCTGTTCTTCAGTATCTCAGGCACATTCCCCCACTCCTTTGATTCCCAGCTAGCAACAAGAAGCATTTTAGCCAATACTCACTGTACTTGGTTTTAGTATGAATGGAGCAGTTCTCTGGGCAGACCTCAGCCACCAGCACAGGACTGAACAAGTTGGGGCAGCACTCCAGCTTCGCACAGACTCTTCTGCAGAAATCGGCTACCTGATCTGATGTCCTCACAATCTTAACAGTTGCCCTGTATGTCTTCCCTCTGTATCTAGAAAAGAGTACAAGACCCCACGTCACCAATCAAGCAATGTCCTTCAGTGCTGCACACCAGGCCCCCTTCTGTTAGGGAGATACCTTCCCTAATGACTTCTGGGAGAGTGTATCTCTCAGGAAGGCAGGCAAAATAGGTCCGCTTGTTTTAGTGGCTCCATTTCAGATGGACTTGACGAAGCAAAGGGAGGGTGAAATGAATCAGAGGTGTGTATACATTCAGGCAGGAAATATGTGTAGACTGGATATATCTACAGATACAATAAGAGATGGGGAAAAAAAGTATCACAGTAGGCTCAGTGAGGATACTACACAGAATACCATGCCCATACTACAAGCTGATTAAAAAACTTATGTGGAGAAGGATGTAGTCTCTCTTTATATATTGAGCTGTGATAAAAAGCTTAGACCTTGTAGAGCTTCTGGTCACCACCCTGTGTTTGGGCTGCACTGGAGACTGTCTCTTTAAGCTTCCAATACACTTTCAATCTTCTCAATGGCCACGTTTCTCAAAGCAGTTCTCATTTCACATTCCAGCCCACAACAAACCCACAGTTTCATGGTGCCAACTGTGATTACTGGGATACATACACCATGAAGAAGAAAGTATGAGTGAAATTGTACTATCAACCATACAGGGACCAGATGACTCCAGTGCTGTGAGACATGGGCAATACAAAACCTAAGGGACTATTTAGGAGTCTTTCAAGTTGTTTAACAGAGCTGCAGCAACAGGCTCTAAATACTGATTCCTACAGGGAATGCTTAAAGCAGGAATCAGCAATAAAAGGTTTGTCTTACATTTGTTATCCAAATGCTCCTGAAACATTTATTTCAGTGCTTTATATGAAGTGTTTCTGAGTGATAAATGGCTAAGAAGGATACAGTTACATCCCTGATGTAATATTTTGTAGATGTGAACTCTGAAAAACCAATTATCCCCATAATTTATTAAACAGCAGTAGTAGGCTAAGATAAGGTTTTTAAAACATCCCTTAGACATCCTGGGGAACGCAACACAGGAGACAATTCAGGCGAGCGCCTGGTGCTAAGGCATTATAAATGTGCTTAGAAAAGAGAAAAGTAAAGCAGACAAAAGGGAGAGGAAGAGACAGTAAAAGAAAGATTACTGGGTGGGAAGCAATGAAAGTCAAAGATACAGTCATCAGGAAAAATGAGACAAAGCATTTGCGAGCGTATTAAGACCCACAGTTCCCTAGCAGGAAATCAGCTGCTGATAGATATGGATGGGGAACAGGAGAAGGTAGAACAAACAAGATGTGGCCAGAGAGTTAAAATATTCAACATGTGCCCAGAACCTATGCTCTCCCTGAATATTTCACTGAGTTACACAAAGCAACTGAGAAAACATCTTTTGCTGCTCTCCCTCCCAAAAAGCTCTTTCTGGAAACACTGAGGTATGGACAAAGGTTTTGAAACTGTGGTATATAAGTGCTATAGGAGTGTACCCAAATGAAACTTGGGTCTGAGAACAGCCCAGTACAACTATTTTCATGCCACAAAAGTCTCCATCCAAACTATCATCTCAGTACAAATCTCTTTTGTAACCTGAATTAGCATTGCTGCAAGGCACCAGCCTCTGATACCCCATCTGGTGTCCAACCAAAGATCCTAGGTCATGCAGACAGTCCTGGGTTCAATCACATGAATGAATGAACGAGTGAATGAATGAATAACTTCATCAGACAACTCTTCACGCAACCCAACGGACCTGGACAGATGATATTAAATGGAAAATTTGCCCCTTCCAGGTACAGAGCACTGTTATCCCAGCTTCCATATGAACAGCGGCAGAGGCAAGCTGGCTAAAGAGAGTTAGGCAATAACTAATATCAAAAGAACAAATTTTACAAGGTATTTAAATATACCTGCTTATAAATGTTTTAAATATTCCTTTTCCATGTGTTGGAAAAGATTCCTGCCCTTATTACTTCTGCAGGAGCCATTAAGTTTAACAATGACCTAAATCAGTCAGTAAGTCTGACTGCTGTGACAGGCTGCAGAACTTCATCTGAATCCCAACTTTGGCTGGGCTAAAGCACCACTTCCAGAAAAGCACCAGCCCCACCTTGAGGGTCTCCACATAGGAAGAATCCTGGCAGCAGGAGCACCTGCACATATACCTCACGTGTCTGGGCCTCGTTGTATGCATAGATGTGTCTGAATCTAACTTACATTTATTTGTCCTTGTTCTGACTTCCACTGCTAGGATGAAAAGACTGCATCTGGTTTTGTTTCCCTGCAAAAGCACTGTAATCACATTGCCTCTTGATCTTCTTTCTTATAAGCTAAGGAAGCTGCCTGATGGGTATTATTCAAGGATGGCTGACTATTTCTAACTCTCTGCTTCCTATTGTGTCTGGCTGCTCAGAAAGGATTCATCGTACTAAAGCGCCTGGTGAAAGAAAAAGATGAAACTAGGAAAAAGAACAACTGACTGACTTCACAGTCTGGTTTGAATGCAATACACATAGTAATTAACAGACTGGATGGCAAAATAGAGGTCAACATGGCTGTGGCAATCAGTCTCAATAATCCAAGGTGTTAGTACTGGCTGCAGTAATATATATTGCATGATTTTGGCCTTAGCAGCACCCTCTTTCAGCTGTAAACCAAGTTTTGCTAACATTTTCCATATTCCTCACATGCAAAAGATTTTTAACACAAACACCAGGAAAATGTAATCCGAGCTGTTCCAGGATAGCCATGTGGAAAAAGCTCATTTGCATATTAAAAAAAACCAAAACCCTCAACCTTTTCCACTAGCATCTCTCAAAAAAATTACTGACTACTGATACTTGTATTGATGTTTTCCTGGGAGGATTTCCCCATCACTTGTAAGAAAGAAGTAACCTGCATGTACATTATGGCAGCACTGGACGCTTGGAAAACAGCCATGGGAAGCATAATATTTTCAATTTTCTTAGAAATCACTGTCTTTTTAAAGTACATTTTTCAACCAAAGCCAAAGAAATCTTCCTTTTCTCTCACTTTTCTTTCACTCAGAAACTCGAACTCTCAAAAACTGGAGAAACTCTTATGACTGGAACTATTTCCATGGAAAAAATACTGGAGTTCTTTGCTGATCCATAAGCAACAATATTAATCTAACAGCACTTTGGTAGCAATTTCAGTCCTCAGATGAAGCTTCCTTTGATGATTAAATAGATCAGAGGTTTATGAAACGAAAATATCTTTTAGGAGCTACAGTTAGAGACTGTTGTGTAATAAGACAAAAAGTCTTGAGCTGAAGACACTGCAGGAGAGTAACAACACTGAGACCACCCTCATTTGCAGAAGTCTAAGCATAAAGACAGAGCCAAGCGTTCTGACAATATTTGAGACTCATTTGAACAATTCAGTGGCTAAAAGCCCCAGTTTGCTTCTGGGGGACCAGAAACTCCTATCTATTGTTTTGCAAGAATTTTCTAATTCATCTTACTACTTTAAAGTCTGTCAAACATAACAAATTGTCTTCTTCCAAGGCTATTTAATCATTGAGTGGCATTCTATGCTCTTCAAGACAGGATTCAGAGAGGGCCCTGGAATTTTTCTCACTGAAACAACTAGTTAAGTCTCCTCCTGAAAGGGTTTAAGTCATCCCACTGGTCCAAATAACTTCTATGTCCAATTTCAGCACAGAAGGCCACCTGCTGACACTAATTCATCCTTGCTGTGCCTCAAGAAGCATGTGGCACAGCTGATGTGGAAGCCTTCCACTGTTTTCTTCCCTCAGCCACCAACCCTCACATCAGACACAACTTGCACTTCCTAAATCCGTGCTAGTTCTTGCAAACTCAACTACTAACCATGAATATTCTTGGAAATGGCTTCCAAAGGAATTTCCTGAATAACCTTTCCAGGAACATTAGGCTGACAATCTGTAGTTAGTGGGATTCTGTCTTGCCCTTCTTGATGAGTGTGATGTTTGCCTTTTCCCAGGCATCATGAAACTTTCTCAAGCGTTATTTTGGATGTAGTACTTGAGGATATGGTTTAAGGGTGAACTGTGTAGAGCAGTGATAGATTGGACTTGATGACCCTGGAGGCCTTTTCCAACTGGAATGTTTCTGTGATTATCAACTTTCAAACATGATGGTGAGTAACCTTGCAATGACATTGGACAGCTCTCTCATAGAGTCATAAAATCATTTAGGGTTGGAAAAAATCATCAAGTCAAATCATTAACCCAACATTACCAGGTCATTATGAAACTATGTGCTTCGGCACCACATCTACGTGGCTTTTAAATATCTTCAGGGATGGTGACTCCATCACTTCCCTGGGCAGCCTGTTCCAGGGCTTGACAACCCCTCTGAGGAAGAAATTTTTCCTAATATTCAACTTAATCCTCCCCTGGCACAAGTTGAGGCTATTTCCTCTTGTCTTATCACTTGTTACTCTGGAGAAATGACCAAAACCTTACTACAACAGCCTTTCTGGTAGTTGTAGACAGCAATATGGTGTATCCTGAGCATCCTTTTTTTTCCAGACCAAATACCAGTTTCCTGAGGCACCCCTCATAAGCCTTGTGCTTTAGACCCTTTGCCAGCTTTGTTGCCCTTCTTTGGATACCCTCCAGCATTTCAGTGTCTTTCTTGTTGTGAGCTGGTTGCATTCCCTCTAATTCCATACACGTGTGCACATTCAGTTTGCTAGTAGTGTCTCTAGCTTCTTTTGCATTTACTGACTAACACATCACTCCCTTTAAGCCTAACAGGGATTTGGGAGTCCTGAGCACAACCTCTGCTAGCAAAGGTTGAACCAAAGAAGGCTTCAAACACCTCAGCATCATCTATCACAAATGAAAGGTTGTCTTCTAAAGCATCTACAGTGAAAAGATTTTCTCTGAAATGCAGCCTTTTAAATACACATTTGTATCTGTAATGGGGGTGAAAATTCCTAGAGTTCAGCTACTGGATTTGGGCAGCTTTTAATATTTAATTAAGTGAAGGAGTGCACAAATATTCATCTTTCTTATATTGAGTCACTGGGCTTCATACAAGAACCACAAGGTAACTCCCTACTCACACTGGTAAGGTTTATGTTCCAGGTCCTACAAAAACGGGTAAGTCCAAGCAGCCCCACTAATAGCCCTTAGAAATGAAAACTCTTAAAAAAAAGTCCCTCAAGCATTTGATGTAAAACTAGGAAGCTAAATCTAGATGCAGGCATTGAATATAAAGCACCAAAATTATACGGATTGAATGCCTACAGCTTCAGCTGGCCCTCACGGGAACTCAAGAGGATCAGGCCTGACATTTCTAACTCATCATCACCAATAAATCAGGTTTGACTATTTTCGCAGAGAGCCAGCAGCACTGATGGGAAGCGACTGCCATCACACATTGCAGACACATCTCTTTGGACAATCTAAATTGTTTATCTTCTTTGCAAGGCTAGTGTAATTGATTCCGTGCTGGTCACTCATGACAGCAGAATAAACTAGATGCAGGTTGCCCTAGGACTGAGATAACGCATTCCTGGCAGAGCTTGATTTGGCCTTTGAGTCAGTGGGAAAAACAACCTCTTCTTCACCATCCTACTCCCTCCCCTTTGCTCTACCCTACTGCAGCCGTCACTGCAAACAAACAACAACAATGTCAAGTTCCAAGGAGTTGTCAGTTCACATCAGAAGGAAGGCAGTGACACAACATGTCACATTACAGCACAGACACTGCAGCTGGCTGTAGAGCTGTCATCATTAGCAGCAAGACACCATTGGGAACCAGTGTAGCTGGAATTTGGTGGAGACAAGCTTTTGCTCATTACAGGTCTCTGTTTGAGATTCTGGAGCACAAATGGCTGTCATACCTGAGGTGTTGTGCTGTTTGTGAATCCCAGAGTATTTGATTTCACAAGCATGTTTTCTTTTCTGTTTCTGCACAACCCAATGCAATTAAAACTCTTGTACGCTTCTTGACGTAGCAACTCAGGAAGGGAAAAAAAAAGAAGTCCTCAGGTAGACAGCCACTCTTAGGGCATGTCAGCCTTCTGTCAACCACTCCTAAAAGCACTCAAACTAACCACAGGCAGGCTGGCATGGACACCAAGTACTGCTCTGTGACCTTTCTTCCAGTTTCAGAAGTCAGACAGCTACAGCAACAAGATGCTGTCCAGAACCATCACCTCTGCTTCCTCAAGAGCCAGAAGACAATGCTACACTGGATGAGAATTTATTGCTATGTTCAGAAGCCACTCCAAAACCTGCTATCCCAGCTCTCACTCTGTAATGATCTATTCTGTGGCTTGATAAAGTTGAAAGCTGCTTCTTGACTCACTGAAGACCTGAGGTTGCTGCCTCCTGGGGTACCCATCATACAGGAAACATGTACATAGACTGTGACTGGCTGAGCAATATAAAATCCAAAACCTGCTTGCTGGAAAGCAGTGCTATACTTTTATCTGGCAGGCTATGTAGACAGACAGAATATCTCAGCAAGTTGGCCCCTGCTCTACAGATGGGAAGAGGAAACCAGCACAGGAACGAATAGGTAGATGGTGGAGTTCATTACAGTAGATTAGCACATCAGGTAATGCTGAGGGAGGATTAGTGGTTGACGTGACACAGATGAATGACAGATCTCTAGTGGCCCATGTGTTCATAACTAAGTTGGTCTTCTTGGTGTAAGTACATCCAGAGTCAGCAGGATACCTGACGTCACTGTGTTGGGCTGTAGACAGCTACCAAGAAGACATTCCTCCAGTTAGTGGTCAGTTAAACATTTCCCAGGCTGCCTCCCATAAGAAATAAAGACTGTAGCAGACTTAGGAACTAAATACTGCTGCTTTAGCACAAGGCAGATTCATACACTCAAATGAGAATCCCCACAAAGTCCTGCTAATAGGTAAAGTGCCTGTAAACTCAGGATAGATTAAGATGGACATTACACCTTGATTTCACAACACGAAGTACCTACAGGAGTGCACTATCCAATGTTTGCCAGTACAAAATGTGGAAGCCTGAAATTGATGAAACCAGGTCACGGATGATGACTTGTTTTTAATAACAACCTGCATGCGCAAGGGTGACTTCCAGATTTCCATCCACAAAATTTCAACTGAAAAACAAGAAACTTGACTTTCCACATGGGTGAAAGAAGCAAATTAAACACAGGATTTTCTAGCAGTTTTTCACTGCTGTTTGCAGTCCTTCTTTAGAGACAGTTTCTGACCATGCAGAATAAAAGTTTCTCGATTCTCTTCCTCAACCAGAGCACATATGAACATTCTGCAATATCTGCATGGCCAAAGGTCAAACACAACAGCAATCAGTAGCACCATATTTGATGACCACTTCAAATAACCGAGGAAAAATTGCTTTTAGCTGAAGAGGAATACAGCTCAGCAGAAGGGGTGAGATTCACCTGCATTTAACTTCAGTACTCAAAAAGTCAAGGTGACCAAAGTTAGTCAACAGAAAGAGCTGTCCTCAAAAACTGTTTGTTGACATCCAGCTTGAAGTGAGAAGAAATGCTCTTTGGAGGGACTCTGGAGAGAGCTTAGACGAGACTCTCCTATTTCAGAGAGACAATGGTTGTAGAAATACATTGTAAATGCAATGCCCACTACATAAAAAAGACAGAAATGAGTAGATTTTAAAATTGAAAGGGGAAATAGAGTATTTTCAAGATACACAATTTTCCTAAGTGTTGTTTAGATGAGAATTGAAGCATATATTTCATAAAGGCTTCCAATCTTGACCTGAATCTCCAATCTGGTTGTATTTTGTCCCAATCACTCTCCCACTTTAAAATGTTTCCCTGCTATTTTGCTTTTACTTTTTTTTTTTTTTTTTTTTTTTTTATTANGGTTTTTCTGCATTGGAGTGACAGGCTCTATATTAAAAGCAGTAACACTCCTACATTTAGAAAGCAAAGAATTGAGTTAATTCAATAATAGCCAAGCTTATATGAACAGCTTATCATAAAACTCAGGGACTTTGCTGAATAAATGTGGCATTTTTCATCAAAATCTGGGCAGCTGCTTGGAGAATGACAATAGAAATGAACCATTCAGCTGAATATTTCACTTCTTCAGTTGCTACAAAATGAGTCAAATAATTCATTGAAGCAAAACGATAATTAGAAAAGTAAAAGTCTCCCAATAAAAAAAAAAAAAAAGTTTTGTTCTTTTTTCTCCAGTCACTTCCATTTTTTAGACCTTCCAATTAAAAGAGCTCAAAACAAAGACCTACTTTGCTTTAAGTGTTTCCTCTTGGAAATTCCACTGAGGGTCTTCCACTAGCTGCAGTTCTCGCAAAACACTCCCTGGCTTGTACGCTGCATTGATCACCATGCTGAGAACCTATTAAGAGATAAAAGAAACAAGAGTGATGGGTTTAGAATGTGTTCCCAGATGCTGCATAGACAGGAGTACCTTACAGGTGCTAATTGAGGCCCAAACTGCACAGGCAAAGTGCTAGATGCAACGACAAGAGGTCTCAGGTTGGATCAATGTAACATATTGTAGATGTTTGATTATCATCAAACTGATAATCCCCAAAATCTCCTGTTAATTAGTGATTTTTCTTTGACACAGACCTTCTCATCCAAAGCAGATTCCAGTCACTGCATCCATATTGTCTCAATTTAGTAACAAATGAAAATACTTCTGATGGCTGAACCACATACAAAGCCACATGTACCATTACATGCTGAATGCTAAAGAGGAAATTCACATACTTGAGGTCAGCAATATGCTTAAGCATCTGAGCGCTGTGTGCCTTGAATGTATTAGCAGAATATTAATGAGGTCTACACAAAAAGAGTTTGCAGGAGGTGTGACTGAAACCCAGTGTGTGTCCACTCTACAACAAAACACATGTGCCAATCCATTTAATCCAAAGGCTCTGAGAATAAAAGTGATCCCTACTATTGGCTCAGGCAATTCAAGACTTAATAGTCTACACTTGACCTAAAGAGATAAATACAAGAAAAACAAATCTTGTAACAGCACCAGACCATGTGTTTGAACACTCTGCATTGTATGTACATGAATGACCTCACAGTGAGCCTGCATTGGCTTTGCTATAATTTAGCTCTTCAACTTATGCCTGTTCTTAATTCTTTAGTGGGGGCTGCAAATTATTTCAGTTTGATGAGCATTCAATTTCCCAGGCACTTATGAATATGGTTCATCAGAAGTGAAAAACAGATATGGCCATGTTACATAGAGCAGTGTGTTTAGGTCTGGTTTTTGTTTTTGTTTTTTTTTCTTTTTCTTCTCTTTTGTTTGGAGGATTTTTTTTGTTGTGGGATTTTTGGTTTCTGTTTTGGTTTTTTTTCTGTTTGTTTGGGTTTTGGTTTTTCTTTGGGGTTTTGGGTTTTTGTTTTTTCTTGAAGCTGCTATTTGGTTTTGTGTTTTTTTCATAATAGAGCAGAACTTTGTAAACTCAGTTTAAAAAAAAAAAAAAAGTGTTTTGTAAGAACAATCATTACCCTTTAAGGGAAAAAAAACAG
>VWZI01005303.1:28625-94257 GCA_013396835.1 Psilopogon haemacephalus
CTTTAAGGGAAATAAAACAGATGTTCCTTAAAACCTCTGGCTTTTAACCTTCTTCTGTCTCAAAGAAGTCACTGGGTTTGGTATTACAAGAGGGATACAGAACTACTTGAGAGAGTCCAGCACAAAGTCATGAAGATGATTAGGGGAATGGAACATCTTCCTTATGAGGAGAGACTGAGGGAGCTGGGGCTCTTTAGCTTGGAGAAGAGAAGACTGAGAAGTGACATCATCAGTGTCTATAAATATGTAAAGGTTGAGTGCCAGGAGGATGGAGCCAGGCTCTGCTCAGTGATGCACTGTGACAGGACAAGGGGCAATGGGTGGAAGCTGAGGCATTGGAAGTTTCACGTAAACATAAGGAGGATTTTTTTTCCTTGTGAGGGTGACAGAACACTGGAACAGGCTGCCCAGGGGGACTGTGGAGTGTCCTTCTCTGGAGATGTTCAAAACCGGCTGGATGCATTCCTGTGTGATCTGGTATAGGTGATCCTACTCTGGCAGAAGGCTTGGACCAGATGATATTTTGAGGTCCCTTCCAGCCTCTGACATTCTGTAATTCTGTGATTAACTCTATAGCAGAAGGTGGTCTGTAACGGTGTTTAAAGTCTTCCATTCTAATAACATTATTGCTTCATATTCCACATTAATAAACACTAGGGAGAAAGAAGAACATTTGTGGAAAAAATAAAGTGAAGAAATCTAGACCAGTTTCCAACTTTCCAGTTCTCAGCTTCCTCTAGAGATGGAAAGTTATAGCAGTTGTAAAATTTTGATCCAATTTGCTAAATTCTTTTTGGCTGGAGTGTTACCAGCCTGAGATTTTGGTAGCTTATTTTCAGCCCTCTCCATCAGGACTGGTTTGGTTACAGTCAGTGTGACCTGAAGCAGAGAGGTGGGATAGACAACACTAGCCATTGCTGCTTTGCATCTATCAGCTTTTACTTTGGTACTGCTGCATGTTGGACTTTTCAGAGTCAAGTATGGTTGAGTCACATCTGTGTGAATGATTACACAACATTGCCACCACAAACCTCTACCCAATCCTATAAGCACCTGACATCTTTTGCTATAAAGTTTTCTATGTCACAAGGGGCCTTTTATGTGCATGTCCAGTCATGTTCAATGCCATGGACCAGTTCAGCAAGTCTTCCAATCTTAGTTTTTTGGTATTCACATTTTTCTCATCTCTTCACCGCTCTTCGTTAATGGTCCCAATCCTGAATGAAGCTTTCTCAGGAGCTATCACTGATGAGGTACACTTCAAAATACTGTAACAGCTCTTCTGTTCAAGAGCTCAATGATTATCATCCTTATGAGGAGAAACTCAATTTCCTTCCTCTGAGATATGAGCCTGCATCTCCTGCCTACAAGGAGAGACTCTAATTCCCAGGTTAGCCTCAGACAGGACAGGAAACAATTCTCTTATTTTACTTGGAACAATGACATGTCTGTAAGATGGGGGTGGGGAAGAGTTATTTGGGATTCTTTCATTGGATGATCAAGAACCTAGAAGTGAGCTTTTTTTTTCATATTCATGGTTATAGCACTTAGGTGTTAATGTGTTTATGACAGTCCACAACATTTCAAAAGTCCAAATGTCCACATCCTAAGCTGGAGAAACTACTACAGAAGAGATGCAGACAAATCTTGAGGAGTGTGCTGGTTTGAGGCTAATTGGAAAATTTTAATGAGACAAATTAGACCATTGGTTGTGAAAAGAAAATAATGATGAAGTCTACATAGTTCATTGGTTTGCCGAGAGGGATAAAAAGTCAAAATGTAAATAACCTTGCCCACTCTGACCTGTGACACTGGATCTATTTGCTTCCTCCTCAGCCCCCTCTAATATCTCTCTGCTAACAAATAACAAAGTAAGCTTTGCTCTTTTTGTTTTTGTTTGCCTGTCTGGGAAGTAGAGGTATCTTTGAGCCCCTTTGGGGCAGTCTCCTTTGTCCAGGAGGGAGTTTGGATTTCTGTATAATTTCTAATTTGTATATAATTGCACATACTTGTACATTTTTTTATATATATATGTAAATTTTGCTTTACTGTAAATAAAGCTTCATCTTACTTCCAAGCTGTCTGAGCTAGTTTGGTAAATTCCAATATTATGTGTGGGGCAAAAGTTCCTAACCCATCTCAAGGAGGATCTCTTGCAGAAACACAGTTTATGTCTTTCCAGACTATAGAGGTTTCTGTCATTCCAACATCAAATCCGATCACTAACGATAATGCTATCAGCCCAGCTCAATCATACACCTCAGGCTCAGTACAAGCTACTTAATTTTCTAAGCACTATCATTTAATTATGCAAATTTCTCCTAAGGAGTCATGCTGTGCTCGAAGAAAAAAAAAAAATAAATCAGAGAGTGCAATGTTGCAGAGTGCAATAGCCTCCCTTCACAAATGCTGGCTGACTTTTCCTATTTCCACCAGTTGGGCAGTCACATTACCTTCCAGTCCATTTTCCTTTTTAAATAGAGAAAGAGCAAAGTGTCTTAAAAATAGTAAGAGTAGTAAGTAACGAGGCTAATTAAAATTTCCCTAAGATACAGTGGGTTATAGATCATCTGAAGTCTCAAAAAGACACTCCATTTTGTTTTACACTGTTGCCATGGTAAGTTGTTGGCATAGATGGAAGAAGTGTTCACAAGCGGTTTTCAGATATTCTGAACTAAGAACTAAATCTGAAGCTGGCAATGTGTTTTTTAAAATTTAACTTCAAGTTAGCATTTGTTACATATCTTAGCTACTATACAGTCATTATTTGTCAGCCCAGATGCAGTTGTTGGATGGCAATAGCTGATGTTGCATTTGTTTGGCTCCAAGTTTCAACTTCTTTTTCAAACAAGGAATGAGATAAGTGTTGCAGCTGATGTTAAACAACAGGCATTGCCATCTTGCTTGCCTCTTGAGATGAAAGAAACCACAATAAACCACTGAGGTGAGAATTAACAGCCAGGCTTTAAAAATATTTCTGCCACTAGTCAGTACAAGAGATACTTGTCACTCGTGGATGCAAGGATACATACATACACACACACAAAGAGAAAACTAAAATCAGTGGTTTTGGCCATGCTATCCAATAGGTTGCAGTTGCTCTAAAGATTTGGCTGGGAAATCTTGCTCAAGGGATGTCATTCTGGAAAGTACCTCAACAGCTTCCTCCATGCAGAGCTCACAACCATTGAAGCCAACACTAGGACAAAGTAACTGGATGGAAATCAGGGGGATGGAGTGAGAATGCAGAGCTTGGCAGAGATGTTCTGCTGGAAGAGAAGTGCAGCACAAAAGCAAAACTACTTCTCTCCTGACATTCCAGGTAACAACAGCCCACCCTACTCAAATGGAAGGAGATAGTCCTACTCCACACTATAAAGGTAGTTTCTAACCTCATTTAATCCAGAAGCAAGCAGTACTGTTCCATAGCCACCTCACTATTAACATGCAGGTGAGTAGCACCAGTCAGTATGTGGCGGGATCTAGGATGATGCTTCACTGGTGGAATGATGGAGGTAAGGGCAGGCAAGACTTTGAGGGAAAACAGGGTTGAAGAGTATCATGAACTACAGTTGTGTTCTATTTTTATACAGACTTCAAGCTTCAGTATGGAGGAAGGAAGAAAATGGGGAGCTACTCCCTCAGCACCTATCCAGGAGCACAGTCTCACATCATCTGGTGCTAGTGGTGAAAGCACATCTGTTCTATTCTTTCTTTAGGCAGTCTAGGCCAGGAATGAGGCAGGAGTTGGTTTTTCAACTGTTTTTAGCCTGGAGTTTCCATAAGTGTCAAACACAGCATCCCTATCACAGAGACTGCTGTCCACCGTGAACTAATTGGAAACCAGGACAGATTTTCAACTAGAGTGCCTTTAAAACCAGTGAGTTATGGCTGGAGACCAAGGTGACTAAAAAAATGTCACACCAGACTTACTGACTCTACTCTTCCTTCACAGCTCTGGTTTCAAGTTCTCTTTCCCACCATCCTCTGTTGCTGGAGTAAATCCCATGTATAATTTATCTATTCCAGACAAGTTATGCTGATGCATAATTTACAATAGACTGCAATTTTCCTGTATAGTGAGAGAGATCATTATAATACATTTGCATGCTTGAGGCCACATCATCAGCAGGTGTAAAGCAAGAAAAAGGCATCAAGATCAGCACCGAGACTGAGTTTGGAGAGATAAAGACCCTCGTGAGCTCTTCAGCTGTGCAAAGCCTTGGTCTTGTGCTTTAGGAGATACATCCTGCACTGTTCTCACCAGTCAGCTCTGCAGTCCTTCTGGGTGCTCTGGCAGCTACCACAGATCTTCATCTCAATGTAGGAATGTCTACTTTGCCACCTTTTGCTTCCCCTATGAGCTGGGTACCCCTTATCTTCTCCCCATGCCCACAGTTCTTGGAGCTGCTGACACCTCTCATCTCATCATCAGCTGATAGGAATCAGGTGTATCTCACCTACAGCAACACCCTGAATGGTTTCTCTTCACCCTTTTCAAAATTTGAACCTGATCCTTGTAGTCAGAGTCAGCTTGAATTTATCTGCAAAGTAACACTGAGCAATACTGGATCATTGTTGTTGTTTTGTCTCCAAAAACAAGGTGACACTGCTAATTTCTCCCTCAGCAAGCAATTTTGAAAAGAGGCAAAGCAAAGCAAAATAGGCTTTCTGTAGAAAACTTGTGTTGGTTTCCACAGTGGGTAACTGGCCCCATTCTCGAGGACTTTGGAGAAGCTGGCATTATGTCTATGCAGCAAAGCCCTAAAATACCAGAGGACAAACTGGCAGAAGCTTTGCACTGTTTGTATTTTCAAAATCCAGATGTCAGGAGGAAAGAAGGGAGAACTGTTAGTGTAAGTATTGACTGTGCACGCCTCACGTTTGCCCCATGTTGCTTTTTCATTGCCTTTTTTTCAAGCAGCAGCAGATTGCTAACGCTCCCCGGCAGCAAGCCACCACGGACTCGCTTTCAAATTTGGCAGCTGTCAACTTCTGATATGGAGTCACTTTATCCTGCTTTCTGCTAAGGGTTATTTTTGACTTGATTCTTTCAGACCCAAGTGCTCCACCTGCACAAGCAGCTGGATTACTAGGAGCTCTTCATGGCCCAGCTTTCAACCCATGTTAAACAACCGTCAGCGCTGCTGTGTATAAAGCAGGTGATGAGGAAGTGAATGGGGACACAACAGTCACTCTACGGCACTGTACAGAGGTGTTTTCAAAAGCGGTGGATGATTTGGGAGGAATCCCACCTTCCAGGTGCTTCTGTTATGGGCTGGAATTCATCTCATTTCAGACAATTGCAAACATCCTGAGCTGAGTACTGAGGGTCTTCCAAATACATCAGAAAAATGCACAGTAAGAAGTTCTCATGCTTTTGCACGAGAGCTCAGATATGTCCCTGCATCCACACCAAGTGGGGTTTATCTAAGTACACACCTGAAAGCTGGAAGATCTGGATTTCTAGAAGACCCAAGACCAACTGAAATGGCGCATGAGACATCAGCGCTAGTTTATTCGATAGTATCATCTCTGTCCTCTGACACCTGCCATCACTTTGCTTTTCATCTGTATATGGACAGTAATCTTTGTGGAAAATATTTATTATTTTTTACAGACAAGCTAGCTTTCCTCTGAGAACTCAACAGTGGATTTGGCCCTAAGCAAGCACTGATCAACTCAGGATAAAGTGAACAAATGATGGCGCTCCGCCATCCCTGCTGCATGGGATTAACTCATCCACATCCAGCAAGAGCTGGGCACATCACAGCTTTCACTCAGCATGTCATATGCTGTCATTCTTGGCTTTCTGTTCTAGTCACTTTGGGTCTTGATGGTTTGGGCTTCATCAGACCATGGACACTTACACAAAGGTGTCACCCACACTGAATCTGCTGGCTCAACAGCAGTGTTGATGCTAAGAAATACGTAGATGGCAACAACCAGAGAGGTCCCCTTTGAGGATAATTCCAGTCAGAATATAAATTCCCTTCACCATTAGATGAAACCTGCTCCCAGCCAACAGGACTCCTCATGTTTCAAATGTGTCACCTCTCCCACCAAAACCCACAATGTATATACACCTACCCTATCTTCCCAGCTTGCAGCTTTGACTTACGGAAACTATTAGAGAGCTCCAGGTACATTAATCTCAAATTCTGGGCCTGCAACCCACAGCCCATGCTTTCCCCTCAAATCCCCCCCCAAATGATAGCTTGAGCCGTACCTCTTTGAGGACCAGCACGCACTTGCCAGGCCCGACAGACTGAGGTAGCTCTGCTATTCTGCCTTTGTTTAAATATGGACCTGAGAAGCAGCGGTGGTTGATGTAGAGCTGGGGGCAGCAGTATCTCCCATTGATGGTGCCTGCAAGGAGAAAGTAGCATTGATGTGCGTGTAGCACTTTAGCCCTTCTTCTTCCTCCTAGATGTCAGGAGGAGAGGAGAAGAATAAAAGAGGTATAAAAAGTCTTCCTTGATGTATAAGATATAGAGGGCTTTGCTATTTGAATCTGTCTGACATAGGAAAAACAAGTGCTTTTAATAGCAGCTAATTTGGCTGCACATCGTACCAAAAGGAGAACTGGGAAAGGATTTCATTCATAACGTGACCTGAGGCTCTTTCATAACTCACATCGCAGATGGACATGAGCAACTTAGTTGCAATTTACCAGAAAGAGAATGTATTAGCTGCCTCTCACAGATACAGAATTGGCTCAGGGAGAAAAGTGAGATGGAGAGCTCTACAAACCCCTCTTAAGACACTGTCCAATCCAGTAAGCACTGTGGTGCCATTACCCTGACCCAATGTGCGTCTACAGAGCCACTGTCTTTGCCTAGACAAATTACTCTGGATTTCTTTACAGCCCACGGAAAGAAGTGGGTACTTCTAGATGTGGTTAATGTGCCATCCAAGTGGTTATCCACTTTTTGGTTACCATACCCCCAAAAGCCCTTGTCTCCCCATTTAATCGCAACAGAGCCCTGGGATGCTGGCTCAGATGTCAGTGTGCATCTTGCAGCCTGCTGAAATAAAGTGAATTAACTTCTGCCATTCCTGCTGTGTCTGTGCAATTAACTGGATGGATATTGCGCTCTCAGACCTTCCTGCCATTGCTGAGGGGAAGAAAACTTTGCCTTTAGCAGAAGTAGCAGCCATGCCACACAGTCCTGATGCGACTGATGCCAACAGAGGGACTCATTAAATCCTGGTGCAAGCAATTTCATTGATGACAATTAAAAAGTTGCATCCGTCTCCACAAAGGCTTCATTAACATGGCCCTACCATCCTCAGCTGGAATGGGCATGCTACAGAGGAACTCTGAATCTCAGCAAAACACAGTGTTGACATGCAGGGGACCAGATTCTCACATGCAGTAGATCAGAGACTCCCCACGCTGTTGATGAGTCCACATCACCTCGCACACCTCACAGATGTGGTCCCCTCTCCCCACCCATATAACACACTCACTCCCTTTCAGGGGTTACGTTCGTACATGCAACCGGCCCTTGAAATAAAGATGCTGCTGGTGCCAAGCAGCCTTACCTGTTGTGTCTGGCTGAGGAACTGGGCAGAGGTCATGAGGTATTTTCTCAACAGGCACTGTGGATGGTAACCTGTCAAACAAAAGGTCAATGTATTTAGTAGTGTCAGACTAGGTGAAGGGGCAGAACTAGCCTTCAGGCTGCACCAAGAGATACACTGGCACCTGTCTAGAATGGAGATACCTCAGATGGAATCCCACTTCCACACAGATTTTCATAGCCCTGGGCAACTATATTGAAGAAAGAGAAGACAGATCCATTCCTCCTCAAAAAATACTCTAGTTTGTGAGCTCTAGCCCTTCAGACTGCAGATATTCACATTCCAGTCCTTTAAATTCTAGCTTCTAGAAACTGCAAGGATTAGGTAGGGAAATGCCCTCTTGGTACATTTCTGTCTTCAATAAGCATCCCTTACCGGCCATCAGACACTGGCTACACAGTCCTAGCTAGTAAAATATTCCTATTGCAAAGACTCTTTTATACATTCACAAACATTTTAAATTTAAAGGAACCCCCTTGGCAATTGTGCTGCAACATCTGGGCAGTAGTTACAGAAGTCATTCAGGTGCTGTCTATCATTTCTCCTGGAAGACCTGATGTATCTCACTGAAAATATCATAGAATAACACAATCATTCAGGTTGGAAAAGACCTCTGAGATCGTTAACACCACCGCAACACTAAACCATGTCCCAAATTGCCATCTCTACACGTTTTTTTTAACACCTCTGAGGACTGTGACTCCACCATCTCCCTGGACAGTCTGTTGCAATGTCTGACCATTCTTTCAGTACAGAATTTTTTACTAATATCCAGACTAAACTTCCCCAGGTGCAACCTGAGGTAATTTCAGGCAAACAAACCAATTTCCATCTCACTACAAATTCCTTTCACGTAGCTGTAGAGAGCAATGAGGTCTTCCCTCAGCCTCCTCTTCTCCAAACTAGACAAACACCATTCCCTCAGCCTGTTCTCCAGTCCCTTGACCAACTTTGTTTCCCTTCTCTGGACATACTCCAGCACCTCAGTGTCTTCAGGCAAACAAACCAATTTCCATCTCACTACAAATTCCTTTCACGTAGCTGTAGAGAGCAATGAGGTCTTCCCTCAGCCTCCTCTTCTCCAAACTAGACAAACACCATTCCCTCAGCCTGTTCTCCAGTCCCTTGACCAACTTTGTTTCCCTTCTCTGGACATACTCCAGCACCTCAATGTCTTTCTCGTAGTAAGCTGAACACTCAAGGTGTGGCCTCACCGGTGCTGGGTACAGAGTCACAATCACTTTCCTACTCCTGCTGGCCACACTATTCCAAATACAAGCCAAGATGCTGTAGGCCTTGGCAACCTGAGCGCACTGCTAGCTCATGTTCAGTGGGCTGTCAACCGGCATCCCCAGGTGCTCTTCTGCTGGACATCATTTTAAACATCACCTTAAGCAATTATTTTAAACAGCCAAAAACTTACTGCTTTTCTGGTTGCACTACGGCAATCCTTCTCTTCCGTCGCACTGTAAAAATGAAGCAAGGAAGAAAATAAAATAGTGTTTCACTCTTCTGTCTGTCCTATAAAATACACCCATAACAGATAAAAAAAAGTGGTATATATACCCTGACTACAAAACGACTCCTAACACAATGAAATGGTATTTAATTACTATTGCCATCTTTTTGTGGTGTTTCTTAAGTAAGTCACTACATCATTAAAACCTACTTTAAAGATGTAATAATACATTTAATCTTTCCTCTGGAATGCTAATATCGTGTTTTATGGGATCAGTATAAAAAAAAGAATTAGAATAAAAACACAAATATTTTTCTCCATACAGAAACACATATGGATAAGATTACGTTTTACAAGCATGATTACCTCCAGCATAATTTATCCCCAGCTATAAATTGCAGTAAAGCTGCATAATGTTGCCATAGCAGTATTCTCCCAAATTAAGCCCTGGCTGCCTGTTTTTTAACTTCAGCATATTTAACTCTTCAAAAGGGATGACACATTTTAAAATTTGCCTTTCAGATGTTAATTAATATAAACAGAGGTTAATTTTTCATCTGCTGGCTTGAAACGGGATTAGATCATTTCTGCTACAAAGGGGAGACCAACACCAAGCCACCAAATACTCAAGAACTGTCTTTGAATGCAAATGGAAAGGAAACAAATTGGTCTTCATATGCAGTAGAGGCAGGAGAAAACACTACAGGTTTAATTGTGCTGGGACAGATTTAAATTAAGTAGTAAGGAAATCTCTGAGATAGTAAGGGCAGTAAAATAATGGGATAGACACCCTGGGAGGGAGCAGAAACTCCATTATAGGAAAGCCTGCAAGCATTTCTCAATTTAGACAAGCAGATCCTGGTTTCAGAGGGAATATCTGGATGGCCTCTTTGTGTCCACTCCACCCTACATTTTATGTCTTTTTTTTTTTTTTTTCCCCTCAATTTGAGGTCCAGTGTCCATAATTCACTCAGGTGCCTGGGAACTTTGCTCAGGAAAAAAAACCTGGTATCACTCTGATAAGCCCACAGCAAATCAACAAACCGTGCTGTGCAATTCCAAACCATGCAGCAGCCTTTCCCAGTACAAACAATCCCATGTTTAGAGAAAATGACCACACAATCAAGTACAAATTGCAGAATGTCAATCCTGCAGAGTCTAGTCACTGATCAGATTTATTGCTATTTATTACAGTACGCTTATAGCCTGGTTACCAATCTGCTAGGTAGGTTGGTAGTATCAATAACTGAATTACAGACATAAAATGAACTCCCTGATAAATCTGTTGATGTAATATCTGTGCTGCTGGAGGTTCCCATGTACTTACAAACAGCTTTGTGTGGTGGAGTTAGGTTATATGCATTCGCTTCACACCAGCCAACAGGGAAAATGTCCATAGACTCTACATCAACTATGTACTCTGGAGAAGGCATCTGTAAGCCTATAAACACAAATTTATTATGTAATTTAGACATGGGAATACCAAGCTCAGAGTCATTCAAGCATTCATCACGATCCAAGGGAAGCAAATGATGGAACATGTAAAAATAAATCTGTTTCCCTGCATCAGAATCAGGCATCATTTAATCTTCAATTTTGCACAGACAGCAATGATAAGGCTGTTGCATTTTACAGTGCAATGTTATTCCAAAGCAAATCCCCATTAAGAGCACACTGAGGGTGAGCAGTGAAGCAGCCAAAAGCCAGTATGGTTAAATGTGCATGACTTTCCCTAAATAAGATAGCCTGACTGACCCTTTTGTTTTTTGTAGACTCACACAAACAAGTCAACAGAAAGCCAGCCCTTACAGGTAAGAGTGTACGTGGGCTGCAACAGGATGGTAGCTAATCTGATAGGCCTTTATGCTACAATGCCCTCCTGAAGCTTTGTCATGTAGTTCTGCCCTTGAGCCACTGTTTTTGAGGGTGGGGTATGGCCCTCTTCTGTCCAGAGGTGCCAGGAATTCTCCTAGGGGTCCTCACTACAACAGAACCAGAGCACTCAACAAAGGAGTCATAAAATAACAGGTTGGAAGGTATCTTCAGCATCATCTGTTTCAACCTTTCTTAGGAAAACTGCAGTCTAGACAAGATGGCCAAGCACTCTCTCCAGCTGAATTTTAAAACTGACCAACATTACTGAATCTACCACTTACCTGGGGAGATTATTCCAATGGCTTGCTGTCCTTGTGAAACATTTTACTCTTGTGTCTAATCAGAATCCCCCCCAGAAGTAACTTGTACCCATTATTCCTTGTCTTTTCCATGTGATTCCTCACAAAAATGGAATCTCCATTTATTTTGTAGCCACACTTTGTAGACTGGAACGTGGTGAGAAGGTCTGCCCTGAGATTTCCTTTCTCCAAGCTGAATAAATATAGTTCTCAGCCATTCCTCACATAGCAGTGTGCCAGCCCTTGGATCATCTTTGTGGCCCTTGTCTGGACCCTCTCCAGTCTGTCCACATCTCTTTTGTATAGTGGGGACAAAAACTCTACACGGTATTCCGGGTGTGTGCTGGTAAATGCTGAGCAGAGTAGGATAATGACTCCTTTATCTCTGTTGGTGATGCACTTCTTGATGCAACTGAGCATCCTTCTGGCTTGCACTGCTGCAGCAGGAGACTATTCACTCATACTGAGCCTACTGTCCACCAGCACTCCCAGGTTCCCATTCACAGAACTATTCTTCAACCTGTGCTGCATTCCTGGATTGTTTTTCCAGGACCTTACACTTGTATTTGTTGAACTATACAGCCTCGTTGAGGCAGTACAAAAACCCTAAGTGGGAAAGATGCACTGATATCTCTGGAATAACAGTCCAAAACTCCAAAGAAAACCTCTCCTTAAAGCAAATCTCGTCCAGTTTGGTTATTATGTCACCTTTAGAAGAAACTCTCCTGTCTTGGTTTATGTGGATCACACTCAAAGCCCATTACAGCAAACAGAGATACTCCTGATGGCTATGAGTTCACGTGAAAACAATTCTGAGTCCCAATTCAAGACACCATTTAATTACTCCAAGTCCATATGCACTGGGCCAACTTGGCCAGGAACTTCACCCCTCTCTGCAATTCCATCCTGGGACCCATAGCTCCAGCATCAGCATGAGACAATCTCCTAATAAGAGAGACCAAAGGAGCAGCAGCTTCCCTTGCAGTATCCTCACCTTTGCATCTGTTACAGCATCTTTGCCTCCTGCTTAATGCAGCAGCATTTGACTGTGCACAGCTAAATGACTACAGGGAACTTCCCACTAATGAATGCTCATCAAGGGCTTGCAGTGTAATTGAAACAGTAATTGAACTTTGTGATGGGAATGGCACTGAGGCTGAGATGCAGCATTTGGATCAATCTTGTCTCCTGTAATAAACTTGTTGCACTTTGAGAGTGTGGCTGTATGAAAGCAAACCCAGGCAAACAGGTGCTGGTGCTCACACTGCTGGAGGAAATCGTTACAAAAATGAAGTCATGATGTCTGCATAGATTCTGTCTGCACAGTATTTCCCTGGGCCCTGCATTGTGTTCATACATTACACATTGAAGGTATAGTCTCTGTTTCACTGAGACATGAAGAAGAGAAGAGGATGGGACGAAAGCACATGCCAAGAAGGACGCTGAAAGGCTGGAGTGCATCCAGGCAATGAAGCTGGTGAAGGGGCTGGAGAACTGAGCTGGTGAAGAGTGAGTGAGGGACCTGGATCTGTTTCCTATGGAGAAGAGGAGGCTGAGGGGAGACCTCATTGATCTCTACAGCAGCCTGAAAGTAGGTTGCAGTGAGGTGGGAGCTGGTCTTTTTTCCCTAGTATTGGGTGACTGAATGAGAAAAAAAGGCCTGAAATTGTGCCAGGAGAGGTTTAGGTTGGACATGAGGAACTACTTCTTTGCCGCAAGAGTGGTCAGGCATTGGAGTTGGCTGCCCAGGGAGGTGGTGGAGTCACCATTCCTGGAGGAGTTCAAGCAACGTGTGGCCATGGCACTTTGGGATGTGGTTTAACAGCCATGGTGGTGTTGGGTTGAAGGTTGGGCTTGGTAATCTTAGAGAGCTTTCCCAACCCAGACAATTTTGTGATAAAAATCCTGCTCTTCCATGAGCTTCCAGTTGAGCCAAGTTCAGCTCATCATAAGTGAGCAGAAAGAGGTAGCTAAACAGAGAGGAGCTCAGACTAAGTAAAGAGGCCCAGCCAGCACCCATGGATGATGTTAGAGTGATCATCAAATCTCTATCCTGCCTAGCCAGGGGGCTACCAGGCCCCCCAGCCTTTAGATCCCACTCCCATTCACCAAGAGTGCACCATGAACACTGACCAGTGATGATGGGAGGAGGATATCTCTGCCTAGTTGGGCAACCTTGGGGCTTCTGCTTTTCCTAGGGCCGATTAAAAAGGGGAGTGGGCAGGGAGGGCAAAGTAGTCACACCTGGAGTGGGAAGAAACCAACAGCACTCAGGCGCACTGACTTTGGGGAATAAAAAGGGAAAATGTGGTGTGGACTGGAAAGGGGGCAGACATGGTGGAAAAAGGGAAGTGTTGCTGACGGGAGGTAGATGGAGGGAGGGGGGAAGATGATGTAGATGAAAAGAGGAAGATAGGGAAAAGGAAGGAGATAGAGAGGAAAGGAGGAAGATGGGGAAAAAGAAGGAGGAGAGGAAGGAGATGGAAAAGGAAGAAGGTGGGGGAAAATAGAGAAATAAGGATGGAGAAGTGGTATTAAAAAAAAAAAATAAAAATTAAAACTGGACAGTAAAAAAAATGTGGCCCTGCTTTGGCAGGGGTGTTGGACTAAATGATCTTTTGCGTTCCCTTCCAGCCCTAACATTCTGTAATTCAGAACAAAACCTGCCCATACGAGCAACTGAGCCCCAGTGCAAGGCCTCAGCAGTTGGCATTCCCAGCAAAACCATGTTCTTCCTTGAGAAAATATCAAGAGGTCACTGCTCAATTTGAACCTGATGAAAGCTGCACTCTCCACTGGTCAAAACATTTTCACGTAACACCACAAATCCAGCCAAGGGCCTGAGGTTTTTGCTGAATTGTTGAAGTCAGTGGCAAGACATGCATGAAGTGGAGAAGTCATGGACCAAGCCCTAAAGACAGCAAGAGATCAACACAATTGCCACTGAAATTTCAGCACGACTGGAAAAATCCATTATTTTAATCACTGTAACTGTTCTACAATGTTATTCTGACCAAATAAACAGATCAAATGCACTTCCCTGCTCGCAAACAGTAATAGATGTGACATCAAAATTTTGCTTTTTAAAGTTTGCAGCTGCAACCACTCTGACGTGCAAAGAAGAGGTGTAATGTCTGTTCTCCAACACTGCTATTCCTCTTGGAAGACATATTCACAGCTACTCTGTCCTCCCAGGCACAATTCTTCTCTCTGGCAATTGATATTCCTATCTTCCACTTCTGACATCTTACTGCTTTGTCTGGCCCTTGCTCATGTAAGTGGGGAACAGCTTGTTTGAGACTCGTTAGTTTAATTTGCTGCATTTTATGTTCCCATCATGTCAGACTAAGAAATGTCCATAAGACTTGAGATGTTAAATGGAAAAGAACTGTAGATTTATAGAATGTTTGGGTTGGAAGGGATCTTAAAAGGTCCTCTAATTCAACATCCCACCTTCAACTAGATCACATTTCTCAGAGCCCTGCTTAGCCTAACCTGAAGGTTTCCAGGGATGGGGCCTCTATCACTTCTCTGAGCAACCTGGGCCAGTGTTTCACCACCCTCACCATAAAATATTTCTTCCTTGTGCCTAGTCTAAATCTACCCTTTTCCAGTAAAAGCATCATCCTACTAAAAAGCCTATCCCTATTTTTCTTACAGGCCCCCTTTAAGTACTGAAAGGCTGCAATAAGGTCTCTCTGGAGCACTCTCTTCTCCAGGTTGAACTACCCCAACCTGCTCATCCTGTTCTTGTGGAAGAGATGTTTTAGCACTCTGATTATTTTACAACATCAGAAGATGATAAAGGAACTGGAACATCTGACTCATAGGAAAGGCTGAGATACTTGACTGTTTAGCTTGGAGAAAAGCAGACTGAGAGGTGATCCGATCAATGTTTACAACTATCAGAAGGGCAAGTACCAAGAAGAATGGGTGAGGCTCTCCAGTGGTGCCCTATGATAAGTGTGTTGGTTTGAGCTAATTGGAGAATTTGAGTGAGGAATTAGACTATTGGCTGAGAGAGAGTTAAACACATTGTGTCACTTCACTGAGTTTCACTAAGAAAGGAAAAAAAAAAAAGTTGTTTTAAGAGCTGTTCTCAAAACATCCAGATTAACAGTCTGTTTTGGTCTGTGCTGGCTCCGGCCTCTCTCTCCTTTTGTCTCTTGGTCTTGCTGGATAATTCAGAGTAAGATCACTAAAACTACTAACTTTTCTCCTACCACTAATCTCTGGCCGATCTTCAGCTTATCTGCAGCACACAGAGGTAGTGAGATAAAGCTGGGGAAAGGGGGGAAAGGTGATTGGGGGAGTTTGGTTATCCTCTCTTGGGGATTTTGGTCTCCGGGAGGGGTGTGGTGTCTGTATTACATTTCCAGTGTATATATCTGTAAATATCTGTTATATCTTGTAAATATTTGCTTGTATATTTGCATTGCTGTAAATATAAAGCTTCATTTATTAACTTCCAGTGTTTTTATGAGTTTTAGCCGGGGTTTATAAAAGGTGGGGGGGCAGGTAACTGCAAATCCACAATAAGACAAGAGGCAACTGATATTAACTGGAACACAGGGAGCTCCACCTCAATATGAGGAAAAGCTTTACTGTAAGGGTGGCAGAGCACTGGAATAGGCTGTCCAGAGAGACTGTGGAGTCTCCTTCTCTAGAGGCTTTCAAGACTCATCAGGATGCATTCCTATGTGACCTGCTCTAGGTGAATCTGCTTTGGCAAGGGGACTGAAATCAATGATCTCCAAAAGTCCCTTCCAACCCCTTTCATTCTATGATTCTATGACCATTTTTGTGGCCAAAAGAAAAGAACAGGGAGATTGGAAACAGTGTGAAGAAAACTACCATCTGCTGATATGAAGCTTATAGGATAAGCAGAACAGAACAGCAGCTCTAGAAAACTCTCAAAGGGAAAATTGTGGAAAACCTCCCCGGAAAAGTGATTAACAAAAGGGTTTTCCTCACATTCCTATGCTGTGCAGAGAGTGTGCATTATTGCTTGTATAAATTCACACCAGAAAGCTTCAGCTTTAAAATCTAAAATGAACCAGTAAAAATTAACAATGCAGATGATGAGTAATAAAGTAGCAGAAAGTGATGGGATGTGCACATCAGTTCAGCCCTATGCTTCTTCTCCACCACAGGGGAACTATACCACTGCTCATTAAATGCTCGCCCTGAAGTTTACAGAGTTTTGCTACTGTACAAAGTGTGATTTATTAAGCAATGTTCCCTCATGTCTAACTCAACGCTGCTTAACTACTGCATCCTGTTTTATGGCTGCAGTTTGGGTCATCAAGACAGTGAAACTGGGAGGGCAACAATGAAAGCTTTAGACGTGCCCATGACAAACGGTGGGACCTGAGGTCTTCAGCGATGGGCTCCCATGGGTCGCTGGGGAGTCTTGCTGCTACCAGAATATAAATAACCAGTTAGAAACAATAGTGTATTAATGGACTCAAAAAACCATGCCACAGTTCCAAGCCACATTTACTTTACAACTCTGAGAGCAGGGTTTTGTGCTGTTTTTAATGCCTAGTTTTAGTGTAACACTGTGCATACTGTAGTTATGTAGTTTGACAGCAGAAAGGGTTTCTTCTTTTTTTTTTTTTTTTCAGTCTTTTGCATCTTCTCCTTTTACTACAGATCGTTCTATTCCTGGCATTGAGACATAAACCAAGCGTAAAGCACATTTATGTGAGAACTCAAAGCACAGGGAGATGCACACAGGGTTTTTTATTATAAGTTGTAAAAAACATCCTTTAAGAAATTAAAGGAATGAAGAGAAGAAAGGGTTGAGGGAAGGGAGGAGTGTGGGAGTGTGTGGCCCTCTTCCTGTCTCTACCCAGGGTTTTGGAGGAATAGCTGATTTAATGACTTTAAGAAACAGCATTTCCTATTGACTATACTAGGTCAGAGTTTGGTGAACACTGAATCCCTTTGACAGGATTACAGCTTAGGGGAAAAAGAGAAAGACAGATTCTCAAACTCCATAAAATCTGCATATTAAAGTGATGCAGCCACTGAAGGAGGGAAGCTGCCATAATGGGCCAGATTCCTCAACCAGATGAGTCTAAACTTGACAACAACCTTAGTGAGAACTAAATTTCAAAGAAGTATTTGATTCTAGATGCCCACAACAGGCTGAAGATGAGCTTTAGCTACCTCCAGTCAGAAAGGAACCAGCTGTCTGAGGTGAAAAAAACCCAAAACTCACCTTTGCACACAGTTATACCAAAAACAAAAATACAACGTTATGCTGCATTGTACACCAGAGATAATCACAGAGGAGACAAACTGCCTCATGCATCCATTAAGAAGCAGAAGCACAAATCCTACAGAGGCTAGTGGTGAGGACTATGGGCCACCAGAAGTGCCTTTGATATTTTCATGGGTGTCCAGAAGAAGGTAAAGTAATGTATTACATTTGCAGTTGATGCTGACCCAATTACTATTGATTTTAGAGGGAAACTGAAGCTCTTATATTCATTATAGATGAAGCCAGTAGCTTCAAACAACAGTGTATTACCTTGATGGGTAAAAATTAACTATGCTGTGACAATGATGTATGCTACAAGAACTTCAATGAGAACAGCTTTCTGCTCTTGGTGACTTTACAAATAACACTGGTTTTAAAGCAATAGGAAGAAGTATCCCTGTGTTGTTCTAAATTACACTTACTTTAGAAGTCTTTGCCCAGATGACTTGAGAAAGGAAGTCTCAAAAGGAAAAACCACATGAAAAATGAGCTCATCTGTACCTCATTTTAAGACAGAAATGGAAGTTCTGACACAGTGTTATGCTCCGCTAGTTCTTCAAGGCTCTCCTAATGCTGCTTGTACAATGGTGGTGTTCTCCATGAGATGGAAACTTTCTAAAGCCTGTATTATAGAATGATGCCTTCAGGAGCTCTCTTAGATAACAAAGGAAATTATATAATCAAGGAGAAGAGGGACATGAGCATGAAATGGGCACAGCAAGTAGCAGTACATATTGCAGATTTATGGATCTAGCTAAGATAATGGAGAGGTAGTAAGACAGGAATGAAGGAAATTGCAGAAGGACAGGAGAACCCACTAAAGCTGGTTGGAATCACACTGGAAGTCTCAGCTGCACACATGAGACAAACATCCATCCCCAGGATGGAGGTCTATCATGATGGCAGTTAGGAGATCTCTGTCATCGATGGAGATCATGCTGATAGATTTCATGCAGATAGGAGGATGGAAGGTCTTCTGTGCCCTTGTGTAGAGGGCAGGGGAAGATAATTCTTAATAATGCATATAAAAAGGAAAAACTGGAGAAAGCAATATTGTGCAAAAGATGAAGGAAAAAATTAAGAGAGTATTTCAGTGACCCACATAAACATAAGAAGCCTTAGAAGCCTTTAAAGTACATACCTTCAAGGTGAAGCCACATCAAGCGTCCTTTAACTGAGGTGATAGAAGCAACGCATATCTCTGCAGGGTTCCTAGGGTTCACTGCCTCCAACTTCATGTTCTTAGTAAAGCCACGGCTGAAGGATGTCTGAAAGAGTCAAGGACCAGCACTAAAATATGGCACTGCACCACTGCATGACTTCAATTAGGCTGTACACTGGGAAGCGTAAATTTTGCAAGGTCTGCTTCCCACTGAAATGCAAGATGCACTGAAGAACACAAAGGCATCCAAATTCAAAATGGAGCTGCCCCAGACACTCATGTGAAAAAGCAACGATGGTAACATGTCAAGAAACAATGTATTTCATGGTTTACTCCACTCCCTGATTCTAAGAGACTGAGAAGACTTTTGCTCCAAACCAGCTTCAAGTATATTTGAATGCTTACCAGTGATACATTTGTTAGTCACAGTTAGTTATGAGATACCACACAAGAGTGCTGCACTTGCTAGGAGAAACCTTGCAAGGCGAATCATCATCTGTCTTCCCTGAGACCAGAGAAACTTCTTTACACAACTAACTGCCCTGGGTGACTGAATTTGGGAGAAATCTAAGTATGCTTTTCTACATGGAGTATTTTAAGCTCAGTCTATAAAGGTTCTTCTCTCTAGACCTCACGTTACCCAAGTGCAGGTGACTGTACAGGGAGCAGGTTGTGTTTCCTGCCACAGCAGGAACCCCGCTGCTCTCCTACTTTTCCCCAGTGTGTGTAAGGCCAAGCCAGATAATACATCAATGATCCCCAAAAGAGCAGTCACCACCCTAAATAAAAACCATACAACCAAAATGCAGGGTCATGAACCTGTCAGACTGCAACTGCCCCCACAGTACTAAAAGGCTGAGAGTCTGAGAGAGGCTGTAGTGCAAATCACTGAGATACCACTTTTAAAGGCTAGTTAGTGTATGCCTTGGCAAACCTCTTCAGTCTGGGGTTGGTCTGGCCATGGGATAGCAGCAGGCTGCTGAGTTCCTCCTGCTCCTGCCAGAGCCTAACATAAACCACAGCTCCTGTTTGCAGCCATTGCAGAGGAAAGCCAAGACCCTACAACCTTCCCCACAAGCTAAGTATAATTTTATCCTTATCCTCCATCACTTCACATCCTTTCTCCCTTCATTTAAGGTCTGTATCTTTCCAATATTCCCACCAACAACAACCCTGAAAACACACTAATGCAATACCCATGGCCATGTCATCACTTCCTTTCCTTACATTTCCCTGCCCTCTGTCCCACTCATTCTGCAACATATCAGTTCTCTGCACATCTCTGCACACAGCAGCACAAAAATATCACAGAATCACAGAATTATTTTGGTTGGAAAAGACCTTTCAGGACATTGAGTTACACCATTATCTAGCTCTACAAAACCATGTCGCTCAGCACCTCCAAAGATATGAATTCAACCACCTTTGTGGAGAACCTGTTCCAGTGTTTGCTATCCCTCTCAGTGAAGAAGTTTCTTTAAACATCCAACCTAAACCTGCCCTGGTCAAACTTGAGGCCATTTCCTCTTGTCCTGTCTCTTGTTACTAGGGTGAAGAGAACAACAGCCACCTTGCTACACCTCCTTTCAGGTAGTTGTGGGGACTGAGAAGGTCTTGCCTTTGTATTGTTCCTTCCCTTGAATGATATTTCAGCTAATAACAATTAGGATGGATAATAAATGTCACTGACTCAAAATAACACCAGTATCTCATCCAGCAACTGAATGTTAAACTCAAATTCAACCTTTCTGCTCTTTGTCTAGCGCTTATCACCATGGCTGCTTCACATTGAACCATCCCCGTGAGCTCTGCATAAGAGTAAAAACTTCTGGATTTGGTCTTTTGTTGTTGTCATTTGTTTGTTTGTTTGTGTGTTGTTGTTTACTCTTCTTTCTTTTTTATTAAGAGGCCTCCCAAGACAGTGCTGCAAGTCTTAAATATTACTTTCCTCATTGCAAGCCTTGCTCAAGACACGGATCAGCCTTACATTATAAAAGCTGCCAGGACCGCAGAAGAGCAGGGTGAGTTTGTTTAAATGCCTTTTATGTTCCCTAACAAGGAAACATCATTTATCATCACACCAGTTCCTTTCATTGCAGTTCGGTGCTGGAGGCTAATTTATACAGAATCAATGGCAAAACAGTTAGTTGGGAGTTTATTTTACTAAGCATTTGGTCATGTCAATCCATTTCATAACTGCCTCTCCTTGTTAAATATCCCCCCTGAGGAAGTAGTTACAGCACATCCACTTCCAGCACCACGTCTGGCTGCAATAGGTGGAAGATGTGTTGGCAGTAAAGCTTCTATCAAAAAGCTGCTCACAGCCACAAAACAAATGGACCAACCTGCCAGGGAGGCTGCACAAGTGACAACAGCAAGATTACATCTCTCTGCAGAGAGCTGTGTTATCAGAAGTGAAAGAGTAACAGGCACATGTTCATCTGATGAATTTTTCCATTAAGAAAGAAAGAAAAAAAAGTTAAAAAAAAAAAAAAAGAAAAAAAAAAAAGGGGCTTAAATTCAATTCAGTCTTTGGAGGATACTACTCAGAGACTATTTTCAAGGCTGCCAATGTGGAGAGCATAGATCCATTACTTGACAGAATAAAAAGTGATATAAAGTAAGGGAAGAGTGCTCGTGAAGAAGAGAGAACATGGCAAATGTCCCACTCAGACATTTGTCCAGCTTCTCTCAACATTTTCAGAAATCTTTGCTTAAAATCCCTTGAGGCAAGGGAGTTTGCATCAGGTGGCACAACAAATAGGGCAAAGAAATCCAAACTATGCTTTGATTCCCAGGTCAGACTCTGTAGGTACAGGTTTTCTTGAATTCATTGACAGAAAGTGTTCATCGTCAAAGGTCTGCTCCAAGCCAGGCTGCCCTTGGGCCACTACAGATGAAGTATTCTATGCAAAAACAGTCTGCAACTTGTGAGATAGCTACCACTTTACTTTCCATAAACAACCTGTCCCCTAATCTTTTGATTTCCAAGTGCAGCGAAAGGCTCTGTAACTCACAGAGGAACTCTCTTGTCCACCAATCACTACACCACTTCACTTTGCAAACCCTTTTGTGCTCATTTAGGTGCAATCACATTTTCAATTACAGACAGGAGCATGAAGAGGAGCACCAGATGACTGGAAAAGGCAGAAGGCTACATCTGCCTTTCACCAAGTGATGGATGTCTGTTGGATCAGGCCACACCAGACCGTCATTGCCAGAAAATAATGTATAAAATAGTGTTTCCAAAGCTCTGAATCATCATGTCCTCCAGCTTAATGATGTGCTGCTCACTCTCACATCACTGTTGCTGTATCAAGGAAGCACATGAACTGTCCTGCAGACCAGAGCATCCATGTGGGTTAATCACTTTTCTTGCAATCTGAGCTCAGCAGTTTCAACCTTAGCTTTTAAATGCACTTGGTTTAGTTAAACGTATCCCCCTGGGAACCAGAGAAAACATCCAAAATGTGAAAAGAACCAGACAATATAATGCAAATTTTTAATCTAGTATATGTTTTAATACCATTTGAATTACTTCCAATGGTCAGTTGAGATCTTTCTTGTCCTACGTGCTGTACAAAATCAGAGAGGTAATGAAGAGCAGGACTTTTAAATCAATCAGATAAAGACAAGAGTAAGATAATTTTTTTATTTTAGGGATGGAGACTTGACACTTCTCTAGCTTACTTCCTAAAACAGACTCAGGATGATCTAAGAGCACCTCGCAAAGCCTTAATGCAGCTTTTCTGTACAAGCTATTTTGTTCCACATGGTTTCACAGGAGTGATGAAAAGGCAAAGAGAGAACTTACGTTTCTAAAGCACATGTGAGGTGCTGCCTCCGCTCCACACTGTTTCTGGTAGTCTGCCCAGTCAAAGTCCTGACCAGAGTAACCTGTGGGAGGACAAAACAGGGAGTGTTGTCAGCCACCACGTCACATCAGAAAGAGGACTCCAAGAGGATAGACATTTATGTTCCCGTGTCCCATCCCTCCTCAGCAAATCATACACTATCAGCAGGCAAGATCTCTGGATGCCTGTAAATACATCATGGGTGCCAACATCAGTGCTTCTCCAGCTACCATTTGAGACAACTGCATTCCTCTTTGAAAATTCTAGGTCTTCAATTAAAAGAATAAAATACTCATTTTCCCTTTTCTGTGAGCATCTCCCAGGGTTTAATAAACTTGTGACTGCCAAGTAGGGCTAGCGTCTCCAGTTTCCAGATGAGGTTTGTCATGGACTTCTTTCTCCTTTCTTTAGCTATTTAAAACATGGGGTTGTGAAGCTGGATATCGAGGGTTCCTCAGCAGTGCACAGCGAGAGAATCAGCATAGTCAGAAACTGATCCATCCTCCCTTTCAAAGTATGAGATAAACCTCTTCTCTCTCTTCACTGATACAGGTGTACCTCTCCATGACTGATTTTCCAGCAGCTCAGAGTACATGAGCTTAATCCCATCACAGTGAGCATGAGTCTAATCTCAGTCACTAGATGATCCCTTTGCCTCTGCTTCTAGGGAAAATAAGGGAAGCAGCATAGATTAATATGAGTATCTCCCAAACAGACAAACTGGCCTCTGCTTATTCATTCTTCTTCCTTGACTATTTAGGCAGTAAACTCCTAGGATGGGAGGTGAGGGGCGGGGGAATGTAGTGTGTGGTGTTTGCTTTTGGGTTGTTTTTCATTTTTTATCTGCTGCTTAGTCTGTCTTTTTACAGTGCTTGAAACCAATGAGTACTAAGCCTGTCCAGAGTCCTGTGATGATATTGTCAATACTTAGATAACACTGCAGAACTATTCTCATTGGAAAGTATCAGAAGCCACCTAAAGGCAAATTCCTCCCTTCAATCTCCCTGCCTTGCATCTCAGCCTGGCGCCACGTCACAGAATATCCCTTAATGTCTTTTTCATTGATAGTCACAAAGGGCCACTCAAGATCAGATGGGAATGAATCATTTATAACAAAAAAAAATTGTGATTTTTTTTTGTAGGCAAGAAAAGACAGGAATACTGAGTAAAGTCAGACAACTAGACCAAAAAAAGAAAGCAATTTTTTTGAAAATACAGTCCCAAGCATCCTGCTAAGATGCAAGTTTTGGGGATAAGATGAACTTCTAATCCTAATGATTGCATACACGACAAACAAATTAATGAGATAAAGCCTTGAGCTCAGATGTTGTTCTCTGTGGGGTATGAAAGTGCATAATAATTGGAAAGCTAGAAATAAACATGCAGAGGGAAGGCAGAAAGGACAATTACTTAGAGAGTGTTCATTTTTCATACTCAAAAAAAGATCCTTGCACAGTTTTTTATCAATCTATTTATGCAACAGTGTTTTCTTTCTGCTTCTTCTCTGTTTTCTTTTTTCTCTCCAATTATTTGTTTGCCAGATACTTTTCTGCTTCATAAAATGAAGCAGAAAAGAGGAGGAGAAGTGCACATTACTTTGTGACAGAAGGGGATTCATCTGATTGCATAGAGATGTTTGCAGTGGAGATTCCCTTAGCTGAGCATCTCACCCTGGGCTCCCTAGAATCAACAGGAAAACAGGTAGATCTAGAGGTGATCTATCTGTCCTCCTGTAGAAAGAGCAGAATTGCCCTGTGAAAGTCCGTCTCACACTCCATTGAGCCCAGAAGAAGCTAAGGTGATAGGCTCATGTTTGTCCACATTAAATCACCAATTGACAGAGCTCATTGTCTTCAGGGATCAAAAAATCTACCAGCACCCTGAACATTCTCTATTCTCCAGTACCTCAGGGCCAGGTTTCAAATCTTAATTGCAAGATACGCAAAATCTTGTCAGAGTGGATGGAAAAGGCACATTGACAAAGGCATAAAAATTTGGCTGTATTGTCACTGCACGACCACCTATTGAAATTGCTGTGAAGATCATTTGCTGTAGACTTCATCAGGAACAGAATCTGAGAGGGCATTTAGACAATGTGCTGTAGCTCACTTTGGCAGACCAACAAGGACAACTCCAAGAGAAGCATACTCAAGAACTCGATTCCAACAAGCTTGGACCTGTATGTGTCATTTTCATGGAGCATCATTATAGAAGCTACTTTCCTTAGCATGTGAGGAGGTGTCATGTATCCAGCACTTCCATCATCATGTGGCATTCACACACCTTTAAGGTTCAGACACAGAAATAATGTTCAAAGCTTTGCTTACGTCATTCAACTGCTGCTCCCCAAATCATATTGTGTTTGCTATCTCAGCTTTCAGCATGGAAGAGCCCAGCAGTCTAACCAGAAGCAAAAAGAACAATACAAATGTACTGGAGGGTCTGGAATTGGCATTTCCTTAGTAAGCCTTACAACCAGGAGCCCTACTGAAATGTGTTTTTTTTTTACCCTCTTAATAATTCATAAAATGGAACAATGGTTGTTACTCTAAAAGGAAGTGCTCTATAAATCCAGCTCTAATAAATATAAACAGTGCTTGTTCAGTGTTTAGACAACAGTAGTAAATGGGTATTCATTTTTTGGCACCGTGCAGGAAAATACTGCTCTCTATTTCCAGTAGCAAATGTTTGTACCTCCTGTTCATGACTCATCTACTCTATGTTTGGCTTGAACAAAGCAAGAGAATAGGTATTAGGCAAATAAAGTACTCTGAACTCCAACACCCAACCTGACACACGGTTCTGCTGAAATAAAATCAGTCAATTTTAAAATCAGAAAATCTCCTTGTCAATCCTAAATGAACCAAAAAATCGAAGCCCAAGATACAGCAAAGAAATCATTTTCAAAGAAGAAAAATTACTTCTAGCATCATCTTCTACACCATGGGAACTTCATGACATTCAGCTGGCAAAAACATTAAATAATGTCAATATATTCTGTATTAAGTGACATTGATTGGGAATGAGCAAGCACTGGGGAAGCAGGAGGCTGGTTAAATCTGGACATCCCAGGGCAGGTAGAGTGATCCATTCATTTGGGTGGAAATGTCAGGATTTCCTCCTCCTGCAGACCTGCTCAGTAGCAGCTAGATCACACTGCAGCCTTCCTCCCTTCACAGTATTGCAGTCTTCTCATATCAGTCCTGGCTACTTCTTTATCCAAATCTGGTATTATTCTGCTCAGAGAAGACCAGTTCCCTCAGTGGGGGTTTGGATGCCTTCTGCTTTTCCTCTGCTGTCTTTTTTGGTGGTCTATTGAGTTTCTGTGTTATTTTTTAATGAAATCATTCCAATGCCTGATTATATTTTAGTAACTCAAAGAATGTGTCTGCCAATGGAAGCTGGTTTTGACACCAAAAGTGATAAGATGCAGTTTGGGCATGCAGCCCTCACACACAGTCTAAGTATCACAATATACAGCATGCATCTATCTGCCACCTGCTTTAAGCCTGTTTAATAGCTTCCCTCTACAATTTCTTACTTGACAGCAGAAAGCAAACTTTATTTTCACCAGAGGAATGAGAGGAGACTTCCTACACTTTCTCAGGAGCTCAGGTGGACCTTACTCATCAGGTATAACATAAAATATCCACCTGCCCCTCAGACTTTACTGGCCATATGACAGGTGCTACAGCCACTTCCAAAAATTCTGGCGTCTGAAAGATTATTTCCATGCACTTGACCCATGAAACACCATCTCAGACAGGCTTTGTACCAGCATGGACTGGAAATTATTAGGCCAGGACCTTGTAAAGAGAAATGCTTGGTCTGTGGACTGCTTTAGTTAATTAGCTGGTCTGGAAGGACGCTGCATGCGATTTTGAGGTTTAACAAAAAAACAAACCAAAGCATTCAATTTACTTTCATTTTCAGCAACTTTGCTAGCCAGTAGTAGTGAACACTTACATAGGCATTATCATTACACTTGGATTTAAGCAGGAGGGAGCTAAAGCCTCTAGATAGCATATTTATTTCAGTAAAAGCACAGGGCAATCATGGATGCAACGTATGCAGCCACACACACACAGAACTCCACGACTTTGGGGGGGATTTCAGATTGCATGTGCTGAAGAAACGCTCTGGACATACTAAAGAGGACTCAGAAACTGGTTAGAAATAACCCTTTACTTCCCTGGATTTGGGAGCAGTATCTTTTTTTCCAAAATTGAAACAAGCCTGCATGCACAAAATTTATTGGGAATTTTTATTTTGTTTTTAGTCATTTGATTTTCTCCCAAGCAACAACAATTTTTGGCAAAGGCCAAGCTTCCAGGCCAGCTTCAAAAATCTAAAATTCCAAAGAACCAACACATTTTGCAAGCAAAGAAACACAGCTAGGGCACCGCAGGTGGTTGTCTGAAATTGCAAGTAATTAACTGCACTGCTACAAAGTTGGGAAATAGCTCTGTTGGAGGCTGCTTCTCCTCGCTCTGACCTGAACGCTGCTCACATTTTGCCCTCGCCTGGGAACTGAGACGGGAGGAAATGCCTACATGCTCCTGGGTAAGCAGCTGCAAGTTTAGTTTAGACATTTAGATTTAAGAGCTTTGTTTGCCTTAGCGTTGTACCTCGACACTATAGGGAGATGCCTGGTTTGCCTCTAGTACGATATGACTTTTAATGCTGCTTTTGCTTTCTACATGCACAAAGCATCACCAAGATACATTTCACAGGAATTCAGTAGGATTTGGTGCAGTCTGCTTCAGACTGCAAAGTACACAGACATCAATCCACCAGCAAGACACGTTTGCAGAGGTGCTAGGAGCCAGAACAGCTCAGTGACTCAAGAGAGCTACTCAGGCTTGAGATGCTTAGGGTTATGCTCTTCAGTGAACAGTATCATGGTTTTAAAAAGCAATAATAACAAGCAAACTTCCTTCAGAGGAAACCTGTGAATCACTAAGGAGGAATACGAACCCTTGGGAGGTGTGAGATTGACTCCGTTTTTAAGGCACCACTGTATTGGCAAGATCCCTAAGGAATCTGCATGGCAAAGCATTGAGATTTTGCTGGGTTCAGGTCTCAAGTCATCAATGGTCACTTGCAAATAATGATTGTTAAAAACCTAAGGGAAAGAAAAAAAAAAAAAGAAAACAAAATCAGAAGTTAAATTTGCTGTAACATTAGATAAAGCTGAAACAGGCTTTGGAATCACACTGCTCCTGAAAATAACCTGCTTCCACCTAACACTTTTAATCAAAGTGTTTTCATCAAAGTGTTTCGACCAAGGAGATCAAACCCTGTGTTTTAGTGATGGGCAAGATGAAGAAATTAAGTGCTGGGGTTTGGGTTCACTCAGTGTGCCCAAAGCTGAGAACATCTTGAAGACCCCACAGCCTTCCTCTATCTTGCCTTTGAGAGTGTGGATCTATCTACCACCTCCACCCATCTGGTTTATTTCAAAAGGCTCCCCAGACGTGCATAGAAAATGTATACACGTGGAGGAGAGACAGACTAGTGAGGTATCCCTTTTTTGCATGGAAGTTGTAGATGGATAAATTCGTCCCTGTTGTGTCCAAATGCCTGTTGTCAGCTAGTGATGCTTGTGGGAAAGAAACAATTTGTTAATTAAGAACATCCATGAATTTGAACATATTTCTAAGTGTGGATTCCAGCCAATTAAGTACCGCTCTTGAGTTTGCCTGCATGACATTTCTAATCAGGCTCTTTTCATCTGTTCTTTCTGGGAGCTCACCTTGGTCACTGATGCAGGACAAATATGAAACGGCTCCCTCATATTCACTGCCTCCAGCTTCATACCCACAGTGAAGAAGTGGTTTCGTAAATCAGCATGGTCCTGCAGGAAGAGACAAGGAAGAGGAGCACATGGTATGCCCATACTGTCCACCAAGGAGGGGTCGATATGTTTGAAAATCTATTTGAAATGTGTTTATGTGGACTTTGGCACTTAACTGATCACTAGATTGACTCCCAGCTCCTCTTGTGTATTCTCAATCCTCTTATTTTCATGCCAACCCAATCACAGAAAGAGGGGGCAGCCTCGTTCCAGATCTGCAGGACAGAGCCCATCACATCTAAAGTGCAATTTATGCTCACCTCGGCAACAGCATCTAACTTGAATTTGGTCAACAAGGAGAGCATGCTCACCAAAATGAAGACCTCTCTAAGAAACAATTACTTGAAAATATCCCCTGGGCAGAACCTCTTCACCTCTGACAGCCCCTACTATCTGAGAGCAACTAAAGGTCCAGCAGTGTTAGGACCCAACCTGACATTCCCCAGAGGCATGACATGCATGTAAAATGCTTACCAAGGCTCTGATTTAACTCTGATAGATATTCAGTTCCTGCAAGGCACCAAAATCACGTGCTGCAAGATGGATAGCTCTTTTCTCCAGACAGGAGACTAAAGCTGGACTAAGGCAAAGACAATCAATTTGCACCCAAAATGAGGGCAACAAGAGAAGGTGCTTGTGGGAAAACACACAACTGTCTTCAAGTAAAAGCCCACTGCAAGACTTTCAGTTAGAATCAAACCTGGTTGCACCCAGAGGGTTGCACACAGCAGCTTTGGGGATGGCAGCAACATGTAGCCCCAAAACTCAGAAGTAACCCATGTTCAACTCAGCAGTTAAGCGTTGAACATTTATAAAATTCCTTCATTCACTGTCACCTCTAGTAGGCATACAAGCTCACATCCTAATGCCAGGGTAATATTTTTATTTATTAAATAAAAATGTCCTTCAGTATTTCCAAACCATCTGTGCATTAGCCAACAGAAGCACAATAAGAGTTGATGTTACATTTAGCACACACATACAAGCTACTCCAAACTACATGGAGACAGCCTGCTCTCTGGTAAGTGGTTAGCAATGTCATTCCCATCTGCATTCATTGCTACACCTTGTACTCTTGTTCTAAAATGATTTTCTATTGATCCAAAGTTGTATGTCACTGTGCTTTCTGTTCCCAAGAACTCTCTTCGCTTATAGACTTAACAACTTCTATTTTGGGATTGTACATTCCTGGTGCCATTAGAGATAAGGATTTTTACAAGTTCCAACTACGGCTAAATGAATTGTTGTTTTCATCTTAGCAGCTTGCAATGTTAAGGAACTTTTTCTGTGAAAACAAAAAAAAACAGTTGGAAAAAATCATCCTGGATTTAGTCTCTCAGCAGAAGTACATACTGATGGGGAAACTGAGGAAGATAGCAATAATGACCCAGAGTCAATGAACTAAATCCTGAGGAAAGAGAAGACATTCAGGAGTTCTAGAGTGTAGCATAACTATCAGCCATATTTAGAGTATTATGAAATGGTTTGGATTGGAACAAACCTTTAAAAGTCATCATCTAACATTGTCTTAAACATTTCAAGGACTATGGCATCTACCACCTCCCTGAGCAACCTAGGCCTCAATGTAAATCATTTCTTCCTTTTATCTAGTCTGAATCTTCTCTCTTTCTGTTTAAAACCATCAGCCCTTCTCCTGTCCCAACAGGCCTTGCTAAAAATGTTGTTCCCATCTTTCCTGGAGGTCCCTTTAAGTACTGACAGGCTGCAGTAAGGTCTCCCTGCAATATTCTTTTTTCCAGGCTGAACAATCTCAACTCTAAATTTTTCTTCACAGGAGAGATGTTCCATCTCTCAGATAATTTTTTGGTCTCCTCTGGATCTTCTCCAACAGGTACATAGCTTTCTTATGCCAGAACCCTGTTAATGGACACTGTTTTCATGCGAGGTCTCATCAGAGCACTCAGAAGAGTGACAGAATCTTCACTCTTGACCTGCTTGCCACACTACCCTTAATGGAGCCCTTCTTTTTGCAGTGTCTGGCAGTAACTTCTAGATCAGTAAAGCCCCAGAGTGACAGAAGACTCATTCTGATCAGCTTTGAACAGCCAATGTTTCAATGAGTAAAAGCCTGAATCAGCAAAGAGGATCTGGCTCCTTGTATACAGACATTGCATCGTATCAGGGATGGATCAGGTGGACAGGGTTCATAACTCACATCTTTAACAGTGAAAAGCCTTCAGCCTGGGATAAGATGATGGCTGCAAAAATAAGACCTCACCAGCACTAAACTTCAAATCTCCAAAGACAAAAAGCATCTGAACTGGAGGGCTGCTGCCTCCTGCATGAGGATCCACACCCAGAATGTCTTATTCCTTAGAGTGAGGTTGTAAAGAGATGGCAACTTTGCAAAATGTACATCTGGAAGCAGGCTTACATTGCAGCATCTTCCCATCAAAAGCTGCAAAGCATGCTCATATCCAGCTTCAATACTTTATAAGCCAAGACTCAGAGTACTTAATCATGTTTATCTATAAACACGCAAGTAGTTTCATCAACTTAAGTGATTTGCTGATTGAGACCAAAATAAATTAGGGCCAAGCCACATTGCTTCTCATTTTTATTTGAATCATTTTCTTTGGTTCAGATCTTCCATTTGTTTCGACCTTTTTCAAAGGCCAAAAAATAATCAAGTAGGGGGAAAAAAAATGAAAGCTAGTAAAATCTAAAACTGTTTTACTTCAAAAGCATATCCTCTTTCCTCCACATGCTATGTACCTTAGGATCAAATCCCTTCTTATACAGCATAGCATGTAAATATCTTCCCTGTGAAATTAATAGCAAGAGTGAACTCACAAGGGGATTTCATGAGATTTCAGGTACAACTCCCTTTTGAGGGTTAAAATCCCTCTGAAGCAGGGACGTACATTTGTTTGGAGAAGGGCTGTAGAAGTAAAAAGCTTGTCTGTGTTAAATGTCATTTTTGAGATGGAAAAGCTTTCATGGAGAAAAACCTCTTTGTACGGTACTGCTCTGCAAATGGCCAAGGTCTGGATATTTGATCCGTCTCGTGTGTTTGCTAAAGAGAAGCATCAAAATTTACCAAAGCAGCCTCAGACTTCTGCAGTCACAAAAAAGGGAATAAAAAAGATCCTGATGCCATTCTCCAGTTCCAATGTTGGAGTTGCCTTAGCCAGCAGGGAATTACTTAAGATTTGGCATATGCTTCTCTTCAAAACTCCAATTAATTTACATAATTTCTAAGAATAGGTTCCACAGAAGTGAAGGAAAAGCTTTTAATTAGTATTAGATTCTGAGTGATACACTGGATAATGAACTGCTCTCTCCTCCTTTTATTCACATTGACAGGGAAGATGTCTGTTTAATAAAAGCAGCTACAGGAAGAGGACTGGAGGGGTGAGACTTTCCTGAAATTATTATGGGTTGCAGAATCCAACCCTTTGCTGCTATTTCACAGCATTCAAAGCTACCAATGAGGATGTCATCAGCCATTACTTCTTAGCAACTTCTCCAAGTGAGTTTCAATTTTCTTTGAAATGGAGATGAATAGACAGAATATTTTTGATCAGGTAGAGGATTTCATAGCCTTATGCAATGGTGAACCTTTTATTCCTACTGGCAGGCAATGCTTCCCAGGAGCAGTGCCACTGACCTCATGGATTTAACCCAGCAGATTGCCTTTCCCAGGGTTCACTAGCCTTCACTAGGTGATGAAAATACCCTTTCCACAACAAAGTAATCTGCTCAACTGATGTGGAGCAAGTGGTGGACATTGTCTAGCTGGATTCCTCTAAGTTTTTTAGTACGGTTTCCACAATCTCCTCCTAGACAAACGGATTCAATATGCTCTATGTGGTGGATGGGGAACTGACTGGCAGGGTTCTGAAAAATAGTACCTTTTCAAATTAGTTACCTGTCACAAGTGAGGTCCCCCAGGGATCAATATTGGGGTCAATGCTGTTTAGTAGCTTCATCAGTGGTCAGTATAAGGGGATCAAGTGTACCCTGATGATACCAAACCGAGTGAGGAAGTGGCCACTTTCGAGCAGAGAGCACTGTGAAGGGAAACCTGGATAGGCTGAAAGAGTGGGCCAGCAACAGTTTTATGAAGCTCAACAAGAGCAGGTGAAACGTTTTCCACCTAGGAAAGCATAATCCAAAAATGCAGCACTGCCTGGGATGTACCTGGCCAGACAGCAGCTCTGTGTAAAGAGACTCAGGGGTCCTGATGGATAGTAAGCTCAGTATGTGTGAATAGTCTCCTACCACTGTGACAAAATAAGCTGTGACAAGACGCTGAGTTGCATCAACAAGGGCATCACCAACAGAGATAAAGAAGTCATTATGCCAATCTACTCAGCACTTATCAGGACACACCTGCAATACTGTGTCCAGTTTTGGTCTCCACCATACAAAAACAGTGAAAGTGCTGGAGAGGGTCCAGAGAAGGACCACAAAGATAATCCAAGGACTGGGAAATTGCTGTATGGGGAAAGACTGGGAGAACTGAGTTTGTTCAGCCTGGAGAAAAGGAGGTATGGGAAAGATGTCACCATGACCTAGCATCCAAACGCTGGCTACAAAGATGACTATTTTTGTAAGGAGTCATGCGGAAAAGACAAGGAATAACGGGTAGAAGTTACTCCTGGGGAGATTTTGACTGAGCGCTAGAGGAACATCTTTCACAACGACAACAATCAGAGATTTGAATATTCTCCCCATGGAAGCAATGGATTCCCCTACATTGGACACTTAAGATTCAGCTGAAAAGAGTGATGGGCTACCTTTTCTAGGCCACAGTTTTCCTAAGGCAGTTTGAGCCAGAGGATAGTTAATATACCTTCCAACTTGGTATTCTATGATTCTGTACTTTTGCGACTCTTTGGCTGCTCAAGAGCAATCAAGCAAGCTGGATTGACAATTGACTGAATGCAGAAAGGTCCCTCACACCAAAGCAAAAAATCATGCCACAGAAAGTACAATGAATTAATATGGTACAAGCACCACAGTTGCTCATTCAGAGGGTCACAATCCCTAACATGATGGATTACAGCCTGCGACAGCACTCACAGGTAATGAATGGGAAATTGTATAACCCTCCACTGAATGTCTGTCACTTACAGCCCAAACCCATTGGCAATAGACAGGGCTGTCACCTCTCTCACTACCAACCCCAAGAAGCAATTAAACTCAGCCTCACACAGTTTGAGAGCAGTATGTATTTTGAAATTTGCCAGCACGCACAGGCTGTGACCCTCTGGGCCACCTGAAAGACAGCTCCACTTTGATACACATCTGCATCATTGTCTCTATTGTCATACAGCATGTTTTTCACAGAATCATGGAATCACAGAATGTTAGGGGTTGGAAGGGATCTCAAAAGATCATCTAGTCCAACCCCTCTGCCAGAGCAGGATCACCTACACCAGATCACACAGGAATGCATCCAGGCGGGTCTTGAATATCTCCAGAGAGGGAGACTCGACAATGCCTCTGGGCAGTCTGTTCCAGTGCTCCACCACCCTCACAGTGAAAATTTTTTCCCTTCTGTTTCCATGGATCTTCCTATTCCTCCATTTCCACCCACTGCCCTGTCATTGGGCATCATTGAGAAGAACCTGACTCCATCGTCTTAGCACTCAACCTTTACATATTTATAAACACTAATGAGGTCACTTCTCAGTCTCCTCTTCTCCAAGGTAAAGAGCCCCAGCTCCCTCAGTCCACAATCTCCCCATTTCCACAACCCTGCCACAAAAACACAGATGGGCATTGCAATAGCTCACTGCAACCAGCATCACCTGCAGAGCTGAAAGCTGGAATGTCTAAAGGTCAAGTAACAAGCCAGAAACAGTGCTGCAAGGAGAGCCAGACTCCTAATTCCCAAACCTCTTCTTTAAGTACTGAGATATCCACATAATTTCATCCTTCATGGTTAACAAGCCACTAGCAGTGCAGGTTTCAAAAATGTCAGGTGACTTGGGAACCTAAATGTCATTCCAGAAGAGATCCACAAAGAGATTTACATAACTATTCAGACTTTTAAGGTTGTGGATAGGCTTTAGGGGAGTACCTGTGTGGGTGACATGCTAAGTCCTAATGACAAAGTCACTAAGCACTTGCTTTAGATCTTGAACTCAAAAAGATACATTTCAAAATTATCATAGTTATTTGCCCTTTCTGGTACCTAAATATCTCATTAAATCTACCTGGATTCTGAGCATTTCTACTCAACAAAAGTCATTTAAGTGTAAAACTCAAATTTGCCCATGTCACAAGGCTGTTGTTCAGGTAATTTTACAGTGCAGTGCATCATGCAGATAGAGCAAGGGGGGCTTGGCTAAGCTGCTTTTGCCTGCAAGATTCATGGAAGCTGTATTCTGGGCTGGCTGCTCTAGCTGTGTCCACAAATCCAAGGAAAGATTGTGAAATGCTCACTTTTAGCCCTTCTGCTCAACATAGAATGCTGGAGTCATCTCATATAAACCTAGCAGCTTACACAGTGTGTAGATAAAAGGAAGCTATACACTCTTATCTATAATAAGAGTATATATCTGAACTCTAATACACAATAGTACATTTGAGTTCTATACACTCTGAGTATAAAACTCAAATATATACTATTTGAGTTATACACTCAAAATTGAACTCTTAATTTTTAAAGACCCTAAAAGGTAGAGGTACTTTGGTCCTGGATAGTCATAATCACACCAATTTTAAGAGTGCAGTTTTATGCTAAATTCAGAACTAAGTCTGAATGCTGAAAAGTTGCAAGATAAGGGGCTGATCAGAAACACTGAGCACTTGATAAATGATTGCCCTGAGCCTGCTCTAATCCTCACGAACTGCAACAGTGTGAAACACTATTGTCTCCAGTCACATCTCTCCTGTTTTTTTTCCTACTAAGACACAGAAGTGGGCCCCATCCAGTACGACTGGAAACATATTATTTGATTCAGTTTTTGTTTTCAAAAACACTGCTTCCCCCCAGTGTTTTCTCTAATTCTCCAAGAATCTGGCTGCTTCTAATAGCCTCATTTTAATGACAAAGCGCATATATGGCAACCAAGTCACAAACAGTAATAGCAGTGGTTAAACTGTCTCTACAGGAATCTGGCATTGGTTTTTTAATTGAGGGGGGAAAAAAAAAAGAAAAAAAATGAAGGGAAAAAAAAAAAAAAGAAACCCTCCCAAGTGCAATCCTCTGCATTATTTGCAGATGAATCTGTCTGGTTTGTGCTTCACCAACTTCCTTTGCTAAACATGGAGCAATTTTCCCTGAAGACACACTCTCTGCAGGGAGACAAAAATCCCCTAGTAAGACACAATACAAGCAAATCGTCCCTCGGTTTGACAAGTGCAGTCACGGGAAGACCAAATTGTAGCAGTGTGAGATGAGATGAAGAGGAAAAGGTGCCAAGAAGGAGGTTTTAGAGATACTGTGACCCTGAAGTAATGAGTACGAAAGCCAGCTATGAACTGCACCTACCGAAGAGCCCCTGAAATACTGTAGATGCTTCTGCCCAGGACTGAATTTAGCTCTACAGATTTTAAGCTCCTCCACTGAACAAAAAATATAGTTTCCATAGAAACTGCAACATCGCAGAGTAGCCAGTCTAAATCCAAATACACCTTCCCCGTATGGCTCAGTCTGCCACAGATGGCATTAGGGCAAAGATCTCCTCCTACACAGCACCTGCTTTGATTCGCCTGGGTGGTGGAAGCATGGAAGGCAGAGGTAAAGGAGGCAGATAAGGCATCCACCTGGGGTTTTTCACGTGTTTGGTTCGGTTCTTTTAACGTCTTACACCACTCAAGTTTGCAGCACCACTCCACAAGTGTTCACTAATGAATCCTGGCTGTGTCACACACACAGGTCCCACTTAACAGGTGTAAAAGTCAAGTGGAAAGGAAAACACAAGCATAAACATTTACTCGAGTGCTCAAAGTGAAATACCAGTGTCTCTTTTCACACCTCTAAACAGGTATCTCAGCCATGAACAGGAACTGAGCCCTCGCAGGCACAGTTTTGGACTAAGTCTGCTTTCAGTGATGTCACAGCAATAATGGTTACTGAGAAATCAATGAGGTTTTGTTGGAGAAGAGAGGTCCAGAACAAATTTCAGCACATACTGTGAGTTCTGACCACCCCACAAAACTGCTATAGACCAGAGCTGGCTTTTGTTTTCTTTAAGAAAAATAATCCATCTTTAGATGGATGAGTCTTAGGTATCACTCATCCTCTACATGGTTGTAAGTGCACATTAGCCCCTCTCAGTGGAAAAAATCACCATCCCAAGGATGCAGGAGGCAAGAGCTCAGGCTGTCATGTACAAACTCCTCCAAACCAAGCCTAGATGCAGTAAGTAAACTGAATCAGACTCTTTTGCTAACCTCTTACCATCCTGAGAGACTTTAACATGCAATGGAGAAGGAAAACCACACATGATAAACACAGCCAGAGGGGTAAGGAAGTCTGATGAACCTGGTTCTCATTCGACCCATCTGTTTTACTTGAACTGACTCTGACATTTCTCTTCCAACCCTGAATTTCATATGGTGGTGCCAAACAGACCCTTAGGGCATCTCAGATGGAGCTTGGCTTCATTCACCTCCTTGGACTGTTCTACACCCTAACAGCTTCCTTGCAGAGTCCACAAGCAGAAGAGAGATGCAGATAGGTTAGAACTTTACCCTTGTCCACAGAGGTACCACCAGACTCCATCACACGTGAGGGGCATCTTTGATATGAGGGACATCAATGTTCCCAATAGGTGTGAAGGCAGCTACATTCATAAGGGTCTTTATGATATACTCCTAATGATGTTTTCTAGGTCTTACAAAGATAAATGGCTTTAATGAGCTGAGACAGGAGTAGGTCACAAGGCAGGTGAATAGCAGAGGGACTGAGACACTATTCATATCTCCCAGCCAGGCAAATAGCAGTCAGGAAGAAGGGCTGGTGAGTGCTACGGATGGGGAAGAACAGATGGAGAATAAATAATCTGGCAGCCTGCAAACAACATGGCGACTCACGGGTTATTAAAGCACAGCGTGTGCAGCGAGGGCCAGCCAAGCCATCAGTGCATGAAGGGGCTGGCCATTGCTTATGGTGGGATTTGGCTTCCAAGCGAAACCAAAAGCACGTTCATTTTAAGCTACTGCATCAGTACATGCTCATCTATTACAGGAGCTGAAGCCAGAAAACCTCTGTTGGACTTCATGTCTACTCATATAGCCAGATCAGGATTGTCTCTGAGGAAAAAGCAACCCTTGAGTTTCTCTTACATTTATCTTACATTTAAACTCTAACAAAAACAAACAAACAAACAAAAGAAACACCCAAAGACTTTGTTAACTTCAGGACATGTTGTCTTCTTTTCTAAAAAATATAATTAAATCAAAGGCTTGGAGAAATAGTCCATCTTACTCTTAGAATTAAAACACACAATCTGATGGTAAACTATCTTTTAGAGAGGGAGAAGGCATCCTGTTTAATATTTGTCTTCATACTTTTGCATGTACAATCATTGAATTGTTCTGGCTGGAAAAGACTTTTGAGACCATTGAGTCCAACCACCATGTAACTCTGCCAAGTCTGGTGCTAAACTGTGCTCCTTCTCATCTCCTAAGCACATCCAGGAATGGGGACACAACCACCTCCCTTGGAAGCCCATGCCAGTGTTCAATAACCCTTCCAATGAACTAGAATCACCATTCTACCCTGAATTTCTTGGCTCCTTATCAGAGATTTGTCCCAGTTGATTCCTTCCATGATAAATAATAGATTAATTACAGGAAACATACAAAAGCACCAGTTAGAAACAAGGGAACACTGGGCTGGACAGGGTGTAGATTTTTTTTTTTTCTGAGCGAGAACAATTCTGATATGAGAAAAAATGACAACTTCAGGAAAGGAGGACCAAAGGGTGGAGACAAGAGAAATGGAACCAAAGGCTATAAATCAGGAATTGTCTCCTGGTTTAGGTAACACCTCTCCCTGCTAAGCATCTGTGCTTTTCAGGCAGTTTAACAGAGTTGGGCTTAGAAATGTGGCGGGTGAAAGCTCCATCCAAGTTAGTCACCAGGATCCACCTTACAGTGATTGGAGAGAATTTAATAGAATGGCCATATGCAACAGATACAGAAAAGTTATGGGCATCCTGGACCCTGGGTAGCATTTAGTTGCGCAAACAGAGGTGTCTGGCATGAGCTGGAAGACACATAAGGATCCACATCATCTGCATGGGACCCACAGATAAGACACAGGAGACCAGGCAAAGCACACTGAGATGTCAGAGAAGATCTCCAGGATGCTACCCACCTCTGTCTATGAAACTAAATCACATGATCTATACCCACCATTTATCTCACCCAAGATACAGGACTTCAACTCCAAATAAATACACTGACGCACAAATATTAGGGCTAGAAGGTGCTGTGTTTGGAGTCTGACTCCCTAATGCAAGATAGAGAGCACCAGCAACGCCATCACTGAAGGAAACAGCTGAAATTATCCACTTATCTGCAATCAGGTCCTGCTAACAGCTAGGTCACCTTTATTCATACCCATAACCCTAGTCATTTTCTTCGGTGTCCTCTGAAACCTAAACCATCATTTGTGGCAGGTCCTTGGCCAAGTAGGAGGGATCCCTACATCACCCTCAAATCAAAGCAGGAAAAAAGGACGCATCTCCTCAAGTTGTGCCTTAAATCATTCAAACACCTTTGATAATCTTGCCTGTCTTTAGCTTTTTTTACGGATCAACATGTTTCCTGAAAAGAACAGAACAGCAGAAGAGCGGGTGTGTTGTAAAAAAAGCTTTTGTGAAGAAAAAAAAACTTACTCCAGGATGTGCAGTTTGCAAAATACTATGTTTAGTAGCTATATAATAGCAGCATTTTCTGCCAGTTGAACATCACGTTCCTTCTCAAAGGATCCTAAAGCATTTTACAAACACTTTCAACATATGGCCAAGTGTAAAACAGCACCAGAAATAAAAAAAGGAAGATCCTGCTTGCAGTCTTCTCCTTGATTTTTGTAACCATCTCATGTGGTCTGGTGGCTGATGCCCTCTCCTTGGATGCCAAGAGGGAGTCAGGGCTATGCTTTTGAGAAGGATTTTTTTGATCTGCTGCCAAAGACCACCACACACAAGATCAGCTCTGCCACACTTCTGAGCATTCATAATTTAGGCTCAAATCCACAGCTTATGAGGTCACAGGTGGAACTTTACTGCATTACACCAAAACCAAAGAGCTTCAGCACCAACAGCAACAATGGGCTGATAGATCCATATGAGGAGTCACTTCTCATACTACAAATGCAGATCTGCTTTCCCAGCACCACCACCTGGGACCAGTTTGATGGCGCATTAGTGGCACTGGGCACAGTCACGCACAACTCAAAGGACAACACTAATTTAAGCTCTCATCCAGCCAAATATGCACATGCTCACCCTAGGGACCATTTGTGTCTGTGGAGCAAGCACGCATGCTCTCCTCAGTGATGGATTCCTGTAGGGAAATGAGGAAAATGTGGACTATAATTGCTTGGTGTGCAGTTTACCATGTCCGCCAAAGTAAACATTTCCAGCTTTCCAGAAGATCTTTAACAGTTGCCAGCTGTCAAACCCTGTGTTTTATATCTCATCTAACACATGACAGCTACAGTAGCACAGAGCCCCAGGCACCATGTAGAGACACTACTTCTGTGCTGGGTTTGCAAAATAATTTATAAAATTTAAAAGACACCTTTGCATTTGACTTTTTTTTTTTTTTTTCCTGGGATCTGGGATTCTCTTTGAAGGTCCCACATAAATACTGGCTTATCTTACAAGATCAGGAAAAGTTACTTTCATATAGAATGATAAAACATTTTGGATTGGAATGGACCTTTAAAGGTCATATAGTTCCACCCCTCTGCCTCAACACTTTCCTTAATTCATGTTTAAGAGGCAGACAGTCTTACAGGCATGGCCAAGCTCTCAGATTTTTCTCCCTAATTAAGAGGCACAACATAGGGCCAATTCACCCTAAATGGTGAAAGTTAATTCACCTAGAATAAAGTGGTGCCCACACACAAATAATTTATTCAGTCTTCCCAACACCATGACCTTAGATAGCCCCAGACACTCAATTTAGCTCATCTTCTGCTTAGCTTTCACATTACAAATAAAGAAGCACCATTGACCTAATCCTGCCTTTTAGTCATATTTGGCCCCAAAGTAACTCTCCTCTTGGACCATTCAAGCATTCCAATGTTTCAGATTGTCTTCTGAAGGGAATGTTATTCTAAGTTCCAACCACATGGCACAGCAACTGGGATTTGCTGAACTTAAATTTACAACCCTCATGCAATAATTAAAATTAGTGGGTATAAGCCTGGCATGCTGAGAACAGGCAGGAAAACAGCTGTTAGTTATAAACTTTCAAAAATAAAAGGATGCTTTATGAGCCTCATCAGAAACAGTCTTCACTCTTTCATATAGGAAGGAATAAAATTTACAGTTTGGGCGATTTAATCTCTGACCCACGAGTCATTTTTGATCTTGAAATTAAAAATGCAAGCTTTACGAGTTTGAAGCATTATATGAAATAAATAGCAGAGAATCAAAACTCTCCATAGCCACTCCCATCAAACATGGGGTTCCTCAAACCCACCTTACTGCAGAAAGCCAACATAAAAAGCTTCTCACTTCTGCATGCCTACCAGAGCTTTCACATCACAAGCAAATGAGCCCTGCCTGGGACATGAGCAATGCATTCCCAAATCGATGTTGATAATTCAAGTGCATCTGAGCTGGGCAAAGAGCATGGATTCCTCACAGAACGCTGCTGGCGTGTCCTCTGCAGAAAGGGTGTGCCAGAGTTCCAGGCCATGCCAGCCATGATGGGACACAATGAATGCTACTTCCAATCATAGAATCACAGAATCATTTAGGTTGAAAAAGCCTTTTAAGATCATCGAGACCAACTATAAGCCTGCAAAGTCATTATCCTTCTCAGCACTTGTCCAGGCACACTTGGAATACTGTGTTCCATTTTGGTCCCCATGATACAGAAAATGTGTAGACAGGCTGGAATAGGTCCAGAGAAGGGCCACAAAGATGACCCCAGGATTGGGAAGCTGCCATATGAAGAAAGGCTGAGAGAACTGGGTTTACTCAACCTAGAGAAAAGAAGGCTTAGAGGAGACTTTTGCCACCATGGTCCAGTATTCAGAGTGGCTACAAAGAAGATGGAGATTCCCTTTTCATAGAGAGTCACATGGAAAAGAGGAAGGATAATGGGTGGAAGTTACACCAGGAGAGATTCCAATTAGACAGGAGGAAAATTGTCATCTACCCAGGGGAATGATGGATTCCCTAATATTGTACAGTTTTTAAGATTTAGCTGGAGAGGGTGGTCAAGGTGGTCGGTCATCTCGTCTAGACCATGGTTTTTCTAAGATCCTTAAGGTTCCTTCCAACCTGGTGTTCTATGACTGAAGTCCACCAATAAACCATATCCCTAACTGCCACATTTACATGTAAAATGCACCAATTACATGGGTGTTTTGGGGTGTCAGAGTGAAATGTTGCTTAAGGGCATGAAAGGAACCCAGAGGGTCCCCACAATATACAGTCCAGAAGCAGTGGTGAGGAGGACACTGTGGTGCATCAGGTCTCCAAGCAAAAGCTGACACCAGAGACAGCAGGGAACTGCTGTACTTCAACACACCTCCCTGACCATCCTTTCTTACCCACAGCCACACTGCCCATCAAGCTGCAGTGAGGATGCAGCTGTTAGAAATCAGACAAGCACAGCTAGAAATCACAATTATCTGGAGCCATCATGACTAATAGCAGCGGAGATTTCTATGGGAAATTAAAGCTGGTGCCTCAGGGCTGAAGCGCATCTCTAACTATTAAAAACTGGAGTGGAAAGGGAAAAAAAATTTATATGGAAGCAAAATTATGTCCCACTTCCACTATAGAACCCTGAAGGAGATCTCTCTGCCTTGTGACTTGTGATCAGATGAAAATTTTGATGCAAGGTTCACAGAAATCTGTCCAGTTTATGTCAACTTTCATATCTGTAACCTTACAATTTCACTGTTGTTTACAGTGCCCTTGCACAGCTCTGACAGAATAAGTCCCATTAAAAAAAATGTTAGAGATATCAGTGCTGATCATCCCCAGCCTCTAGAAAACACTGCCTGCAAGTAATCAGTTCTCCGAATGGGAAGTCTGCACATAAAACTGCATTTTATACAAACACCTCACTTGTGACCTTTCATGGTGATGTATTAGAGCAACAGCCTTTCCTGCAAAAGTTTAACATAAACCACTAAACACTGCATGTTATTTATTCATTGCATGAAGGAAAAATGTGTCTCTTTTACCTTGAATGCTTCCATTGGAAGAGGAAAATTTGCTGCATCATTAAGGGATTTTTCCAGAGAGCATTTCCACTCAGATATAGTCTTCAGAGAATAGATATCTAAAGTGATGGGGGAGGAAAAAAAAAAAAAAGTTTTAAATAAATAAATAAACACAACAACACAGCCAAGAGCTGACTGTTTGGGGATCAAACACTTTTGCAAGACTTCAGTTTCTGTGTCACAAAAATGGATAGCACAAGCAAAATGAACAGTGTGTATACTCCAGGCTGCAGAGCGTGAATAAATTCAACACAAAAGCATCATGCAAGGGCGTATTTGAGGAAGATTGTGGTTTATATCCTGGAGTAAAACCCAGAAAAAGAAGGCATGTCCTTAGTTTTCTGCTGAAGAAATGACTCTCTCTTTACTTGAAAATAACAACACGCTCTCTTTCGATTTTCAGTTCTCCAAATACCTGATATATTCCAGTTTGAGAAGCCTCAAGTCTTCAGCCAATACTAGCTATAAACTAGAAATATTTTCCCCAAGGCTTCTGCTTACTTTAAAGTTTTGTTTATTGCAGGGTTGGAAGTTTTGTGATGGCTACGTGTAGGTATGCGAAGGATCATCTTAAGTCAGAATTCTCCCCAGCCCCTTTTGTTGGTACCACACTCAAACATTCAAGAGTATCTCACCAATTCAAGCCAGAGTGTCTTACCAACTCAAAAAGCTTACACTTATGAATTTTCATCATTACACTTTCATGCAGATTCACATTGCTTTCAGTGAGTTTCATTATACTTTCTCTGTGCAGATTCACATTGCTTTCAGTGAGTTTCTTTAAATAGGCTTAATATTATTCAATCATTATATTAACAAGCTCTTTATGGTTCAGTGCAGTAAAACGTCTATGAATCAGAGGGAACAATGTAGGAAACAATAGTATGATGAAGAACATTATATTGGATTTACTTCTGCCCTGGAAAACATATTGTTATCCTGCACATAACAAGTTATTGCAGAACATTCATATCAAGGTCTTCAAGAGACAAGATAAGTAGATAGATTACAACAATTATTAAAATGGAAATGAACATTTACTCAATAATAAACTTGAACCTTGATACGGAATGAACAGGGTGAAGCCTTTTTTCAGTTTGGCTTCAGGCACTTATATCACAGTTCAATTTGGCCCAATTTGCATTTAAATTCCATACGTCTAACAACAATCTATATTTACTAGCTAGAAAAGATTTACTGCTGCATCTTACGATTCCGAAGGAGGAAATAAAAAGTATGTGTAAGAAAAGGAATTGGCAAGCACTGTTTTCACCTAGCACTGATGGTACAAGAGAATTTTATGCTCTGATCTCAACAGATTTAAGACCTTATCAAAATAGGATTTGCAGAATCACTCACTGGAAGTGGATGTATTTATACTTCCACTACATCAAACTTCCCTACTTCAGAACAGACATTGAGGATATGCATGTGAATTTAAACACACTTAAAGGGAAATGTTAACCTTCAGGGCACTATTTTTAATTCCTTAGCTGTCTGGTTACTAATGGTAATATGCATTTTGAGTCTTTGCTTGCAGTGGTCACAAGAATTAATAAGTGCACCATCTAACTGCTTATTATTTCTAGCCTTGTTGCCCAGTTCTCCCCTACTTGCAGGGGCTCTGATTGGCTTGAAGAGCAGAGAAGTAAAATACTCACCTTTTTTCTTCCTTTTCTGGTTTAAATAATGCCAAACAGGGATATACTCAATACAATACGATTTTGCCGCAAGCAGCAGTCAGCTGCTTGGTCAACTAGCAAAGAGCCTAAGTTTTTGAAAACCCTGGTACTTCCTCACCAACTGAGAGAAAGTTGAGAACAGACCATCAAAAAATCACAGAATAGTAGGAGCTGGCAAGGAGCTTTAGAGATCACACAGAATCACAGGATGGTAGGGGTTTGAAGGGACCTCTGGAAATCCAATCCTGCTGCCGGAGGAGGTTCACCTAGATCATGTTGCACAGGACAGTGACCAGGTGGGGTTTGAAAGTCTCCAGAAATGGAGAGTCCATAACCACTCTGGGCAGCCTATTCCAGGACTCCAGAACCCTCAAAGGAAAGAAGTTTTTTCCTTAAATTCAAGCACAGCCTTGTATGTTCTAGTTTGTGACCCACTAGCCCTTGTCCTATCACCAGACACCACTGAAAAGAGCCCAGTCCTTAGTTTCTACTGTGAAGAAAATAAAACATAGGAAAGAAGAAAGTGGTATTTTCGACAAATTTGCCCAGAATTAATAAAAACAAGCAGTAACTTCTTCAGGCAGTGTCAACTAGCATCAAGACAATTCCAGTGGTTTGAATAAGCGGAAAGCAATATCATATGCACATTTAATTAGTGGCAGCTCACTTATGCAGACAAGCATACGGGCAGTAAATTGCACAGTTAAGAGAGCATAAAGCATTTTGTTTAAGTGCTAGGGTTGCAGGTAATTGAACCAAGTGTAGTGTGTCAATTTGTATTTAGGTTAACAAGGAGCAAGCAATTAAAATGACTGCCAATTTGTCTTTAAATAGAAAATAACATAAAAGAAGGCAATCTCTCCCTGCATAAACAGTGGAGGTAAGACCATCAGGGGCTTTATGTCAAGCAGCCAGTGCCAATTTGCACATGTAAGGAGGCTTATTTTAGGTTCAGATATATGTCTGGGGCGGGGCAGGGGGGGGGGGTGTGGAATGAGAGATGACCTCTTTGCCCCAGCTAAAAGGGCTCATAGAATCATTTAGATTGGGAAAGACCTTAAAGATCACCAAGTCCAACTATTAACACTGGTGAGACATACAAAGTCCTTGAAAGTTGCCATTTGGAGAAGTCAGGACAGACGCTGTTTCCTAAGGACCCTCTTGCATACTTTTGTACATTAAGTGGGTACCAGGACATGCATGACTTCAAGAAAGACAAGTCTCCATCCAAAACACTGCATACATTTGAATCCATGGGATCTCCTCTACATGAGATGCTCTGCATTTTGAAAGACTGGCTTCAAACTGCTGCACAAAGTGAAACCAAACCTTGCAGGTCCCAAAGGTCCATCAACGCAGAAAACACAGCCCAGTGACAAAGGGAAATAAAGCTGAAGGTGCATATACAGCTTCCAGCTGAAGGGTAGGTGAAGTACTGTCACAACCTACAGAACTGATGTGTAACTGAACATCTTTGTTTGATAGCAATTGAGCATGCAGCCTGATCTGGGAGGAGTTGTGTGTCATAGAATCATAGAGTGGTTTAGTTTGGATGGTTTAGTTTGGAAGGGACCCCAGAAATCATCCAGTTTCAATTCCCCACCTTACGCAGGGGAATTGAACACTAGAACAGGTCACTCAAGGCCTCATCCTTAAGCATCTCTTTGGAGAAGATTCACGATAACTCTGATGCACAGTATAATGCAGTTTCTGTTATCAAAGAGTCACTTTAACTGGCTTTAGATGTTCAAAAGTTAGACAACCGGGTCCGTGTTCATTGCTTTCAGCTTCCGTGAGTGGAAAAATATGCTTATGAAGATGTTATTTCATCTAACCTATGTTAGACATATCTTAGGCATCCCTTTTTCTCCACCCACCATACAAAGAAAGCAACAGGTCATGCTGAAGTGTCTTTTTGATGCCTACACCACAGCAGGTGAATCTAATCCCTGACGTGTAAACACCCGGCATACTGCTCACAGGCTCTCTCTCTCTCTCCTAAGAAGCTCCATTCTGAGTCTTTCAAACAACAAAGGTTTTTCTTGTCACAATCCTATTTGATATAAAAGTCAATAGGAAGGATACAAGCAGGCAACAATGTATCTCTAGGACACTGTCCTGGCATGAGGTCCTTTGGAAATCGGCAGTTTGTAGTTTGGTGGAATCATCTCCAAGTTTCTTTAGAGTTCTCTTCTGCCAGCAGCTCATCAATATATCTCATTACTGCTTCTCTCTCTGTGCTTGCACCAAAATTTCTTTTGCAGAGTCATTAATTTGAAGCAACTTTAAAAAGCTACTTTTCCCCCCACCTCTTTTTCCTCTGGGTTGAAGTCTTACATGCTTTATTCACCCATCCTGCTTTATGAACATATTGATGTTGGTGGACATCAAATGGCAGATATAGTCCACTCTGGCAGAAGTGGAACAACCAGCATTCCTGACTCCAGAAACTCAGATTCCCATTTCTGACTGGAGACTCTCTGGCATGCAAAGGCTGACAGATGAGTGGACCAGGGGGGAGGATAAAAGAAAGATCTATGAGGGAAGCACTCAGGATAGAACTTGAGAGAAAACAAGGATTCAAATGCAAAGAGCTTTTTCTCAGCAAACTCCTGTAAGACTCAACTTTAGGAGAGGTCAGTGACAACCTATTTAAGCCAGTGGAAGCTAGGAAGATGATCTGGGCATTGAATTTATTAATAACAATGTTTGCTAAAAAAAGTAAATAACCAGAGAAATGCTATAGAAAGGAAACTGGTATCAGATGAAGACAGATGACATTTTAAAAGGAGTTAATTCAAGAAGAGGGGAAAAGAAACATAACTTCAGCAAACAGAGTCCAATAACAAGTCTAGAGACAGGACAACTGAAAAAAAAATAAATAAAAGAAAGGGGAATCCATAGAGAAGAAAGCACTACTAGATAAAAGAAAGAAAAAGAAGAGAAAGAGTGGAGTAAATGAAAAAGGAAGCACAAATCTTGTTTGGGCCATTTCTGTATTGATCCGCCAAACCTATACAGGCCAAAAGGGTTCAAATATGGTCAATGAAAAACTGTTTCTCTGTGACACAAATACTCTGCAAAATAACGGAGTGAGTGATTGTCATGCTCTCCAGCATTCACATCCAATTTAGAAGGGATGGGGAACATTGATTCCTACCTAGTAGTGCTGAAAAACACACGCTTCCAAAAAGCATTCCAGACCCCATGTTAGACTCAAGGTCAGACTTGTGAACATGACAATTACATTTACCAGGGTAACCTCTCTGAATCAGGTGTAATGGACAGAAGTCATATTGCAAACTCCTACCCTTTCTGCTGTCATTTGACACTCGTGAAAAGTTCAGCCACAGCACAAGGAAAAAGAGGCACAAACCTGGACAAATTGTTCACCTCTGTTAGGCCAAAACCTGTGCATCCACCTCATCTCTCAAATGAAATGTTAGTTCTGAGACATCCAGCTTGGAGGTGCAAACACTTTGCAAATGGGGTTTGTAGGACTTGCCAAACAGCTTTGTAGCCACAAGTATCACAGAATCATAGAATGTTAGGGGTTGGACCTCTAGAAATCATCTAGTGCAAGACCCTTGCCAAAGCAGAATCACCTAGGGCAGGCCACACAGGAACACATCCAGGAAGGCTTTGAAAGCCTCCAGAGAAGGAGACTCCACTCCATCCTGTTCCAACGTTCTGTCACCCCCACAGTAAAGAAGTTTCCCCTCATGCTGAGGTGGAATTTACTGTGTTCCAGCTTATACGAGTTGTTCCTTGTCCTACTCTACTGGGCACCGTGGAAAAGAGACTGTCACCTTCATCTTGACACCCAGCCCTCAGGTAATTATAAACATTAACAGCCCTCTCAGCCTCCTTTTACCAAGACTGAACAACCCCAGGTGTCTCAGTTTTTCTTCAAAGGAGAAGGGCAATTCACAGCTTTACACTGCACACTTTCTCTTCTAAAGACAGCCACACATGCAACAGTCTAATGTTTAATCAGATCCCCAGCTCCAAGAGAGTTTGAGTCAGTCAACTTGACTCAGCCAACATGACTCAGCCAACTCAAGCCAGAGCCAAACACCCTCAACAGAGAGAATCCCACCTGCCTGGAAACTTTCACAAAGTTTTGACCAATATTACTGGGTGTTAGGGAAAATTCACCCTCCTAGTCATCCCCTCCTGTAATAGAGATGGACACAGCCCTAGAACCTGCAAGTGAATGCCTCTGCTTTCTCCAGAAGGCTTCAAGAATCTCTGAATCCTGGCTGTGTGCTGTGGTCCTTCGTCTATATCCTGCTTCCTAAACCTTAGCAATGCTCCAACTTCCCCTACTCTCAGCCTTGCAATCATTCTTTCCCTGCTGTGTTGATCCTGCTCCTTCTGCCAAATCCAGTCCCACTGTTCAGAGCATGATTGTAGCTAGCCCCTAAAATCTCCTCTTGCCCATCCTCCTGGCTCAGCTTGCCTGTATCTGATTCTTCAACCTATTTCCTGTCACTTCAACTTCTCTTACCCCTGGATTTGTGACTTCCAATTTCATACCTAGGGCTGGCTTAACTGCAGTTCGCATCTCGATCTAGCCAAGCTCATTTGAACATTGAACTCAACTCTAGACAGCTTCTCCAAGTCACAGTCTCCTGATGTCGAATCTGGTCTCACATAATTCACTCCCTTGGAGAAAATAGTGCAGGACACTATTTGTGGTCTTTCAAATCTGAAAGACCCTATCTACCCTTACTCAAAGGAATATTTCCTGAGCTTCTAGCAATAGACACCCTATAACTCCTCAATGACATGGACAGGTACACAAACCCAGCACTCCCACTACGCTTTCTTAACATTTACACACAAGGCAGGTCTTATTTGATAGATGTACAGTAATGTTACAAAAGAATATGAAAGACTTGTGGTAACAGGGCCATGAGGGCCCCAAAATAGTTTCTCCAACACTGAAATTTCCAGGAGGTCTACTGCTACCCAAGAGAAATATGTGTGGCTATGGACAGAAAACCAGGCAAAGGGTCTTTGTTGAGGGGAAAGTAAATGCAGCCCAGTATATGCTGAGAGGTGTCACCTAGGAATTGATTTGAACAGCAAAAGACCCTCCCTCAGGATGCCTACAATATGTCCAGGAAGACCTGAAAAGCAGGCACATCCTTAGTCTATCCCCATCAGCTCTTCTTCTTTGTAGAAAACTACACAGAACTATTTTTTTGGATGCTGCTTCCTTCCAGGAGTGAGCTGAGCTAAACTGAAATTATTAAATACACTTAACACAGTTTACCTAACCCGCTTTGAACCCAAATTAGATGGTCCTCACATGCCATCTGTGTTACAGGTAGAAACTACCGTCAAAGCAATGTGAATGCCGGAGAAGAAATGAGTTGCCATAAGTATCTCAACGCATCAGTAAATGCCACAAAGCGAGACACTATTTTTAGGAAGCTCCTTACCTGCGGGTGGGTCCATTCTGTATTTATTCTCTTGACACCAACCGACTGGTCGAAGTCTGCAATCCAAGTAAAACAACCACTGGTCATAGGATTCAGTCTCCTCCAATCCCACATAGCGAAGGCGTAATCTTCCTCCAACATTTTCAACCACACTAACTATCCAGTACTGAAAGGGATTCTGGGAATCCTGCAGCTCTATTAAGGAATCAACTGTAATGAGGTCTACAGGGTTTTTTCCTCGCAGAGGCTGTTTGAATAGAAGCAAAACTCCTTATTTTAAACTTTATTTGAAGACTTCTCAAGGAAACAGATGACAGCAGAAGATTATTTTTGTTTTTCACACCATCATCCAAGCGATCAGCAAACAGTCTGTTCTTCTTCTATTTTACCCAATGTCTTCCAAGTGCAAATTCAGAAGTAAAACAGAAAACAACAGTTGTGCTAATTTCTCAACCGACATCATCAACAACAACCAAAAAAAAAAAAAAGAATAATAAAAGGTGGAACAGCTCATAAAGCTCCTTCATTCAGGATGCTCTTGAACAACTCCAAGCCCAGCTGTATCAGAGGATTCCAAACCAAATTCTCATTAATTGCAGCTGATAAGAACCAATCACAGGAACTGGGCACTGTTATTTATATTTACCTAAAAGGCAACTACTTTGGGCATGACTCTGAAACTGTCCTCTGTGCATTAATCTTTCTCCCACCAAAGGCTTTACCTCATTCCTACTGGCATGTAGAGCAAATTACTCCCCACAGCCATGGGTGCAAGAGCCTATGGTGATTAGTTCAAAGTGCAAAGCCAGGTTCCCACCAGCTTCAGTGGTCTTGAGATCAAAGTCCAAGGCACAGAGGATTTGCTGGGTCAAGCCACCACACTCAAGAAATCCCAGTGACTGAGGTTATTTGCTTAGACGCAGTATTTTCTGTGATCCTAGTTTTGCAACCATTTACACATGTGCTTAACTTTACACCTACAAAGCTGCCAACCACAGGCATTAAAAAAACATGAGATGCTTTGCAGTGTGGTACCTTTGGGGCTTAGTGCTTTTGTTTTGTCATTGTGAATATCTGTGTTGTCAAGTGTTTTTTTCCCCACTAACCTAATGGTTAGATTTCTTATTTTTATTATTTTTTAATTAAATTCAAGTTTAAATTCTCACTAAATTCTCATTTTCCAGCTTTACCATCAGCATTGAAAAGCACCCCAAAATTTGGGATCATTCGCCCCCAAAGGAGATGCTAAGCACAGGCAAAATAAATTAAATACGAGGACTCCTTTGACTTTTTCCTGCATTGTTTGCCCCAATTCCACTTAATTAAACAAAATAAACTTTTCACAGTTTTGGTTCNAGAAAAAGGCTTTTTTTTTTTAATGTCATTTTTCCTACTGAATTTTGAAAATATTCCAAATTTTGGCATACAAGTGATTTTCACAGCATCTCAATCCAAAAATAATGCAAGCAATAGAATGAGAATTTGAGGTTTTTTTTAAAAATAGAATTAACTAAAATTTTATCACAACTACAGCTTTAGCCAGCTTTATGATTAATGCACATTTTTCAGAACAATATATTTGCCATTATAAGCCACTTCTCTACAGTGTGAGCTACAAGCACCTATTTAATCTCTTCAAATATCATTTAATGGCAAAATGCAGTGTTCCAATTTAATAACATAATAGAAATCTAATGCGTTTTGGTTTTTCCCTCTCATGCAACTGCTTCAATTGCAACAAAACATTCTTTAACATGAAATGATGGTGTATTCATTTAACTTTTAGCTCATCATAAATCCCTGGCTCTATAAAAGCAAATATTACTCCTCTGATTTGTGTGCTGAATTTTAAGCCAACAGGTTGTCACTTACCCCTGAGAACTGAATGGCTGAGATTAATAATTGGCTTGCATGAAATATTAACATTTACCATATTGCAAGAACTCTTTATATGCACAGCTAGCATGTAAAAATATAAAAGAAGTATCACTAGATATTGATTTAACAGTGCAAGAACAATCTGCAGCACTCACAGGCAGCAAATCTATTGACAGGGCATTACATACAGATAGCACCAAGCACATAAATTGCATAAAACACCACATTAACACAGGACACACCAGGAAAAGGGTCAGAAACTGTTTGAACCCAACACACTGTTTTCTCTCTCTGCATTTCTGTCTGAGGCTGCTTTTTTTTCTCTGTCTGGCTAAGCAAACTGGGAGGTAGATGACGGCATTTGTATACACCAGACATGGTGTTGGATGCCACCAGTTTGTTACATATGTCACCTGGGAAGGGTCCAGTAATGGGGATGCAGCAGATCTCAGGATGTGCGTGATTCTGGGTGTGCAACGCCTATTCAACTAACAGACTAAGGGGAGAAAAAGACATCTCAGATCGTACAGCATTAATTCTTCCTGCCAGCTGCTGCACTGGCATGTTGAAAAAAGATGCAGCTATGTCTGATGGGACTGACCAGAGACAAAATAATAAAAAATGGTGCTTGGATGCATACTTGCTTCCAAAAAGCCAACATGAGCACTTACTAAAAGGTAAAACTAATTGTATATCTTCACTCTTAGCTTAAATACAAAGGGACAGTAAGAACTATCTCTTGCAGGATGTACTGTCTCCTCTCCAAACACTCACACACCATTCATGTGAGAGCAGAGCAGGTTCTGACTAAGAAGGTGTCCTGCTTCCATAATTTCAAGACAAATCTGCAGGATTTTTGTTCAATATCTCAAGGCAAGCTGAAGATGCCCCAAATCTAAGTCACCCTGTGATATACTGCGCAAACTGGGCTCTTGGTAATATAGGTACATCTATTTAAACAGATCCTTGGTTTATCCTGATGATTGAGACCACCTGTCCAACTGTCCTGCTAAATCTGACTGCTGCATTTAGGTGGAGGCAATGTCCCCGAGAGAATTATTTCCATATACACATAAACCTAATAATGCTGCTCTCCATCAACCTATTAAATCCCCAACATATGTCCTGACTTGAAAGTTCAGGTCACCTGTTTGGTGTATCTAATGAGGCACAGAAGGAAGGGCTGCCTCCTTCCTGTGGGCTCCCTCTATGCTCTCCTTCACCACCTAAGTTTGAGTACCCAACATTGTAAGCACCACACCACTACAGATTAAAGACAAAACAAAGTACCAGTCAGAGAGTCAGAAGCAGAGCCAGTAGAGCCACGGCAATGTTGCCACCAACTTTTGGCCAGCACTGGATCAGACCCTGCTGCTGGCACACAGACACTGCAAGCACAGAACCCTATACAGTGGTAGCACAGAGCTTACTGCAGCATGCACATCACCACGCTGTATCAGATAGAAACTGCAATCTAATACATACACCTTCCAGTAAATTTGCAGGTGCAGTTCGGGCGCCAGTCAAATCATGTATGAGAAACTCTGTCCAGTCCATGTATTTCTCCTTGATCGCTGAGAAGAAGGAAGGAAAAGAAAGGCTTAGCACAAAAAATGGACTTGCCACATGTATTTCAGAGGCAAAATCATAAAATTACTTGGGTTCAAAGAGATGTTTCTGAAGGTCATCCAGTCCAACTCCTCTGCAATGAATACAGGCATCTTCAACTACATCAGATTACTCAAACTGACCTTGAATGTTCCCAGGCAGGGGGCATCCGCAACTTCTCTGGGCAACCTGTGCCACCATGTCCACTACCTGCACAATAAAGAATTTCTTCCTAATATCTCATCAAAATCTACCCTCTTGGATTTGAAACCATCACCCTTCATCTTACCACCACGCTTCATAATAAGCAGTTGTTCATCTTTCTTATAGGCCCCCTTTAAGGGACACAATAAGGTCTCCCCAAAGCCTTCTCCTTCAGACTGAACAGCCCCAACTCCCTCAGCTTAGTCTCATAACAGAGCTGTTCCAGCCCTTTTATCATTTTGAGTGCACTTTCTCTGGATTAACTCCAATAGGCCCATGTCTTTCCTGTGAAGACTCCAGAGACACAACACTGCAACTTGGCTCAGCTATGATTTATAAAGACCTTTTTTATGCTCATGGATGATGTCAAAGGTGAGGGGGGGAGGAGAAGGTGGTGGGGGAAGCAACTTTCAGTTGCTTGTCAGGACAACAGAAACTCCAGCTGTTTGCCTCCACAAAGCAGAAGAATAAGCCCTGAGAGCATTATATGCTATCTACCAAGACAATAAAAGCCTTTCAAGAAGAAAGGCTTAACAATTTATTAAGAAATTCTATTTAGTTTTTTTTCAAAAAGAACTTTTGATCAAGCCTGTGTTACCATAGGTGTCCACATCCAAATAGTTTCATAAGATTTGAACTGAAATATATAAATGCTGCCCCTGAGATTCCAGTTCTGATTCACTTCTTGTGGAAATCCATAAAAGTTGGGGCACCAAAAGGCAATTCAGCACATCTCAGCTTCAGAGATATAGATGCTCCTTTGAATGCACTGTGCATTTACAATTGGAAACCCAGAAACTAGACTTTAATTCCATTTGCATGTAAAAGGGAATTAAATTATGTCATTTCTCCCCCAAAATAATCTTACTTCTGTGTCAGATAACAAACACTGATATATTTGTATTGCTAACAGAACAATACCTATAGAAAGGATAAAAGCATTTTGAAAATGAAAACATTTCCTCTGAACAAAAAGATGGATACATGGTTTAAAGACCATCACTCCACAGGACAGCCTAAGAAGGGCTGTAATTAACCATAGTAGGTCCTGAACAATTAAAATCATAAATTTGTTTTGGTTGGAAAAGGCCTTTCAGATCATTGTGTCCAACTATTATTGTAGCACTGCCAAGTCCACCACTGAACCATGTCCTTCAGCACCACACCTACATGTCTTCTAAATGCCTTCAGAGACAGCGACTCCAACACTTCCCTGAGCAGACTCTTCCAATGTTTTACATCCCTTTCAATGAAGAATTTATTCCTATTATCTAATCTAAACCTCCCCTAGCGCAACTTGAAGCCATTTCCTCTTGTCCCATATGAATGATAGCAGCCCTCATATCTTGCTCAAAGGACGCACATTTGACATTGGTCAGCCAAAAGCAATCCAGTCTGAATCACTTTGTCCTTTTGCACACATCAGGTTGGGATTTCTGAATGTTTTTAAAGCTTCATGACTATGACTTCTCAATTCTTCCCAGAGACAGATGTCAGCTACCACACTGCCCCAACAAAGAAGAACCTGAAGTTTCAGACCTTTGAGAAGGTACAATCTCAGTGGTTAGAGCAGGAGGACTTCAGACTGTAAATAAAACATCATTGTGGGTACAAATATTGCCACTATTACCTGAAGACAAAGACATTGAACCAGAGCATTCTCAAAATTCATCCTCAAGCCACCTGCTACCACTGAATTAAGGAAATACAAAGGAGGAACACTGGGTTTGCCCAAGGACAGTTATTTGACATTGCCACAACATCTGGTACAACACGTTTCTGGTTGGGCTTCCATCCAGTATGGGTGCTTGGCACACTTGGACTCTGGCCCATTTTGAGTTTACATCCTAAATGCCTTATTCAATCCATACAGTTGTCCATGGACAAAGGCAAGCACCATACCCACCAGACCTCATTTCGGAGTTGTGCTGCTTCCCTAAAAGCCAGTTCTCCCAAAGTCACTTGAACTACACATTCAGTTTATAGATCTTAGTGACTTTTAAAGTGCATTTAAATGCATTTAAAATTAGCAAACTTAAAGTTCTGAACTTGAGCCTTTATAAAATAGTACCTGAACTTGCCTGGAACCGCTCTGAAGTCTTTTGCAGCGCTGACTTTGCAAGATTTCCAGGAGATTAATGACCTTTACAATACCTAAGATGAAGGAATAGCCCAAGAAGAAATGGTTTATACATAGCAGTTTTCTGTCTCAACATTCCTGTTGCATATACCTCATCAGTTCCTGTCCACCTACATTAGGCTAAAGAAAACAAGCTTTGTTCTGGCATCAGTGAGAAGATAGTAATTGTCATAATGAATGAGTCTGGAGTCCCTCTAGTTCAGACTTCTGCCTCTCACTGTGAACAGCACTGGGTGCATCAGAGAAAGGTGCAAGTTGAACTTCATTTTGGCTCACACCCACGAAGTTGTCAGCCAAATTTTGAATGCCAGAGCTTCATTACTAAGGAATGACAAATGTGATAAAAAGAACATGGTTCAAACTTTCANAACAGATTTCAAGGGCCTCCATTTCCAGATGCCCGATTTGAGATGTCTTAACAGTGCCTGATTCACAGATCATGCTGTCAGTCAGTCCCTCTTCTAATGCTTCTCAGAAAAACCTCCTCCTTTTTAAAAGACTTGCACCTCACAGCATTTTGACACCTAGAGAAGACAGTACCCTTCTCCATAATCAGATCTGGATTACAACTTTCCAAAGTCCAAAGTGCCAAGGTGACCTTTTTTTTTTTCAGATTATACAGACTCAGCTGAAATAAAAAGCAGCTCCCACTTTCTGAGCGGTTTCAGATCCATCCTTTCCCAAATCTAGTATCTGCTGGTTTGCTTTATTTGATTCTTCTTTTCTGGTGTAGATAAAGGGACTCTGGAAACCTCTGAGAGAGAACAGATTGCACTGGAAGGTTTAGGAACAGGGATTTGTGTTTTTTTCCCCTGTGTCTGTAGAGTATAATCAGGTTTCTCAGTGCCACAGTTCCAGTCATTACAATGCAGGAACTAATTTGTGGCAGTAAAAATCAAATCTGAATCATTGCAATATCTGCACAAGCCTTTGAGGGCCAAGCAAAATGTTAAACAAGAACATTCAAAGGAATATCTGTTGGGTAAATGAGAATAGGTCTGGTGGGTGTGATGCATGGGTGCCCAAAGTGAGCCTGTATCTCAGGAAATGCTGATGCTTCTCTGCTGTATCAGACCCAGCACCTGTGACCTGAAGCACTCGTTTTCAATTGCTAATTCACATTTTTATTTATTAGATACAGGAAAAGAGCCAACTAAACCTTTCCCTCTACAGACACATTAGAAGAACTCTACATATAGAGCCCAGCTATCTGGCCAGTTTGTGGGATGATAAGGTGGACAGGACAAAGAATCCTGTTCCATAGGAACCCACTAGTACTGCTACTTTCAAAACAATTTTTTCTTTCTATACATAAATTCAGGGAGTCAGAAGTGCTCTGTGAAGCTCAGATATCCATGTTTTCTCTACATTATAATGGACCCAGATTTTCCAAGCACCTGTATGAACTTCCTACCCAGAATCAGTCAAGTGCACCTACAAGCAGAGGTAAGTACTGAAAGCTACCTGCCCATTAATACACCCACCCTTCCCGAACCAGGCAAAGCACATACCGTAAAAAATGAGTGTCACCCTTCCATGGTGAAGCTCCAAACAAGTCTAATGAGGTTTGAGGTGTTCTAGTTACCCTGAGGCTGCTTTGGAAACTATATCCTAATTATAGCTTGCTTGACCAAGATTACAGTAACATACACTGATCAGTCCTCTACAACATGAGGATTCTATCTGTACAAGGATACAACTTGGCCAAGAGTCTCATCATAACTATGAATAACAGATCCATCTTAATGCAAGTCTCATAGTCCTACACAGGGTCTGCCGTGCAGAGAAGTGACCAACGTGAGTCTGTACAGGTCTGAGAGCCCAGGGGGCAACTGCAATCAAATTTATCACAGTGAGAGGAAATGATTCAAGAGAAGTAGAGACAACGTAGCAGAAAAAAAGACTCATTTTAGTCATCTCACTGATGCAAAGGCCACAGTGTGAATTGAACTGAATGATTAAACACTGGATAATACAGAGAGCAGGCAGGCATTATCAATGCTCTCACCATGCGAAAAGTATCAGTCAGAGCTTGCACCAGATCAGACAAAGTACAGCCCATACACAAAGCGTCAGTGGCATGAAATAATGCTCAAAAAAATGCCAATGCTCTTGTAACTGCTTTTCTACCCAGGTTTAGCAGGAAACACCACAGCCCTGTTTGGACTGCAGCTTGCGTACACAGATGTGCCTCTTCCCTTTGGATCAGGTTCAATGCATCTTGGAGACAGCATGGGTGGTTGTTTTCACACCTCTGCAGCTCCAAGGCCAAAGGCTTTAAAGCATCTTCCTGCCATCAAACTGCCACAGAACCACCTGCCTTACAGCAAAGCAGCCCAAAACAGAGGCCAGATCTGCACGTTGCTGAGCCAAGGTGCGTCCACAGTGGAGCCAATAGCTCTGCTCCAGATTGGGCTCATGGAGTACGAACTGCACAGACAGAAAAAAAATCCATCTGGATCTAGATTACTACAAAAAGACCCGAAAAAGATCTCACATTTCTCTCTCCACTTCCTGAGAAGCAGTTGTAGTGGTGCACCAGCTCCCATATTCAGCACTGGGTTGTGCTGGTTGAGCCTGAGCCCAGGCTCCGACTCCTCCTAACAGACTTCAGTGACATTATCCACTCCACAAAAGCGAAAACCCAATACCCTGCTTAACTGCAGTTTTTGCAGTATGATACCTTTATGTCTCCCACAGGGAAACCAAGAGCCTTCCTGCCTCCTTCAATGAAAAATATTCATTTCAGAGAGCAGTTTCTAATTTGGCAGATATTACAGCAGATGCTTAAATCAGAAAGAAAAAAGGACCCTTCCCAGTTAAGACTCTATTTCTGCAGAAGTGATTGTATAAGTCATAAACCAGAGCTTCCCTTCCACAGGGCTGAACTCCATCAGAAAACACATTATACCAAACATCCCTCAAATATTTTTTTTCTTACTTCTTTCTCTACTCCATTCCCCCTACCCTCAACCTGTCTGATTCCCATTCCTCTCTCTGCTTTCCACCGCCTGTTGTTTTCTCACTTTTACTCCATCTCACTTTCCCAAGCAAACAACTTCAGCCTGTGGCTGGACCTTCCTGCTCCAAACCTGGACATCACAAAGCAGCTGAAGACCAGGGGCTCCTGCAATGCAATGAGGTCAGTGGTTAAAGTGCAAAGTAGAGTAATAGATTGGTGTGGGTGGAAAGCGATCTTTAAAGGTCATCTAGTCCCACCTCCAGTAGTCAGCCAGAATATCTACAACTAGATCAGGTTGCTCTAAGTCTCAAACACCTGACCTGGAATGATTCCAGGGACGGGCCACCTACCACCATTCTGAGCATCCTGTACCAGTGTTTTACCACCCTCACTGTAAAAGAAAATTCTTCCTTGGATCTAATCTAAATCTCCCCTCTCTGAGTTTAAAACCATTACCCCTTGTCCCATCACAACAAACCCTGTCCTTGCCTTTCTTATAGACCCCCTTTAAATACTGAAAACTTGCAGTAAGGTCTCCCTAGAGCCTTCTCTTCTCTGGGCTGTACGACCCTCATTCTTTCAGCCATCTTTCAGAGATGTCCCAATCTTCTCATAACTCTTGTGTCCCTCCTCCAGACTTGTTCCAACAGGTCCATGTCTTCCTTGTGATAAGGACTCCAAGGATGGAGATGGTACTCCAGATAGGGTCTCACCGCAGCTAAGGGGCAGAACCCCCTCCCTCCACCTTCTAGTCACAGTACCGATCAGCACTTCTCACCGTGCACCAAGTCTTTCACCAATAAGTGCTTAAGAAAACAGCCCTTTCAGCTTGCATTCCGTGTGCTGCCCATGAAAACCATGCAAACTGCAGTTGAAAAAGACCAGAGTACCACACATCATGCATCACCAGACACCCTGTAGTCCTGCTAACCACACACTGGAGAGCCAGGACAGAAGCTCCATTCTCAGTGCACAACCAGCTGCCCTTGCAATCCCGTAAATCTCTGTGCCCTGTCTCAGCCCAAGCTTATAATGGGTTCAGATTTATCTGCCTCTCCAGAGAAATAACAGATTAAAAGAACATTTACAGTCCCATGAAAGCAGTGAGTCACAGACACTCCATTCAATGAATATGAGATACTATTATCACATTACCAACTCGTGGGATTTTATCTAGTCTTGTAGTAGTTGCTTTTTTTCTTAAAGCCACTTCTCTCAGGACATGGCTTTATATGAAATCTCCCTTTCTTTTTTTTTTTCTTTTTTTAAGAACAGTGCACGACAAAGCACAAGGAAAAAGCCTTGAATTCTGAAAGACAGAAGACAATAGAAGGAGCAGGCACTATTATTTTTGCCTCTTTATCACTGAGGTTTTTTCCCCAAACCATTCACTTGATTGACAAGAGCGAGAATCAGGAATTTCAGCTGCCAAATTCACTTAAAGAAATAAATAGCACAAATATATTGTGGGGTTACAGATTTCTACTACTACTTCTCAGAAACACCTTTAACATTCCCTATGAATGCACCTGCCCTTCCCAGCCACATGGAAAAGCGTAAGAAGCTCAAATGGATGTGGGGTGGAGCAGGACTATAGAGTCATAGAATTATTTTGTTTGGAAGAGACCTTTCAGGTCATCAAGCTCAACCATTACCCCATCACTGCCAAGTCCCTCTTACTTACTGAGGATGCCCTTGATCCATTATGCAGATCACTGATAAAGATATCTTACAGAATTGGCTCCTATACTGAGCCCTGAGGAACACCACTTGTGACCAGCAACCAACTAGATTTAACTCCATTCACCACAATTTTGAGCTCAGCCATCCTTCCATTTCTTTATCCACCAAAGCATCCACCCATCCAAGCCATGAGCAGCCAATCTTTCCAGAATAGTGTGGGAAACAGGGTGAAAAGCTCTACTAAAACACAGTTAGACAACACCCCCATTCCTATGCTTCAAGCCACCAGAGACAATGGCTAAAGTAAATGTGCCATTACTTCAAATCAATGTAATAATACATAATACTGATCTTTGAGGTGCCTTCCAACCTAAACCATTCTATGATTCCATGATTCCATAACGCATCATTGGATACCGACACTCATCTCTCTACCTACCACTTAAGCACATCAAGTACAACCTTTCAAGCATGAAGACTGTGTTACATCAGCCCATTTTAGAGGACCTGAGCTGCCACCACCAGTGACAGGGCCAAAGAGATGTAATAAAATCAAATTATGAAATTTATGTATTTAAAATGACACAAAAAGTGTTGTTCATGTTTGGTGTTTTTTTTTTTTAATAATGCAAGATCACCAGCAACCTGTCAACACCTCTACTGGAGAATCCCCACTAGACCCCATCAACCTCTAAACAACAGAATTTCAATTTTATCGTATGTGCAGAACAGCATCTTAAACAGCTTTATAAAATGGTTTTAAAATCTTCAGGATAAATCTGCTAAGTGACAACACTCTTACTGTGGCAACTATTCAGATTATTAAAAATTTAACGCCTTCCTAGGACTGGAATGAACAAAACCAGCTATTGCTGGAGAGGACCTGGGCAATTGTGAAACAAACTAAAATATGAGGGTCTCATTTAAAAAAAAAATATTCTAAACAAGTAATTTAGGATGTTCAAAAAATTACATCTAGATATTTATATGTATTAGGGAGGCTTTGAAAAGGGAAATAGCCTCTTACAAAAATACAGAAGCCTCCTAATATTGATAATTTCAAGCTGTCACGCATTTGAAGAAATCTTTATGCATTATAAAAGCCTCAACATATAAATGTTATAACTACATTATAAAGGTCTAAATGATAGAGTCAAAATAAGATTTTTTTTTATAGCAAAATAACATAGGATGCTAAAACAATTTGTTTAGACTTCACCCATCAAAACAATTTGTCAAAACTGACATGTTCTCACAAAATATTTCCATTTTGATAAAGCAGCATTTTGACAGAAAACTGCTGAATCAAAACGTTTGCATTTGGCTTGCTGAACTATATACATCCTTTAAAAACCAGACTGGGTATGGAAATGGGTTGGGAATGTGAGTACTCTCCTGGCTCCTGCGCACTTGGCCAAGGGGGACTGTGTCTACACTGCTTTTGAATTCTCCTCAAGTCCTTCAGGGCAGGTAACACCCTCTGCTGCCAACTCTACACAGGCTAGCACTAAATCCCTCATTAGGCATTTCCAACATTAAATAAATCCAAAACAAATGTAAAAAAAGTGTTGCTTAGTGATTTAATGGCATTTTGTATGACTGTTGGTTTTGGGTTGTTTTGTGAGTCCCCTGAAACTCACTAGAGCTAGAGACACCTTCAAACAACTTCCTTCCCTAAAACTTCAAACGATCTTCTGTTGTCACATAGCAGAGTTCTGTCGTTTGAATCAGATCACAAAGTAATGAAAATGCAGTGCAAAAATGAAAAGAACAACAACAAAAAAAAAAAACACAAAAAACAAACACACAAAAAAAAGGCATCAAAAGCTGTCGAACTGATTTCCTAATCATAGAGTCACAGATATCAAGAGTCATCAACTTCAGAGCTCAGGCATCACCTGTCTTAAATAGAGAAAACCTTCAAAGAAAATATCATATAGAAGGGATTTTCATGAAAACTAGAATTTATAAGCAGCTGTGCATCAAAGAATGCAAGTGCTCAAAATACAGTCCTGGAATCAGCAGTACATTGTGTTCTCATTCACATGAATTTACAACAGGCTACAAAAGTTACGAGGATGTGTGACGCCTACGGCAGAGTGAGTAGCTCTTGAGCACTGCTAGAAGACACTGCTTTAAGCTACTGATTGATTTACCAGCTCTTATAACTGTTAATTATCTAATCATTTTAAATAAATACAACTGAAAATGTGCAAACTTTAAATTTATGTTATTTGTTTAGCCCCCACGAGCTACTGCGTACAATAAGAATATTCGGCATAATTTTAATTGCCTTCAAAATAACCAAGCAGACAGGCTGGAAAGTGTCCAGAGAAGGGCCAGGAGAATGATGAGAGGACTGGAGGGTCTGCCATGTGAGGAAAGATTGAGAGAACTGGGTTTGTTCAGCCTTGAGAAGAAAAGGTTTAATGGAGACCTTACTACCATGTACCAGTATATAAAAGGTAGCTCTTAAGAGAATGGAGACTGCTTTTTAAAAGGAGTCATATAGAAAAGACAAGGGGTAATAGGTACAAGTTATTACTGGGGACATTCCAATTTTGCACCAGAAGACAATTTTGCACCATGAAAACAGTTAGACACGGGAAACACCCGCCAAGGGAAGTGGCAGCTTGACAAGGTGCTGGGGCATTTTATTTAAACTATACCACTTCCTAGAAAAGTGGGACCAGAAGATCATTGGAGTCCCTTCCATCCTGGCATTCTGTAACTCTGTGAAAATAGTTGGTGCACTTCAGTACTTCAGGCTACCCAAAAGACCCTTATCCCATTACTGAAAGCAATCTACTCAGGCTGCACTCACTATGGTCTTGAACCAAGAAAGGGCCAAAATACAGACTTTAATCTTTGCACACCCAATTCTGCATGTGAGGTCATCCCTTCATTACAGGTAAAACTGAACAAAGCCACAAGCACATGCTTTAAGTTCTTGCTTGAAGAATTCCCTTACAGGTTTTAGATTCACAGAAACCAAATTTATAGCAATTCCACGCAATTGCACTGAATTTTAGTATAATGTGACTTTTCCTTCCTGCTTCCATTCTATGTATCCAGAAAGGATGCACTTACATTCCTGTGGTCAAAACAAGCAAGTTCATGAGCAAAGAACTCTCTCACTGTTCATAGGAGACTTTACTTCCTAACATTCTTTGAGTCCTTCACAGACATGCACATTATTCCCCTCAGGTTACTCCAGTCCTTAATTAACTCTTGTCTATTTAACAATAAAAAAGGCAGTGGGTGGTTTGGGAGGTGCTGTTCACTTCTTGAAGGTTGCTCTGGCCTGTGCTATGTCTCCAACCAAGTTGTGGAAACTACAGGTGAAGGAAAGGTTGGTGGATGTGAGATGCTGTGAGACAAAAGTTGTGGATGGACTATTTACCAAGGCAGGTGGCAAAAGGACAAGGGGAAATGGTTTTAAACTGAAGGATAGATTAAGATTAGATATTAGGAAGAAGCTCTTCATTATGAGTGTGGTGGAACACTGGAACAGGTTTCCCAGAGAGGTTAGTGGAGGCTCCATGCCTGAAGACATTCAAATTCAAGCTTGACGGAACTCTGAGTAACCTGATCTAAGTTGGGGATGTCCCATCTTATGTCAGGGGAGCTGGACTAGACGTCCCTAGATGTCTAGAGGTCCCTTCCAAACCAGTGCATTCTGTGATTCTAAGATCGTGGATCAGTCTCTCCATTAGCACACTCCAGCTCAGGAAACCTAGCAAGATGCTTCACCTAGCGAGAAATAACAGGCAGGAGGGTAACCACCAGCAATGGGAGAGGCACTTCCATGCAGTAGGTTCAGCTGTCTCTACTGGGGACAGAGTGGCTGGAGAGCAGCCAGGCAGAAAGGGACCTGGGGGTGCTGGTCAACAGCTGACTGAACATGAGCCAGCAGTGTGCCCAGGTGGCCAGGAGAGCAAATGGTATCCTGGCCTGGATCAGGAATAATGTGGCCAGCAGGAAAAGGGAGCTTATCCTTCCCCTGTACTTGCACTGGTCAGGCCACATCTTGAGCACTGTGTCCAGTTCTGGTCCCCTCAATTCAAGAGAGATACTGAGGTACTGGAACATGTCCAGAGAAGGACAACAAAGCTGATGAAGGGACTGGAGAACAGTTCTGTGAGGAGAGGCTGAGGGAGCTGGGGTTGTTTAGCCTGGAGAAGAGGAGGCTCAGGGCTGACCTCATTGCTGCCTACAACTACCTGAAGGGAGGTTGTAGACAGGTGGGGACTGGTCTCTTCTCCCAGGCAACCAGCAACAGAATAAGAGGACAGTCTCAGGTTGTGCTGGGGGAGGTATAGGCTGGATATTAGGAGGAAGTTCTTGACAGAGAGAGTGATTGGCATTGGAATGGGCTGCTCATGGAGGTGGAGGAGTCAGCATCCCTGGAGGTGTTCAAGAAAAGACTGGATGGAGCACTTAGTGCCATTGGATAAGGCTGGGTGATAGGTTGGACTGGATGATCTTGGAGGTCTTTTCCAACCTTATTCTAGTCTATTATAGTCTAGTCTAGTCTAGTCCAAACAGAATATGATGGAAACAGACACACTCTTCCTGTGAGCTTGCTGCTATTGCTTTCTACTTTCAAGTTAAAGTACCCAAGACCAAAAGAGAAATTTGCCTAATAAATCCCAAAAGTGTGGTGACCCTGTGCCATTAACCCATATCAGCCTGCCTTGACTGACTGACTACAATAGCCTCAGGTACCCATCCCTGCATGCAAGCTGCAGTAAATTATCTACTCATAAGTACTGTGATTAATTACTTCCCTTCAGTTAAAGTCAATACTCTGCTTGCACCAGATTATTTTTTAAAGAAAATGCTAAAAAGGAGAGGTGTGTTGATAATGGGAAGTGGCTCTGCTCTCTCTCAGTGGCATTATCTATCAATTGCAATCAGATTATGTAGATAAAGAACAGCAGCAAATTTATCAGCTCTATTTGCACTTGTCACATCGCTGCAAGAAGACTCTGTGCAAGCAGAGACCACCGAGACACAGCATTGCTCTCCCTTGGGAGTATGGGAATGGTGGAGGAGGGAAAGTGAGATGCAGATGGGACACGGCAAGAGGCAGAGGGAACTCATCTTTTCCTACCCTTGGCCTTGCAGGGATGCAACAAATTCATTCACCTGGTCCCTCAGCCAGAACAGGACATCACTTGAAGCCATTGAGCCTCAACAGAGTAGTAAAAGATGAAGCACTCAACTTTTTAGAACATTTACCATGCATAACTCTTTT
>VWZI01005303.1:102506-136174 GCA_013396835.1 Psilopogon haemacephalus
ACTTTTACTTCTTTTTGCGGCAAAAGAAGATGAGAATTGCCCTATTCCCTGCACCTGTGTCCAGCTCCACCTATTCAAAGGTACACCTGTCCAAGTTTCAGCAGATCCTCAGTTCATTGAGCAGCCGCGCCTGCAGATACCCGCTGATTGATCACCCTTGCTTTTGCCTCCATACTATGCTCTTCTCTTGCATGGTCCTGCTGTGAAAGAATCAATTTGTTACAGTCCTACGTTTCCCAAGTCACAGAGGATTCTTTTTGCAGCAGCAAAAACATGGGACTTAAAGGACATCCTGACCAGCTGATCTCCACTGGTCTCCTCCAACCCTTACCATTCTGTGTGTCACTTTCTGTGACAGTGAACTGTAAAGCAATGGCACTAATTTTGCCAACAGTTTGAGCTCGAGGAGCATTTCAATCTTTCTGTATAAACCCCTGCAATCCAGCACAGAAGAATGCAAACCTCGCTGTCTAACACATGACCAGACTCCAGAGCACTTCTGGCTAGTTCTGGTTCCTTCAAGCAGCAGAAAACTAGGGGCTGAAGGCTTCCAAAGCCCCAAAGCCACCTGCTTGCTTATATCCAGAAATGACCAACATGCTCAAATGATCTCCCTGATGGATAATGAAATCCTCTGCTGGGGTCCCATCAAACCTACAGCTGTGATGGTAGAGAATGGCTGATTGTTCAGGCTGTAGGATAAGGAGAAAGTCAGTCTGTGCTCCCTGACTTGAAATCCCAGATGCACACCATAAAGGCAGGATGAAACAAATTGTTCTTTGATATTCAAGCATCTTCCAAAGAGGAGAACAGGTATCAGGAGAAAACAAACAGATCCGACTAGAGTGCTGTATACAAAAATGAACTAATATCAAGCTTGACTGAAAAAGTTGATTAAATTAGTTTAATTTAAAAGCCCAAACAAACCCTGAAGGAGGTTCTTTGTTTATTGCTTTTTACCAACAGCACACGATACTGAAGAAGCACCATGTGGGCATGAAATATTTATTCATTAAATCTTTCATAAAGCTCCCACACTATTGGTTTCACTCAGGATATATTTATAACTTGTCAAAGTCCACAAAATTCACTGCATTTCTCTCCCCCACCTCCATCTCCCTCCAGACTGTTTATAAAAGGATTAGGCTTTCATTTTTCATTGCAGTAAGTCTGATCCTCAGCTCCACTGTTGCTTGTACACAAGGTGCTGCTTTTCTAATCACATCAGGATAGTTGGAATTACAGAATCACAAAGTGGTAGGAGTTGGCACAGACCATCTAGTCTAACCACTCTGCTATAGCAGGGTCACACAGAGCAGGACAGGATCACATCCAGGCAGGTTCTGAAGATCTCCAGAGGAGACTCCACAGACTCGTCTAGGCAACCTGTGGCACCACAAAGAAAGGAGTTTCTGCTTAAGTTTCTGTGGAGATGCCTCTGTTCCAGTTTGTGTTTGTTGATCCTTGTCCTGTCACTTAGCACCACTGAAAAAAGTCTATCTTCTTGGCACCCACCCTTTAGATATTGATCAGCATTGATAAGATTCTCTTTCAGCCTGCTCTTCTCCAAGATACACAATCTCATGTCTCTCAGCCTTTCCTCCCCCTAGAGATAAGCCAGTCCCCTTCACATCTTTGTAGCCTCCACTGGATTCTCTCCAGTGCTCCTTGTATGTCTTGAACTAGCAAGCCCAGAACTAGACCTAGTTAGAACTGTTCAGCCTCTCAAAGTGGACTTTTTACAGTGCTGCAAACCATGACTGCTTACAATGTTCCTGCTGTGGAAACAGCAACATCAGTCATTTATGGAGGAAGGCACCACGCACCAGTAGAACGACATGGAAACAAGTCACGACAGAAAATTCCCCCCGAGCAAGGAAAGAACAGTCAGAAAGTGCATTTTAGTATTGGTATGCCTGAGTTATTTGTAGTCAAGCCTCACTCCACTGGTGAAACCCCTTCTTGAACCCTTCTTTGGCTGTCAGCCAGGCTACAGATTAAGCCTGTGTTCCAAGGTGGGTTAATAACACACTAGCATAAACAGTGCTGTTTTATCCTCAGTGATAGCTGTAGGACTATGTAATACTGTTTCACTGCACAGCTCAGTCCAGTCCAGGAATGAGAATAAGTTATAATTAAAGTACTTTCCACATGTATCCATGCAAAAATCCACTATTAGGAACTGTGATAGGACAATTTAATTAGTGAAACTGCACTGATATCTAATCTGAGTACAGCCAAAAATTTCCTTAAAAAAAGCTGAGCAGCTAAAACCAAAACAAAACCAAACAAAAAAACCAAAAAGGCACCCCAAAAAGGATATTGAGCAGGCACTTTAGGTGCACTGCAGGGTCCCACTGCAGTTTTGGTGGCCATGATCACTATATGCATCCCTGCCTCATTGGGCCCCAGGCTGTCTGGTCAGCTCTGTTCTTGTTTCCCTTGTTCCATTTGTTTCTGAGAATAAATAAATATAAATACAGAATAAGCAGATGTCGTTGTCCCTGGAAACTAGGCTTGCTGGGTGTGTTTCTGCTGAAACAGCTTCTAACTGGAAAATTGGGTTTTGATTAAAGTGTGTGCTTTTCTAGCTTTTAATAAATAGAGCCTATCTCACGTGCAAGATTTGCCCCCCCCCCCCCCTCCCCCCCCCAACTGAGAACCTAAACCATCTTGTATGGCTTTGGTTTTTCAAATGCCTGATCTTCAGAAGGGCTGGTCACAAAAGTACCTCATGGGGCATGGAGACAATGACATCTCAGGATGATGCCCAAGAAGAGACTAGACCTTCATGAGAATAAGTCTAACCCAGGTAAAAGTGCAAGGAGTAAACCAGCACCCACATATGAAACTTCTAAGGCATTGCTGGAATGCAAGATAACACTTTCAGGCATTTAATCCCAGAAAAAAAAATTCTAACATTTGAAAGGAACAAAAATTACTTTTTTTTTTCCCAAAGGAAAATATTAACAAGCACAGGCCTTGCATTTATGGCTTTGATGAAGGGGAAAAACACCTTTTTTTACATCAGTTTCACCAAAATTTCAATAGGGAAGCACTGAGTGACCCCAACGGATAAGGCTTCACTCCAAGGGAAATCTTGGTACCCCACCACCACTTACCTAGACTTCATGGAGTCATTGCAGAGCGCCAAGACTGGGAGTTTCATGGCAGATGTAATCCCTAAGGACCACCACTGCACTCCAGAAAAATAATAACGGAAGACTTCATGTTTGCCAAAGCATTGATTTCTCCCCAAATAGCTTCCATCACTCAGAGAGGTCCCAGCTAAAGCCCGAGCAGTGCACACTCACACAGTGTTTCTTTGTTCAAGCTATTCAACAGAAACCCCAGGATAAATCATTTACTCCTAAGTCCACCTTACAAACCTGCCAGCTTCTCACCCCCCACAAGGTTCTCTGCAGCTGTGCCTCTAGACCTGAAAAATTACATTAAAAGGAAAATCAAAACAGAAAAGCTGACCTCAGCCCAGCAGGCCTGGAGATGCTCAAAACCCTCTGCATCTGATAAAGTCTACAACTCAAATCTTTTGCAAATCCTGTCCCACTGGCCAGGCTTTGTCATATTTGCACAGCAGCACGGAAGACACGTGGAGGCCTGTCACACTCAGTTTACCCCAATAGGTCCCCACTTGGCAATACGAAGTCTTCTGAAAGTACCTAAAGCCAGTACCACATGCAGAAGATTTGCAGGTTCACACAATAGCAAAAAGACCATTTTCCCTATCGCTACATTATCCAGATGCCACACAAGCAATGGGCTAACTCTTGAATTTTCATAACCCAGACTGAGTGATCTGAGGCATGCCAAGGAAGGGAAGGAAAAAAAAAAAAAAAACTGTGGGTGCTGCAGTGAAAATATGTTCTTCTTGGGAGCAAGTCTGCATGGGGATGGCAGGCCGATGCCAAACCATGGCATGCTTCAGTGATTTCCAGCTGCTGCAAGTTCCCAAGAGACAGAGTCAACTAATATGGCTTCTACCAGGGACAAATCTCAGTTCAAACACCCCAGGCTCTACAGCCAAAGCTGGCATTATTTTTACTTCCTCTCTGCCACCATCAAGAAAGCAAAGAGAAAAAAATTACTATTTTTTATATGCTCGTTAAGTATAATCTGCTAAATGTTCTACGCCAATGCATAAAGCTGCCTACTATGTTAATAGAATATTTAATTGACATTTATTTGCTGAATAGTTATTTATGCTAACGTCACCCCTGCATAATTAATAGCTTGCTAAAGTCGACTTGAAAAGCACACATGAAACACTGTACTAGGAGTCACTTGCAGTATTTATCAAAAAAAAAAGAAAACAAACCTGCAATCTAATTACATTAGGTTAGTATAAATTTGGGATTGATGGACTAGGAGGATAAGGGTTGGGCAAAGAAGAAAAAATATAAAAAACAACTACATGGTACAGCAGGAATAGCCACAGACTTCAACTGTACAACCTGCCAAAGAAGATTTCCGAGTTTCATTTTACTTGGCTTAAGGGTCTGGTTCTTAGCTGATGTAAAATAGCATAAGCTCACTGAACGCCTACTGATTTTCTCCAGCCTCAAGCTCCTAGGAAGTAATATTTCAGGTGAGCCTTCAATGAAAGAGCTAAACCACGGTCAGATCTACTCTGAATTATACCATCAGAAAAGTCAACTCATCTCAGGTTAAGTTGGTGGAGATGAGACAGCTCCTCACAAAGACAAAAGGAGAAGTCCACTGCGCCCCTCTGATCCTTTTACCTGCATTGTAACCACAGACCTGCAGGCATAGTTTAAGTTTTATTTCCTCTGGGGTTAGATTACCAGGAGAAATTTGGGTTCGGTTAAAAAACATCCATGATCACATTTCCTGAGACAGCAGCTCTGGAGGCCCCCATCTTTTTTTCAGAAACATTTTCTCTGAAGAACCTGTAGCCAAGCATCGCAGACACAAGTGACCTCCAAGAATGATGCTGAAAGACAACTGTATGGGCCACATCACCACCACCACAAATAGCTGCCCCTCAGAAAAGCTTCCTGCATACCTAGAAAGTGACACCTAATCCATACCAGAAGCAGAAAGTAGTGAGCTTAAGGTTCACTCATCTCTTTAGTCTTCTTCTCCCCTTCCTTGTCCCATTTCCATGCCCACACTCTATTTTTCTCAATCCCACCAACTTTTTGCTGCAGTCCAGCCACAGTATCTGTTTCAACCAATACAGGCAGCAGTGATTTCAACTGAGCACTAACAAAATGAAAAAAATGGCTCAAAACTAACATCTTTCTTCTCTTTGTCTATTTGACATCTTGCACACAAATCAGCTGTGCAACGCAGTCAAGCTCTATTGTCTACGAAGAAGCTGGTGAGACTTTCTGGCCTAAGTTTTGATACAGCCAACTGAATCCACTTCTCCCTTTTATCAGTAGGTCAGAGCTCAGTAGGTTCAGGTAAGAGTTAGAGAAAAAAAAAAAAAACAACACACACACACACATACACACAGAGAAAATCAGTTGTTACTTGACATTAAACCGATTTGCTGTGCCACAACTTTTATCTCCTTTTTCATTCATACTCTGACCAGAATCAGACCCAGTACTTAGCAGTAAAATTTTCCTCCTTTGGTCTGAATCTAGGATAAAAGTTAACCCAGCCTAAGCAAAACAAAAACCTGCTTCAAATAGTGACCAGATGACAATACTCACAGAAAGTCTGGGCAGGCAAAATGCTTTATGTCCACCACTCTTATTGGCATATTTCACTTGAAGAAGCTCAGAAACATTCAAGAGGAACTCATCTCATGTGAGGATCAGGTTTTTCAGCTTTAAAACTACTTATATTAATGTAACAAAGAGGCAAAGGCTGCTTTCCTGCATAACCACAGCACTATTGATCATCCTGATCACCAAACCCAGGCAAAGAATCACAAAATCATTAAGGTTGGAAAACACCTCTAAGATCATCAGGTCCAGCTGTCAACCCAACAACACCTGGAAGACAATTTTTCTCCATGAGAAGAGTTAGACATTGAAATTATCTCACAAGAGAAGTAGTGGATTCCCCTACATCAGACAGTTTAAAGTCTCAGCTTGACAGGGTGCTGGGCCGTATCATTTAAACTATGCTATTGCCCAGAAGATCCTTTGGGTCCCTTCTAACATGGCATTCTGTGATCATGTCCACTTAAATCATGTCCCAGAGTGCCACGTCTTTTTTAACATCCCCAGGGATGGTGACTCTACTACTTCCTGGGCAGTCTGTTCCAAAGCTTGACCAAAAGATGGTGCTCAGAGGTTTTTCCCATCTGTACCAGTCCATGTTTTTAAACTAAAGCAGAGTAGATTTAGACAGTACATTAGCAACAAGTTTTATACTATGAGGGTGGTGAGACACTGGAATGAGTCGCCCAGAGAAGTTGCAGACACCTCATCCCTGGAAGTGTTTAAGACCAGGCTGGATAAGATTTTGAGAAAATTGATTTAGTGGGAAGTGTCCCTGCCCACGTCAGAGAGGTTGAAACTAGATGATCTTTGAGGTCACTTCCAGCTCAAACCATTCTATGATTCTACGATCATAAAGCCAGGATATAGACCTGGTTCTCTCCCCACTGTATTTCTTTACATCTCCAGTCTCCTCCATCTCCTGGTTTACACATCAAGCACAACTCAAGCTGACTGCATGGCTCTGCACAAAGAAATGCCTTATTTGAATTTCCATCTGTCAATAACATTAAAGCAGAACCATTGCCGCAATTACAAGTGTACACAATAATCTTGTCCTCCAGTGTCTTTAGCGCATCCCAGAATGCATTAAGATAGTGCCAGGAGAGATTCAGCTCTGTTGGCTCAGCTGTAAATCTGCAATCTGTACAAAAACACCCAAGTGTCAATCAAAAGACGCTCCTGCTCTCCGCGTGGTTCACAATGCATAATTTAGCTACTACGCTTGTCAGGTTCTCCACGCTGCTCTTCTACCCGATAGTAAATGTGTTCATGAACCCAACTGTCATCAACAAAGGAAAACAGCACATGGAAATAACAGGCTAAAGAAGGCAAAAGGCCTTTTTTCTTTCACACTTAAAGGAATTGCTGTAACATAAAGTTTAGTTAGACTTCAGTTTTTAATGCTCAGTGGATAAAACATCCCAAGGGACAGAGGATGTTGAAAAACAACCACATCAGCTCTGTGCTGAGTAGGACAACATCCCCCTCATTGGAGGGGATAAAGGGCATAAGAGGATAAGACATAGGAGATGTTTTTAAAGGGGCCGTGGTGATAGGACAAGGGCAATGGTTTTAAACTAGAGCAGAGTAGATTTAGATTACACATAAAGAAAAAGTTCTTTACTATAAGAGTGGTGAAATACTGGAACAGGTTGTCCAGAGAAGTTGTGGATGCCTCATCCCTGGAAGTGTTTAAAACCAGGTTGGAGGGGCCCTTGACCATCCTGGTCTAGTTGATGACCTTCCTGCCCATAGCACTGGGGGTGGAACTACATGATATTTAAGGTCCCTGCCCATTCAAGTCACTCTATGATTCTATGACAAAGGTCTTCCCTGTTTCCATGCAGGCCAAAACAGTGGGGAAATTTAATTAACTGATTAGCAATGTTACCTCCCACCTCCATAATGCAGAAAACCAAATCCTGCTATACCAAACACAGCCTTACCATGGTCATGGAACTTTGAAGCAGGTTAGCCTTCCTCATATGAATTACAATTGCTGAGGGACCTTGTCAGAAGGGATGAGAATTTCACACTCAGCTACATCAGGCAGCATCTACTTACTAGACTACACCACAGTTAATATGCAATAAAACAGAAATCTCTGTCCCAGGACGTGACTTTAGAGCTGATCAATGCCAAAGCTACAGACCATAAGGACAGCTTCACACTTGCCTCAGCTAGTTCATGAATAAACATTCAATTCATTCAAATGAGTCCTATATTAACTAATTTAAATAATTTTCATTTTACTTTGAATGGTAAACAGATCTATTCTGCCAGGATAGTTGAGTTTGCAATTCAAATTACACACCGATTTGTAATGAGAAAAATATAATTAATGGCAAAGCTTGAAGTAACTACAATTCTACTCCTTTGATTTCCTGCAGGGAATGAGGGGGTGGAGGGTGAAGCTCAGAGGCACACACATTCACACCATCCTTTCATAAGCCAATACGTTTCAGTGAAACTCAAGTATCTGGCTTGAGCTGTCCCATTCCAGTGCACTGCACCACAATGTCATGGGAGGACAAAACATGACATTATACTCACAGGCACCATGATGCAATACTACCGTCACTCAATAAATAATCATGTCATCATCTGTAAATTAAATGACCTCTTTCTGTTGGGATCATAAACTAATTATTTGGCAGCTGCCCACTTCAAGGCTCTGTGTGTGCCGAGCAATAAATCAAGCTCTATTGATTTGCTAAACTGAACTGGCCCATTTTTCGCACATCTCCCTCCTAATGAAGTTCTTCATCCTATCACTCTGTACCATTCTTCTCTGGTATCACATTTATAAAATGAGTGCTGATCAGTTTGATCTGATTCATAAGCAGAACAAGAGCCTCGTCCCAGTGCTGGTATTTTGCCCATTAAGTCCTTCTTAGCTGATCTGCTTTTTAACTAAAGTCTTCAGCTCCTAATTAAGATCAAACACTAATGACAGGTAACTGGCCTTGGCTCTGCTGTTTGCATGGTCTTGCCAACAGATATCCTCATTAAAAGCAAAATGGGCCCTGTCAGGTCCATGCAATTTGAAGCTTGCTTTCATTTCTTCCAAAGGTTTGGCAATAAGAAAGCAAGGAATGCTAAAAAGGAAGGGAAAAAAAGTTAAAAAAAAAAAGGGGGGGGAGGGGGAATATCAATCTCCAGAGTTCATAGAGAGCATCACTTTAGAATCATAGAATGCTTGGGATTGGAAAGAACATTTAAAGGTCACATAGTCCAACTCCCCACACACATTGAGCGGGGACATCATCAACTAGATCTAGTTGCTCAGAGCCCAATCTAACCTGACCTGGAATAGTAGAAGGGATGGGGCTTCTACCACCTCTCTGGCCAATTTGAGCCACCATTTCACCACTCTCAGTGTGAAAAGTCTCTTCCCTAGATCTAGTCTGAATCTGCCCAATATTAGTTTAAAACCATCACTCCTTGTCCTGTTGTAACAGGCCCTTATTAAAAAAAATGAATTGTCACCATCTTTCTTCTATGCCCTCTTTAAGCACAGAAACATCACTATAAGGTCTCCCTGTAGCCTTCTGTTCTCCAGGCTTAACAACCCCAACCTTCTCTAACACCAAGGCAAAGTCTAATCCTTCAGTCTCTACCAACTAAAACTCTGCAATGCAATGAAGTATGGCTCGCTAGGATACATTCACTGAGCACAGGGCAAACTCCAGACACCTGCATCTATTAAGTTCAGTACTCACGACCTATTTTTGAAAGATAGATCGTAGAATCATAGAATGGTTTGAGCTGGAAGGGACCTTAAAGATCACCAACTTCCAGCTTTACTGCCACGGCCAGGGACACCTTCCACTAGATGAAGCTGCTCAAAGCTCCATCCAACCCTGGCCTTGAACACAACTTCCCTGGGCAACCTGTTCAGAAATCAGTTCTCCCTGTGGAAGGCAAGGGGCACTCTTGAAAATTCAGCATCTACCTGGTGGTGTCCCACTGGGAGCTACGGTCTTTTGAAAACCCACTTTTGATGACAGGCTGAACCCCAGTGACAAACACCCAGAGGACCTCTGATTTATGAACATACTTAGGACTACTCTCTTTTCCAAGTGAGAGAAGTCCTGAAGGATCAAATCCTCCTGATCATTTTATGTCTCATTCCAAAATACAACTCACGCTTTTAAACATTTATGTCGCTTTTGAAATTACAACCTCTGTATTCAAATTATTCTTTCTGAAAAGTATACTAAGACATTTTAAATAAAGTTTATTCACTGAGAATGGGAGTGGAAAAACAAAACAAAACCACAGGGTAGTTGCCCAAATTTAAGACTCTGGTATATAGTTACATCACACAGCCAGAAAAGGAGACATGGTACACTGCATGTTTGAAGTCATTCAAGCAAGAGAGCTCCCACCAAGTAGCCAAAGAGGTTGTGCCATGAAAGGCATTTGCCTCTGATTACAAGACAATTGCTATTTTCTGTCACAACAGTGAACAAGATCTCTTAACTCTTGGCTCTTACATAGTGAGACTTATAGCACTCTACACCCTTCTGGTAATACTGATTATAATCCACATAATAAAAGATGGTTTAAGAAACCAATAAAATACCTATCTCCTCTCACATCAGCTTGATTTACTAGAGCTAAACCACACATTTGTCTTTTAAGTCTTTTTTTTTTTTTTATTTCAAGCAATCAGTCCTGTTAATTCAAAATACATGGATCAGAACAAAAAGATAAGTGTCTTAGAGTCTGGCATCCAGAAGGCAAGGATGCCAGCTCTGATCCAAAGACCACATCTACAGCTCACTTCAGTCAGAAATCAGGCAACATCTACACCAGACAAAGTCACACATGGCACACAGCTGGCACATACTCTTTTTTCAATAGCCACATATATAACAAAGTAAAAGAATAACTTTGGCAGCAGAAAACTTAAATAAGACTTTGCTTAAATGAAGCTAGAGGCTAAACATTCATCCCTTCTTCTCTTGATCCAGAATAATTGAGATAATGGTAGGGATACATATGAGAAACAGCAATAAGTACATCTCTCCTTGGAGCTACATAGCAGTAAGGATACACAACTGTTCTCTTCATGTATATAGCCAAAAAAATCCCATTTTTCTTACATTCTGGGGATCAAGTTGTGATATTAACAAACTGTTCCACATGGGCCACTAAGTAACTCCCAGCTCTTGCATTTAGCTTTTGTGTACTTAAGAGCTGTTAATCAGGACACGCCCTGCCCTACGATGATAAAATCTTTAATCATGCATCTCCACCATTGGAATTCAAAACTTTGAGGCACTGGAAGGCTTTAAACTTTCAAGGCATAAGACTTCAATGTACAGTCAGCTTCTGATTTTGGTTACATCCAAACTGATACTGATTATTTTCTTTCATTCTTGCACTGAATTTCATCTTTCCTTCCTACAACAACAGGACAATTTTCTCCTCTAACTGAAAATCACAGCTTTACAACTTAGTCGTAAGTTTCCTTGTTAAAACAGCGTCCTACAAAAGTTCCTTATGCCGTTACCATTTGGAGCAAAACGGTCTTTGCTAGAAGCTGACTGGAAAACTGAATCACCCATTGACTCATGAGGACCTAACCATGACTGCATCAACCAACACCAGTTGAGGATCTGGAGTACCCGTCCCAGATTGAGTGCGAGTCTGGAGTTTAAGTACCAGACCAATACTAGAGCATGACCCTAGGAAAACACACAGAACTCACCATCTGGAGGCATCAGGACCTTGTTATTCTGTGTACACCAGCCAACTGGGTGAAGATCTGCTGTCATCACATCACACCAGAAATCTGCTCTGCGGTCATCTCCGTAGCCACAGTAACGAAGCAGTAAGAGCTGTCCACATGTTGTAATGATTGTAGCCACCCAGTATGTGTCTGGATTGTTCTTGTTGGCCACTTCTAATTTCATCCCTGGCTGGAAGCTGCTTTGAAGGCTGATTTCAACCTTACGGAACATAAAAAGCAAAGTGTTACCTTTTTTCTTTGCAGGAGACCCCCCTTCCCAGATAGACAGGATAATGCTGCCCTTAAAAAGCAGGCCTGAGTTAGGACATGAGCTGAGTTGGCTCCTTAATCCTTCTTCACAAGCTGCCTGGGCAGGAACATTACTGCTTCACTGGCATACACCCCATTATGCAAGGTCCTGAATGTTTTAGGGGCCCTCCAGCAGCAGCCACCTCAGCTGCACCACATTTGAGACAGAACTGGTACCCATCTTAGTGTTATAAATCTCACTAATGCCTGTGAAAAGGAGTCATAGCTCAAGTGAAGTTGCATTTCCCACTGCAGAGCTCTGTCAGGCAAATTGCAGGACACGAGAGGTAGAAAAGCAGGTACTAAAGACCGCTAGGAGTTAAATCCAACTACAACAGTCATACGACAATACTGAAGCACCTCTTGAGGCCTGACAAGCATCAAAGGCTGAATGCTACACCATGCTGACCAAAGAGAGCATTTCTACTGAAACTATACCCATCAGCTGAAGCTTCAATCAATTCACCCTCTCAGCACCAGAGCACTCAAAGGTGGTGTTGGGGTTCAGGTCCAGATCAGCAACCTGAGGTGAGATGCCCTCCCCAGAAAAACTTGACAATAAACACTGTCATTTAATTCAACAGTGTAGAGAAGTATAGTCCTTCACCTTGCAACACTTCACTGCTGTTAAAATAGAAACAAAACAGGGCATGGAGGACTGATTTTTTTTTTTTTTTCATATGTAGATGGAAAAGAGGTTTTTCATCACTGCAGCTCCTTGCCCCTTCAAAGTAAGCCAAGAAATCACCTGGAGACAAAGGTGGTTTAAAGCCATGACAGCAGTGGTCCAAATATAAGTCTTCTCTTAGAGTAGCAACAGGTTCTTCCGGAAGATTTCTCACTGCAGTACAACTACACTGTTCCCAAAGGGCTTCTCTACCAGTAAACAAACTCAGTGAAAGACAACCCAGAGCATCACAGCCAAAACACTTTGCTTCTGCCAAAGATATCCACTTCCTCCAAAGCACGCAGACTATCCAAGTGAAGCTGGGAGAAGAGCCAACACAGCAGATGAGCAGCTGTAACAGAACAGGCTGCTACCTACATCTGATAGGTCAGGTAGGAGCATAAGCAGCACTGTCCTCATGGGACATGTAGCTGAGGACAGAGAATCACCATGACTTCTTGTTGCTAGACACAGATGAAGGCATCACAACACCATCCCACTAGGTCCTAACATCTGTCAGCAGTCTTGTGGTTGAAAGACAAAATACATCCTGGAAAAATCTACCAATATGGCCACATATGTGTGCCCTTGACTGTGATGAAGAACTCATAAATCAGCTTCATTTCTGTCCCATGCCTTCATGTGACATCAAATACATGGGGCCGAATAGAAGAAGTTAAGCAACTGATGGTGGGTGGAGAAGCTTATCCCAACCAACAACATCCATGACCGTGATGGGCTTTGTTTGGATAGAGTCCCTTCTTCCAGATGTGCTCAGATCTTCATCAGTCAATATTTCAGATATTTTTAATGCTGCTTGCACTTACATGAACCAGAGACACAGACCACCCTGTCACAACCATGGCTGTCTGTAAGAGTCACATTCACTCAGGAAGAGTATCACCTACCCAGGTACTTTGCTCTCATGCTCCTGAGACAGCATCTCCATGCTGAAGGTTGAGAGATGGTTTCTTATGGGCCATACTTGGCTCTAGTGTTGAGTGACACTGCTAGTCAGTAAATTATGCATTAAGAAGACAACTTGGGAGAGATAAGGTACTCTTGTGAGATGAAATTCGACAGGCTGGGGTGGACAGAAATTAAGAGAGGGAAAAAAAAAAAAAAAAACAAATAAAACCCAAATAGAATAAGACGAGAAAAATAAAAGAAAAACAATCAGACTGCACTATAAGCAAAAGGAAAAAAAAAAAGTCCTCAAAAATGGAAAACCTGAACCCAATGCAGAGGACAAGGCATACACAGTGCTCTGAACTGTGATTGCAAATAATGCAAACACACCAGGTTCCCCTAAAAGCAGATGGAGGCCACTCCTAGACTGGTTGCTGCATGCATGGAGGGATAACTTCTCTCCAGAACGGTCAGATCCCACTTCAGTTCTCCAAGGACCCCCCAAAAACCAGAAGGAGGAACATGTGCAATGTTTGCAAGGCTCAGATACAGCACATACGTGTTTGAAGGAGGTGTGGGGAGCAGCACTCGCTCCTGTTTCCTCCAGGAACTCATCCCAGTTGAAGTCTGCATCCTCAATACTGGAGCCCTCATCTGTTCAAAGGAAAAAAGTAATAATAAATTTTTTTTTTTTTAAAAGTAAAAAGTAAAGACAGCCTAAAATGCATCCAGAAAGGACATAAGTTGTGTCAAAGAGCTTAGGATGAGAATAGCAACCAGTATAAACATCAACACAAGGGAAACCAACATTTTGAGACCAGAAATCACTCTGCCTTTGTGGCACTGGGGGAATACGATATCACACTGAGACTGGCACTTGTGCTCTTTTAATTGGTATTTGGTGACTCTCTTGCTGTAAAATGGGTGGCTACCTGTCCACTATCACAAGGATACAACGGCCTTGCACATGGCCCAAAAGCAGGTCACTCAGGACTATTAGTTACAGCAGAGTGCAAGAGAAGTTGCTTCTGTTGGCTGAGCAGTGTGTAGAGCAAGCACTCTAACCCTGGGGTCTGGGAGTCCCTTTTCCAGCTCTGCCACCCTTTCTCTGTTTCATCAGCATCCTTCCACCCAGAAATCTCAGGCAAGTTCTCCATGTCTTCCAAAGATTATAGCAGCTTTCCCACAAATCCCCTAGAATCCTTCACCAGAACATTACTACCACCTTACTCCCTGCATTTGTCTTTGTTCCATTTCAGATTTCATAGAATCAAGATCTCAGAACTGTTGGGGTTGGAAAGAACCATTAAAGGCCACCTAGTCCAACACCCCTGCAGTGAGCAGGAACATCTTTAACCAAACGAGGTTGCTCAGAGCACCATCCAACCTGACCTGGAATGTTTTTAGGGATGGGGCTTTCTACTGACTCTCTGGGCAACCTGCAACAGAGTTTTACCACTCTAAGTATAAAAAAATTCTTCCTTAGATACGTAAAAAATTTCTTCCTTAGATGTGCTCTGAATCTCCCAACTTTTGGTTTTAAACCGTCACCCCTTGAGATAGTTTTAAGGCCCTGTTAAAAATACTGGCCTCATCTTTCTTATAGACTCCTTTTAACTACTGAAAGGCTACATGAAGGTCTCCTGGAGCCTTCTATTTTCTGGGCTGAACAAGCCAAACTCTCTTAGCCTTTCACAGACTTGGGGCTTTGCATCATGCCTCCCTCAATCACACCATTGCCCTAGAAAATCCTTCTCTACAGTGAAGGACCTGACATTACTACTCTTTATTTTCTTTTACAACCCCACTGAGTGGAGCAGAGCCAAGGCCTCAAACCATCACTGAAACACACAGAGCAATAATTAAAAATAAATCTTCTTTCACTTACAGAAAGACCAGCCAAATCTGATTGTTTTCATTTTGTTCCCAAGCAATCTTGCAAACCCAGTTTCATCCCCAGAGCAAAAATATTTACAGTCTAGCAATGAGCTCCTTGCAATAAGCATCTATCAGGCAAACTCTGCAAGACCTTTACCTGCCCAAACATTCATCAGCATGGTCATGATGTAATTAAAGTGACTCATGACACATTGAATTAAGCAGCCTCCCCAGACAGTTTTATGAAGAAAACGGCAGGGTTAATTTATTGCAATTATTGCTACAGGTCTCCAGTTTTCAGGACCAGAAAATTATGTTGTGCAATGGGAATCTCTCATTATTAAAAGGGGGAGGTAGAGAGTCTATTTGCTGCCTATGGAGCCAGACATACCCAGGCAAGGGGAAAAAACTGAAACAGAAGAGGGTTTTTGAGACAGAGCTAGCGGAGGATAAAGATTTAGGAATTCAAAGAGGAGAACTGAGATGCCAATGCTGTTAAATGCTTTGCACACTGCTGCATCAAGTCTGAGGTCCTGATTCCTTGCCCTAAACGCAAACTGCTTAAATATGAAGATGTAATTGACATTTACTCCCATGATACAGGGGCTATCAGATGAGTTTCCAACTTGGCAAGACAAGAAATAATCCAGCCTTATGATTACCTGAAAATAGACAAATTCAGTGCTGAATAAGGGATGGGGTTTATTTTGTTTCTTGCAATTACTGAAAAAAAAAAAACAAAACTACTCTCCAGACATAGAAGCTGCCTCTACCTAAGATAGCTGACCCAAAACAAGGGGTTTGTTCATTCCTGACTGAGAGATAAGCCACAGGTTAAGCAGAAGACAGGAACTTGGTACAACAATTGCAAAGAGTTTCTCTCATCTATATAATGCAGAAAGGCAGTTAAGATGATCAGGGAATTTTTCAGCTTTAATGTCTGCAACCCTGTGGAGTTAATATTTTAAAGAAGAGCCAGGTCCAGATATTTCAAAGGCTAAGCTTCTAAAAAAAAAAAAATTAAAGGCTGGTAGATGGTTATCTATCTCAGGCTTAAAATTACTCTCATGTTTAAGAAACTTTTGACCCTGAACACAACCAATCCCTTGTTCCACTAAAAGTCAGAATCATCTGAAAATGAAAAGCTAAAAGTGAATCACTTTTGCTTGGTTGCTCCCTGCTTCTGGATCCATCTGCATTTGCAGAGTTGCCACTGGCTGCTCAACAACCTAAAGGACTTCTTTAACTCAGGGCATCTGAAAATCTCCTGTTCACCTCAGGTCAGCCTTGGGCTCCTTCCTATTCAGACAGATCCATTTCAGAGCATGAGGCACTTCCCTCAGCCTGTGATTCTCTCTGTATATTCTGGTTTTATTTCTTTTTGCTCTAACCTGCTGAGTGAGCCAAGGTAAGTACCTCCTATTCTCTATCCTTCATCAGTATCCTTATGGGAAAGAATAATTCCACAGAGCAGTGGAATCAGAGACTTTTATGCAAGTAAGTATATAACCTCCATCCCTTGCACTGAGCAATGTCTTCAGAGTGGAAAAATTATCCGGAATTTGGCAACAGCACGTTATGTTAACACTACAAATCTTAGTGATAGTTGCAACAAGTCCTGCTGTACATCACAATCTTATTGCCTATGATCTACCCTACCACAAGACAAAATAGACAGTCATGGATTGGCTTGGATTTGTTGCAGTTACTCCTACCATGCTGCAGTCATGTCAGCTTCAAAAATGGAAGTGCTAACTGGAGCAAAGTATTATGGGGCTTAAAGTTCAGACTGCAACATGGAAGGCTTCCCATTCTGGTTGCTGCTTCTAGGTTCTGGGTTCTTGGGTGTTGGCTCTTTTCTGTAGGCATGGTGGTGGAAAGAGTGGGATTCAGGTAGCTGCTGGCTTTGGTTTTCTGTTTGATGCTGTTTTCTTTTTCCCTGTATATTTTTCACTGTGCTGCTTCTGCAAATAGGCTAAGATAAGGTAGCCATGCAGTGTATTTTTAGATCAATTAGATTATAAGCTAAGCCAATTACGCATTGTGTTTATGATAGCTCATGTTATATTAAACCCTTATCTCTGAGTCTCAACTCTGTTTTTGTGTGTTACTCTTCCCCTCACTTTTGTGCTGGGGGAGCAGGCAGGTTAGCCTTTCCACTAAACTGTTACACTGACTAGCCCCACTGTTCCCACAGCTCCACTGGCAAGCTCATTCACATGCATTCCACAAAAGCACATTTAAATTCATTATATACATACACATACACACACACATGTCATTATTATATTTATGTTATATACATTACTGCATTTATAAAACGGAGATCTCTCCTTTCTAATACATTATTACATTTATAAAACAGAGATCTCTCCTTTCTAAACCCAACAAGAGAGTCTTCAAGACCCTGGGAGGAGGCAGCATGAGAGCTGCAGACTTCCCTCCCTGTCAGTTAATTTCTCTTGCACACAACACAACTTTGACTCCTCTACAGTATTTTATCTGCAGACTTTATCAGGAAATTACTTTTACAAGGTCTGTAAAAATAATGTCAGTGTATTCATTTATCACAGCATCAGTGTTTTATTTTGTTTCATTTTATCACAAGGAGTCTGAATGGACTGTAAGTGTTTTTAGTTTATTTAATGGCCTTTGATCGCTTCTAGAAGTCTGGTAAAGGGACAGCCAGAGCAGAGACAACATGGCACAGAGGTGAAACCATCCAGGCCCCATCCACACACATAACAAGACTGAGCACAGATTTTCTCATCTATCAGAAAAGACCTACTGCTGAGGAGAAGAGGACCTCTTCCCAACCTTTCTCAATTGCCTGGAGATCCCAGAATTAAAAGGCAGACGGAGAAAAGCAAAGTCTCTTAATATATGCCAACAAAGATTGTGGCCACTTGAGAAGTGGTTATCACAAGGCTGACCTGTTTATTGCTCTGCAAGTCTCACACTCCAAAAACAAAGTCCAGGGTAGGATATAAAGCTGCAAAGCCCCAGGTGCCAACATTTCATAGAGCACCCTGTGAGATGATGCATTTGGCATTAAGGCTGTTTTACATATCAGCTCACTTTCCAATTATTGGTACTTAGGCCCAGTGCTCTTTCTTGATGAAAGAGTCAAGCTTGACTAGCCTACAGTAAGAGGATATATAAACAAGCCCAGCATGGCAAATAAAATCAACAAGTCATTATCAGTGAGCCTCTCAAAGGTTTTAAAGTGCTCCTGCATTGACACTATAAAAATGCAACTGCTTCATCTGTTAACAGCCTCCCAAGATGCTTGGCTACAGGGTAAAAGGTAAGGGGAAGGGGAAAAATGTGAGAGAGGACCCAAAACCTGTGGCTCAAGAAACAAACTTTTTCCAAGATTCACTGAAGAAGTAAATAAAGGGGATCAAGAAAAAGAGGCAAGATTCACAGATTAAATGAAAGGGGATTTAATGAAATAGCAAGGCTTCAACAAAATAAAAAAGCAAGGGGAAACTGGAAAGAACACAAAGTGATGTCCTGGGAAAGGCTTTCCACCACTTTCAGTTTATATTTTACACAGCTGCTACATACCATGGATGAGATCCAGAAGAAGCAGCACTTAAACTTCCCAATCCATCAACCATGCAACACAGTCCAGGTTAGGAAAGACCTTGAAGCTATACAATCATCCCAAATGCATCCTTAGCCAACAGGGCTGTCCACACCCCTAGCAGTGATCAGTTGTGAGGGCTGTACCAATGAAGACAACCCATGGGAGTGAAGAAGAGCTCACCTGAATCAAACTGTTCCATGTTGCCATTAGCTGGGCTTTGACCCTCTTCTGGGGAGAGATGCTGAGTCTCTTGCATGGTGGCAATGAAAGACGCCCTTGTGTCCATGGTTCAGAGGAAGAGGCCTTGCCTTCCTAATTCATCCTTCAGCAGAGAATGTCTGGAGCCAAGCTAAAACAAACAAAAAAAAACCACAACAAACAAACAATGACTTATTTGTTCTACCTACACCAACCCCCTCCTGCAGCCTTTCCTAACAGTTGCTGAGTTATCCCATGTTCACTGTAATCCTTCAGTCCTGCTCCCTCCTTCAATTTGAAGCAAAAGCTGGATGCTGAACCAAAAAAAAAAAAAGGGCATGTTCCCTTAGCAGCAATACTATCAAAGTTGCAACAACATAAAAGATAATGAGGTAATAAACAGAACCCCCAGGATTCATGTCTTGAAGTTCAGTCCAGCTTCCTATACCACCAACACAAAGGGAAGGACCAGCCCATAAGCTGGTAAAACCCATCCCACAAAAAGTTGCCCAAGAAAAGCCAGCTCCATGATCCTCAAGCAAGTCCAGCCTAGGACATTCAACTTTTTGATGGCTAACACTGACATACATTTCACTTCATAAATATTCGAACTTCCGAAGGGGGAGATTTGTGATAACAGAACAGAGAATACACTGAAAGAAGGGTACTTGGGACAGAGTGGAATAGCTCCAGAAAACACAACTTCACTGTGCAAAATGAGGGTACTCCAATGAAACAGTGCTGGCTGAACCTGTTCTTTGAATGAAGACTGACCTAAAGTATCTTCAACAGTTAATACTATGCAGGGTAGCCAATACTAACTCAGATGTAAATTGGATTACATTGGCAGAGGAGATTATTCTAAAAGGAATGACCATAGTGGAATAAAAACACAGAAGTGAAAAACTACATGAGAAAAGGAATTTAGACTGACTAGATCTTCCATCAGACACCAGATTAAATAAGAGCTGTATTTCTAGGTACAGTAAGGCACCAGATGAGCAATACCAAGAGACACACCTTTAGGAGGAGATTTTTAGAAGTCCAAAATCAGCTCTTCAGTAAAAGTCTCTCAGATTGTGATGAATTGTGAGGCGTCAAAGGAGGACTGCCAAAGAGAAACCAAGAGCTTGGGTTATGGGCACAGAGGGAACCAGCTATTCACAACATATGCTAAAGCAAAAACAGGTAGTAGGAAAGTGTGTGTCTAGAATACACAATTTGTAGGAGGACTGGTCTTGATTATTAGTGAATGCCTCCAAGACCTGCATGACAGAGGGGACTATGGTGGCAGCATTGATGCCAAATGCTCTGGAAAAAGGTGACTAAAAGTCAGGGGAAAAAAAGTTTACTGACAGACACCAAGTAAAGGAAGAGGTAGTAAGAATGTAAAAATATTATGAGATTTGTTCAACTTTTACTACTCAAGAGGCACAGTCAGGAGGAGTGGATATGGTGGTTATAAAATAGAATGAGGGAGAGTGTTCTGTCATAGATTTTTCATTCTCAGCTTTTAAGTCTGTTCCAGAGAAAACTGTAAGGAAAAAATGAACATGCGTGAGTGGTTATAAGAGGAACTGAAAAAGATGAGGCATGCAAGTGTGATATCCACTAACAGAACCCTGGTGGGACTGTCTGCTAGGCAATCATAATGGCATCACGATGACTTCAGGACATTTAGGACAAGTTGTAACGGTTTTAAATTAAGAGATGGGAGATTCAGACTAGATATAGGAAGAGCTCTGAGCATGGTGAAACACTGCCAGAGGTTGCACAGAGAGATGGTAGATACTCTATCCATGGAAACATTCAAAGCCAGATTTGTAAGGGCTCTGAGCTACAAAATGTAGCTGAAGATACCCTTGCTCACTGCAGGGGAAATAAACGAGATGACCTTTAAAGGTGCCTTCCAACCCAAACCATTTGGTGATTCTGATTCTATGACTGCAAATAAACCATACAAAAACTGTAGGTATTTCATAAGCATCACTGTTAAAAGCAGATTACAGAGGCAGGTGATATAACCCTCAGGTGAAAGTTATTTGAGCTAAGTTAAATCCCCGTTAACTATCTGTGTTCCACACCACAAAGCAACCATAGAATGGCTGAGGTTGGAAGAGACCTTTGAGATCATCAAGTCCGACCACTTGCCTAGAGCTCACAATTCCACCACTACTGCTAAGCCACAACCACTAAACCATGTGCCTAAGCACAACATCCACACATCTTTTAAATACCTTCAGGGATGAGGATTCCACCACTTCCCTGAGCATTCTGCTCCAGTGCTCAATAATCCCTTCTGTGAGGAATCTTTTCCTGATATCTAACCTAAACCTCCTATGGCACATCCTCAGGCCATTTCCTCTTGTCCCATCACTTGTTGCATGTGAGACCGACAGCCCCCCCCACCTCACTCCAACCTCTTTTGAGGTAGTTGTAAAGGGGGAAGAGGTCTCTGTTCTGCCTCTGAAAACTAAACAACCTTAGTTCCTCATAAGACTTGTGTTTAAGGCCTTACACCAGCTTAACTGCCATTAAATGGACACACTCCAGCAGCTCAAAGCCCTTTTGTAATGACAGGCCCCAGACTGAACACAGTACTCATAGAGTAGGAAAATGCTAGTGAAATGGAAGAAGCATTTTTTGAAAAGGAGAGCCTAAACCAATGATGAGCAATATGCTTGTTGGTCTCTTCGCAAAGTGCTAAGAATACTTTGAGCACTCCACAAATAATAATGATCTCTTCCCCACTGCCATGGCCACTACAGCACTTCATCTTTATTCTTTGTTGACATGAGACTTGCTAATGAATTAGGTGTATTATAGACCATGAGTATTTTGAGTGCAGCTAACCTCAGAACGTATCTATCACTCATCCCCAGTGTATATTAAGTTTCAATTAACTATGGAACTAGAAGCAATCAGTCTCCTGAAAGTAAAAAAACACTTCTCCTTTGGTAGAGAATACTTCTGTAAATATCATTAATAATAAATTGGTGGAGTATCAAGATTTTACATCAAGCTTGTTAAATGTGAGAGGAAGGGAGGTGTCAGCAGAAGATAAACCTTGACTGGATTCAGCTGGCTTCATTTTTGCCTAGGGCCAATGATTGAAGGTTATTTTGGTTTATCACCAAAAAGAAAAAAAAAAAAAAAAAAAAAAACAAAAAAAACAACACCTCAGTGGGAAGCAGAAAGATCAGTTTAAACACAGTAAGTTAATCATCTGAAACAGAACTCAGGAGTAACAATATAAATACCGAGAAGAAAGATAAGCTACTTGGTAGTGCTGCTACATCTTGTGATGTTGCTATGATGCTGATAAGACAAAGTTATAAGCTGGTAAAAAGCTGAAACTGTCCAATCAGATGATGACATTATTCACTGTTCCTTATGCAACTAAGACCTGAATCTGATACCAGATCCATGAGGAAGGCTCATTCCTCTAGGTCAGGGAATTTCCCATCAGAAATGGGAGAGGGATGGAAAAACCTGCAGGAACCTGCCTGAGTTGTCCACAACATGACTGAGATCCACCCCACATCAGGGGCTGGGCTTGAGCCCACTTTGATAAAAAGGAGGTGATGCAGCACTGATTGTCCAGATTAAGCAGTGTCATCAACATCTCTGTTGAAATTAATTTTAATGTACTTTTTGTTTAAGCTGTGGACAACTTACTGGATTTTGAAATGTTTTGTCAAGAAAACCCATATTCCAAGAAAACTAGATCTATCAGAGGCTATAGGTGATCTTCTTTTGGGGGGGAATAACTAGTTTACCATTTAGAGTAGGAGAACATTGAAGTATTTTCCCAACACTACGTGATGACAAGACCAGAGTCTTACACAAACATAAGTTTCAGGATAAACATAAGCTCAGAGCCTTGAAGTTGATATAACTAACTAGCAAAAAAAAAAAAAATCTGACATCGGGTATTAATTTTTCACTTCTTATTAATTGCTGCTAATTAACACTTCAAACAGAGTCCCCAGCCAGAGTGTTAACAGCAGCATGCTGACTGGCCTGCAATTAGTGGCGTAAACCAAGCAACACATGCAACTTTACTCATTTCCCCATCACTCTGAAGAAACTTGTGTCCACTGGAAACCAAATAAAGGACCACAAACCACATCACCCGACTGGAAACCAAGGGAAGGAAAACAGCAGCAGAAGAGGCTCAAGATCCCACTACACTAGGAAGGAACACACAAGAAAGCATTAAACGCATGTGAAGGGGCAGGGTGTGGAGAAATGCCTAGTTTTACATCCCTTACTCATTCTTTCTGCATAAGAGCTGATCAAACTGATCTAATTCTTCCTGCAAACAGTTCCCATTCTCTGGTGTTTAATTCAGATCCAGATTCTTAATTTGCAGACAAAAAAAAAAAACAAAAACAAACAAAAATCCACCTTTTATTTCTTTCTTCCCATGGCTGTCACTTAGTCACACCACTATCTCAAACACACTGCCTGGTCTTCTCCAGACACTGGAGCAGGTTGCCCAGGGAGGCTGTGGATGTCTCCTACCTGGATGCGTTCCAGGCCAGACTGGATGAGGCCTTGAGCAACTTGGTCCAGTAGAAGGGGGTTGGAACTAGATGATCTCTGAGGTCCCTTCCAGCCGAAATCATTCTATCAATCTATGAATATCAGCTCTTTGTAAATGTGCTGGCACTGCCTTTATGGAATCATAGATCTGTTTTGGTTGGAAAAGACCTTTAAAATCATAGGGTCCAGCTTCTTCACACTATTTTACACTTCTCATCTTCTGTTGACTCCATTTCATTGCAGCAAGACCCTGTAGGGAGAGGTCACACATGCACAAATGCAGCACAAATGCAGCTCTCCCTTAGAGGTGATTGGGGGAAAACTCCAGCTCTCCCTCCAATATACACTCAGCTGACTGGGACTGGCATTAAAAAGGCAGGCTACTGGAACACAGGATACAAAGACATTCTTGGAACCTCCTGCCAGGATAATGCATCAGTTGTGCCTGCGTACCGAGTCCTGAATGGTGGGGAAGTAGAAATCCCACTGCTTTCCTAATGACTTGGACCTGCCTCCCAAACTCAGCAACATTCCTTGACTTGAAATGGTCCCTCCTCTCAGGAAGAAGCCAGGTGATGAGTACAGCAAGGCTTCAGTAAGAGCTGCCAGCATTACCTCATATCCTTGGTGAAGAGTTCCTACCACGGCTGTGGTCATCCCAAGAGTGGATCCATGAGTAGCTCCACAGGTCACTGCATTTCCACAACCTGCCCCTAAGTATGTTGGGATATATGAAACCTGTATTCCTCTTTCCAACCATATTGGAGGGAACTCAAGCATGGGGTGGTCCTGGCAGAGTTTCCTGGTGAAGGTATCTAGTTATTTCTTTCATTGCCCTCAAAGCCAGGTACTACCATTTGCAATTTCACGCAGTCTTTACTCTCTTCATGCATTTTGCAGCACTGTGAGTGAAAAAGCCACTGCAAAGTGATCAAATAAACTATTTTTAAAAAATCAGACCAGATCCACCTGCCTAAACCATCAGGAAACTGCAGCAACTGGTGGTGAGACTCTCAGGAAGCAGGACAGGACTCTCTTGAGACCTGCCCTGCCTCAAACCAGAGCTGAGAAGGCCACTCCAGTTGTCACTGCTTCTATCCAGCTTCCAGAACATGTCACATTTTTTATGCCCCAGCTAATGTCCCCCACATAGCCAAATGGCTTTACCATGGTGGGAACCTAGGCTCAAGCAGATGGAGCAAAAGGACACAGAGTGATATCAGACTAGATCCTGATTCCAGTATTGACTTCACCTTAGGGTATTCTAGCAGAGAAAATTCCCATGAAAGAGCACTACAAGGCATTATACCCACCAATTCTACAGCCCTCAGATGGGATTTGCTTCACCCAGTCAATCATTTGCAGCTAACCCAGAGAAAATATCTGAAAAACAACAACTGTTGAGGTCCAGGTCAGAGATGGAAAATTGAGATGAGAAGAATAACCCTTAGGGTGCACCTGTGCTTGCATAGCATTTGCTGAGATTTTAGATATCCCAACTCACCTGCAGATGGAGAAGTGAGATGCTCAGATTCCATATGGTACTGGTCCTCCATCTGGATAAGGGTCAAGGAGGACTCAGCCCTGTGGGACTAGATCTAAGATTTCTTCAAGTTGGCTGTCATGAGACTGAACCTGAATCGTGCTCTCACACGACTGAACCTGTCATGCTCTCCCTCCTCAGAGAGATGCACCAAGTCATCTCCTCACTAGCAGGACTCAATGGAAGTCAACAAATGCAGACTCCAGCTCCCAAAAAAAATCATTCTTACGCAGGGCTGAATGTCATCCCATTGCACTTAACACAAGGATGCACAGGACTGACACTCAGAAGAAAGCCTGCTCCTCTAGGCAGAGGTCCCTAAACAAAATCATACCTCAGGCAGGATTGCTAGTGGCAGACTGCCACAATATTTACACCCCCTGAGCATCTGCACAATGCAAATGGAGGCTCGTTTGGAAGGGCTATTGAACACACCAAAGAACAGCCTTCACCTCCTCAAAAAAGAGGTTGTCTCTTTTCTCATACAAAGCACCAGTTGGAAACCTTTTAAGGATCACTTCTTCCAAATTCCTGTCATTTTTTATTGATATTATCTGAGAGCTTCCCTCACCAAATGTTTTCACTTACATCAAGTGACAATTTCTCTTTCATATTGAACACCCCACAGCATTTTATTAAGAGGAAATTACAGCTCAAAGCAGGACTGTGTTGGTCCAGATGTACTCTGGGTGGAAGAAGCAAATCCCATCTAATCTGGAGAACTAGGAACGTTTGCAATACTCAAATACATAACAAACAGCAGAATGGCAAAAGAGTATAATCTATTTTCCATGTTCTTGGTGGATTGAAGAGGAAAGCTTAGGTTTAAGTCACAGGAGAGGACACTTGATTTGGGCATGAGAAGAAATCACTAATAAATAATCCAGTGGAAAAAAAATGGACAGACTGTGGGAAGGGCACAGAAACTTGCTTTACGGAGGGGCTAGGATACTGATCTGTCCAGAAACAGATCTTGGTACTCTTAATCTTACCCTGGGGTAAGAGAAGGTCTGTATAAGCCACAGAGGTCACTTGCAGCCCTCCTGCTCCAGTTAATAGGGCTAGTGTTTCTGCTCTTTAAATCAAGCATCTGTATCATTTGTGCAGCAGCACAGAAAATAAATGACTAAGCCTGGAGGGGAAACACGTGAAAATGGGAAATCAGAGGAACCATCAGAGCAGGAATGGTCTGGATTGTCCATCCTGAAGTGGACAGAAGACAGGGGCTAAACTTCCTCTGAAAACATGTGGTGGAGAAGGGATTATGCAAGATGGTGACAACCCTCCCTAATCCAGTAGGTCCCTGCTCTCCTCTCATCTTGCCCTGGTGAAAATGTCTAATGCTTTTTTCTTCCAGCAGAGAGAAACCTGTTTCGCAAAGCAATTTTTGCATCCTCCCTTGCTGGCGCATCCCAGAGCCCAGGATGCACACAGAGATAAATAGCGGAAAGATAAGATAACAGAAAGTAAAAGAAACCTAATTAGAGAAACTAAATTGTTTACAGCAAAAAGCCCTGCTGTATTAGGCAAATAAAGAGAGATGAGAGGGAGGCACGCAGGCTTAGGTGTGCAGAGCTACCCTATGTGTAGGGTCCAGAGTTCCGCTGGACTTACAGCGGAAATCTGTCACAGATTTCACTGAGGACTAGATCAAAGCTCTAAAATTAAAAGCACTTTTTTCACTGGATATATGAAAAAAATGTCATTACTGAAAGAGCAGTCAGGTACTGGAACAGGCCATCCTGGGAAGTGGAGGAGTCACCATCACCTGGAGGTGTTCAAAAACCGTGCAAGACGTGGCACTAACCACAGAATCACCTGGTTGGAAAAGATCTTCAGATCGCTGAGTCCAACCATATCCTAGCGTCTCCCTGTACACAACTGTTAAGACTATGTCTCTAAGCACCTCATCCAAATATCTAAATTTTAAACACCTCCAGGGATGGTGACTCCACCACTTTCCTGGGCACCCTGTTACAGTGGCTGGTGAGTCATTGGGAAAGAAATTTTTCCCAGTATCTAATTTAAACCTCCCCTGGTGCAACTTGAGGTGATTTCATCTTGTTCTGTCACTTGCTACCTGGGAAAAGAGGCCAGCCCCCACCTCATTATGACCTCCCTTGCAGGCAGTAGTAGAGAGCAATAAGGTCTTTACTCAACCTGCTCTTATCTGTGCTGAACAGCCCCAGCTCCCCCAGCTACTTCTCATAGCACTTGTGTTCAAGACCAGCTGGACTTGATGATCTTAAAGAATGTTTCCCACCAAAAGAATACTATGATTCTATGGTGTTCTATAGCCAAGAGCTATAGGGCATTGTTGCCACACCTGCACCCCTGCTACCACCCCTGCTAACCCTGCATGTCCCCACCTTCAGCACCCCTCAAAGCACATGTGCATGGGTTGATTCTGGAAAAACAGACTTGATGGGTGGAGCACTCAGTGAATTTGCTGGATGGCTGCACGCAGAGAGTGGTGATCAAGGGCACAATGTCCACCTGGAGACCGATGACAAGTGGCGTCCCTCAGGGGTCAGTGTTTGTCAGCAACATGGACAGAGGAATCAAGTGCACTCTTAGCAAGTTTGCAGATGACACCACTGGGGAGGGACTACTCACAAGGTCTTGTAATGACAGGACAAGGGGTAATGGGTTTAAACTGGCAGAGGGGAGATTTAAACAGGATGTCAGGAAGAAGTTCTTCACAGTGAGGGTGGTGAGACACTGGCACAGGTTGCCCAGGGAGGTTGTGGATGCTCCCTGCCTGGAGGTGTTCAAGGCCAGGTTGGATGAGGCCTTGAGCAACCTGTTCTAGTGGGAGGTGTCCCTGCCTATGGCAGGGGGTTGGAACTGGATTATATTTGAGGTCTTTTCCAACCTAAATCATTTTATGATTCTGTAATTCTGTGCTCAGTGCCCATGTCGGCTGCCTGAGAGAGTTTCCCAGACTTGGATGCCAATGGAAGGACCCAGCCCCAAACCACCCCCATGCTGCTGCCACAAAGAGCCAGCTGAAGCAAGTAGGCGCCTCCTCCCTGGCCCTAGATTCCCATTACTGATCCTCATTTCCAAGTGGATGTAAAATCCCCTCCTGCCACAGCACTGATACCTTACATACTCTTTCCATAGATGTAAAAGTCAGTGTAAAGTGCCAGGCCAGGGAGAAGGGTGTCACCATGTACTAATCCTTCTCATTTCCAGCTGTCCAGCTGCAGCCTCCTAGAAGGATGTCACCTCCATCACTCAATAGACAGTTTCCATGGTGCAGCTGTACTCATGCTAAGGACCCAACATACACCAACTAATTTGGGAACAGCACATATTTAAGGTTGAGTATCTTCTAAAGCTCTCATCTGAATCAGAGCCATGAAGAAGGAGGAATCAATATCCCAAATGTCATTTACAACAGGCAAAAGAACTGCAGGGAAGAAGCACAACAGCAATATCAACCATCTGCAATGCCCAGTCTTCTCCTGAGTCCATGTTTGAAATGGAGGTGAAACAAGGAAGCCTTTCAGATGAGTAACCTAAACACCTACAGCTGCTCATCATCCCAAAACATTCCATCTGAGGCTTATCTCAAAACACTGGTCATGTGCACACACACAAAATAATAGTAAAACAACATAAATCAGCCAGAACCCTTGAACACGACCAATGAGACAAGTGAGAGAAGTCACCCATCAGGAGGAAAATTAAAAAAAAAAAAAAAAAAAAAACACCAAAACCAAACCACTGTTTCCATACACGTAATTTAGGGCTCAGTTCAAAAGTTACTCATCAGTCAAAACTCCTATCACCCTGAGCAATCATTCTACCTTCTGTGCTGCACAACTGCTCTGGTGCTTTGCAACAGCTGAGGACATTTTCCAAAAGTAGATAGATAGATAGATAGATAGATAGATAGATAGATAGATAGATAATGCCAATGAGAATCCAGGAAACATCTGACATCCAATTCGAACACTTTTCAGCAAAAACAACATTTTAGGTCTTGGCACTGTTTGGTTCACTTAGCACAAATTATCAGCATTTGGGTTTTGTCCTGCATGCACTTACAGCCCTCAGTACTTCACATTCAGAAGCAGCTTCACTGACTGGCAGGATGTGTAAAAAAAAATAATTTTAAAAATCCATGCCTCAGCCATCTCCTACCAGCCTTCAGTACAACATCAGCCACAGGAGCACCCTTCATCAAGAATATACCAGGGCAGCGAGTAGATCCCTCCCAAGGTCTATCCAGAATCAGATTCCACAAGACAATTTAACAAAGAGACCTGTGTATTTATGGTGCTAATTGCACTGTGTTTCTCTAAGGCAAACTGGATTCCCTTTCATTCCACAAGTTTCTAGGATATGCCAGGGTGACCATGCATCAGGTTTAATGCCCCATACAATCACCCACACAACTGTGCATCATTAAGTCTAGTTTTACACTTGTACTTTGCTCGAAACACCAGTTAAACATTTTTTTTTCTTGTCCTTTCCATAAAGGGTTACTTTTAATGCCTTCAGGAAAACTACTGCTTTCCACACAGAAGTCCTGCAAAGCAATTCACAACTTCTTACACTTTCAGGATCCTCAACTCATGGTTTTCTTGTCTGATCTATACTGCAGGGGCAAGAAGAATGTCACCCCCTGGATTTCAGCTGTGGGAATTCATCTTTATTGCTGAGAAAACAAACACAAAACCTTCCATTAACTTGTATTCAAACTGGGTCTCAAGTCTTTACCCAAGCAAACAGGACTCTCTTGCAGAAGCCACCCAGTACTGTGAAAAGTATTAATCAAGAAAGTAAGACTCAAAAAGGAGAGTAGAAATAGTAAGGATTCTGCACATATTTTTTTTTAAGCCTCACACCCACTCAGAAATGATCTCTGGGTCAGCTGTCAAAAACTGCTTGGGTTTGGTTGGTTGCGTTTTTTTTCTTTCTCTTTATTACTGTTCATTTTTAGAGCAAATGCTTCTGATTCATAAATATGAAGTAACTGTGAACACAGTTTCCAAACTTGTTCTCTCAAGAGTAGTTTGTTTAGGTCTTGCAAAAGGCCAATCTCAAAATAAACTTTCTTCAAGAGTTTTTTTTTAAATGTCAGTGACGGTCTTTGCTCATATTTCTGCATTACCCTGTCTTGCAGCCCAAACAGTTCTGATCACTGTAGGAGTCATGGCTGAGACACACAAAATAAAGATAAATCTGCTGGCAGTAAATCTATAGGACGGTTTCTATAGAATCATAGAATGTTATGGGTTGGAAAGGACCTTTACATTTCACCTAGTCCAGCACTCCTGCAATCAGCCCTGCAGGATGTCTTCAACTACATCAGGTTGCTCAGAGCCACATCAAACCTCAATCTTGAATACTTCTATCTACCACCTCTCTAGGAAATCTGTGCCACTGTTTCACCACCTTTGGTGTAAAGCGTTTCCTCCTTAGTTCCAGTCTAAATCTTCCCCCCCCTTCAGTTTGAAACCATCACCCCTTGTCCTGTTGCAACAGGCCCCACTAAAAAGATCTGGCAGGTTTCATCAGAGATGACTGTCATGCATCAAGAGTTACATGATTAACAGTTCCAAATTATGAGTTTTAAATATTGACAAAATGCCATCAGCTACTTTAATCCACAAAAATATTTTTTTAAAAAAGGGAACAAACTGTTTCAAGGGTCAGCACATTCCAAAAGCAGAGTAAACTCAGTATTTGCAAAATAGCATCCTTATTAACAACAGCAACGTTTCATTTCAACACTGAGGTGCCTGTTGTACCACCTGATATACTCTGTATGTGTCAATAGTCACAGTAATAAAATATTTCTGACACCCTTATCATCCCGAGGTCATCTAAAACACAGGCCCTACAGTCATCACATTAGTTTTCCCTGTGCAGCTTCAAAAATATGCCTCTGGATCCTCTACTTCAAGTTTCAGCTACTTAACCCAGGTTTTGAAGCATACAATAACTCCTTCACTTTGTCACTTGGACACAGATGGGAACCAGACAACACCTCCTTCAGCCACCACTACCCTTGAAAATCCCCTCAGCCTCTCTCCATAACTCCCCTTATCCCACACCAACAAGAGTTTAGCCAGCAAAAAGTTCTTGAAGAAATAAGATAGTACCTTCTCCAACATGTCCTGTTCTTCATCAAGGAAATGTCACATCCCCTCACTGATAACCTCTTATCAGTCCAGCATCTTTATGGCTATGAAAGGCCAGACAGTGACTCAAATTACATAAATTTGTTCATGGGCCAGCAACACAACTAGAAGAGCATAAGCCAAGGGTAGGGGAAAAGCATCCCAAATCTAAAGGGTTGACAGTCACAGAACCACAAAATTATAGGGGCTGGAGGTCATCTAATCTAATACCCCTGCTAGAGCAGGTTCACCTACAGCAGGTTCCACACGATGGCATCCAAGGAGGCTCTGAATGACTCCAGAGATGGAGACTCCCCCACCTCTCCGGGCAGCCTCTTCCAGTGCTCTACCAGGCTCAAAGTAAAGAAGTTCCTCCTCTCGCTTAGACAGTACTTCCTATGTTCCTAGGTTGTGTTTATTTTGTTTCTAGTAACACAGCCACAAAGTCTTCATAAATGCTTCATTAAAACATGGATTGCCACATTGTCCAGCCACTCAATTATCACTCATAATCACAGCTATATAACTATATACTGTCTTCTACAGATGTTCCTACATCTGTGTGAAGCACCCTCCATCTCCACAACATCCTTACAACATCTGCTGGATATTTGTAAATGTTTTCTCAATACATAAATGAAATTATCTTGTTCATAATGCATCTACTGCCCCACCACCCCACGCCCCCCTTAGATCATTAAAAAGGTATTTCCTTGTTGTTTACAGTGCACTAGTCTCTTGATAGCTCTTTGCTGCATCCATTTAAATGGCTTTTAGGTTTTCACTTAGCAACAGATTACACCAAGGCTCCATCTTATCACCAGAGTTATTAGGACCTAATCCTTTATAAGCACTGAAGTTATTAGACTTGTGAGAATATTCTCTTCCCTTCCATAAATAATCTGTAGGAGAGTAGGAAAAAAAAAAAAAGAGGGGGGGGGGGGGGGGGGGGGGAANAATGCCACTTGCATCCCTGCTCATTCAGGCAACAGTCCCAACCCTGGAGAGAAAACTTGCCTTGCCTGCTCCTCTTGTGTCCCCAGCTAAGGAAGTCAAATTTGTTTGTACCTAAGGGCTTCTTGTACGGAAAAGCAAATTGCACTAAATCCTAGCCAACACCCTCCTGTCACTGAATAAAATAGTCCCTGGAGAAAGTCTGCCTGGTGCAATCAGAGCTAACCCTAACACTGCAGGAGTGTGCACAGGCTCCATACAGCAACAGAACCCACTCCCTTTGGAGGAAACCGCAGTAAAGATGCAGGGAACAAAGCAGTCCCGTTAAGAGTCCCTTGGGCTGTTTTGAGTATCCTCTAGATGGCACAGAGGGTAGGTGGAGGTCACCCCATCTTAGGTTGGATGTTGGCTGCACAACCTGGAAGAGACAATGGCTGATGCCAAGCAAAGTGTTCCCATCATAACATGCAGTTTGCAAGGTATGAGCTGTTTTAGGTCTTTTCCATTTTCCCATCCTTCCAAGGCAAAGGAAAGAAAGCAAAGTGAGGGAATTCGGGCAAGATCCCAAGTACAGAGGGATCTGCAGAAACCTCTGAACCCTCTATATCCCCATGTCCACAGCACACATCCAGGAGAAGCTGCTTTTCTACTCAGACACCAGGTTTCTCTGCTATGTTCTCTCCCCAAAGAGCAACAGGGGAGAAAACAGATTTTAAAAGTGGTTCTGCCCGAGAGAAGTAGAAACTTGCAGGTGGAAAGATGCGTGGGGAGAGAGGAGGGAAATGCTTCCACTCTGCAATGGCTCCATCCCCTTCCACTCCACAGGCTGATACAACCCCACTACAGCTCGCTACCCAAGTCCCACCACTGTTTGACAGCTGCCTTCCAAGCTGCTCTGTTCATACTGAACGCTGTTCTCTGCTATTTTGATGAAAGTTTGCAATCCTCCACTCTTCATCCCTCCAGTCTCCTCCTCTATCTTCCCCCTTACCACCATAAATTGTGACATGAGTTTGCTAGCCGACTGAGTAGACCCTTGCAGAGGCTGGACGGTAAAGGGGAGAATGAGGTGGGAAGATGGATCTGAGCCCTTCTGGAAGTGAAAACCTCAAGCATCTTCAAATGCCTCTGCTAAATAAAAGTATGGTAAGCTTCTGAAGAGCATCTCCAAGAGGTGCAGGGAAACCGGCAAGGCAGATTTGCTGTCTTCCCTGCCTTCCCATCCCCAGGATCTTTCAAGGCTCCTCCATGCCCACCTGGACACTGACAGCCTGTGATACTGATACATCCCATCACCTCCCACGGCTGCAAAACACAAACGCTCCTAAGCTAACATCTTGCTACGACGGTGAAGCAATCCCAGAACAGCAGCTCTCTGCCTGGGAAGAAGGAAGTTTCTCCCGAAACTGTATCTCTGAGGCGTTCTCATTCGTTCACTCCATTGGAAAATGCATTTAAAAAAAAAAAATTTAT
>VWZI01005303.1:138884-202727 GCA_013396835.1 Psilopogon haemacephalus
TTTTAAAAGCTTTCCAGAAAACTGCACCGATGCGAGACTGTAAAGTCTGGCCAGCCACCACTGCCCATACCCCCGACCCGACTGTTCCTGCTCCCGGGAATCCCGGCGGGGTGGGATGGGGGTGAAAGTCCCCTCTGCAGCCGGGCTTACTCGAGATGCTCAGACCGGCCGGCTCCAGGGCTTTCCCTACCCGGTTTTGCTCAGAAGAAGGGTTGTGGGTACCTTTTGCAGGGATTTTGCTCCCTGCCTTTCAGTCTTCTGCATAATGCTTCTTGGTGAAGATTTTTTGAGCCCTATCTCTCTTCTCCTTGAAGGCAGGCAGGCAGGCAAGAGCTGCATTCTTGATAGGGCTGAGGATGACAAGTGAATGCTTCTGGAGCATCCCCTGGGATGGGGGCTGGCACATCACACGCTTATTCAACAGGTCTGTTGATACCTGTTGCCGGGTATCAGCCAGTCCTGGGCTTTGTCTTTTCCACCGTGCAGTTCCTCACAAGCCGTTGTGAATGCCTCCACGTCTGGGCTCTCAAATTTGCCTCTTATCCCAGAGGTTCAGATGCAATTGCTGTCTCCACTTGGTTTCCTCTGTCACTTCTGAGCCAAGGTTTGAAATTTCCAGATGATCTTCTGAGCATCTCTTCTTGCAGGAACAGCGGAGTGCTGGAGGAAGGGATGGTCCCAGGGCAGTGCCCGAATTTCCCACATGTGGCCTTATTTCTCTGTCTCACTGCAATTACCAGCACCCTTTGCACTGCTTCTTGCTGGGGATTCATCACTGAACCTCTCCATCCCCTTTCTTTTCCACTCTTCCCACATCCTTTTCCACCATTGTCTCACAGATGCATTAGCTGAGGTTGGGCAAGGGAGACAAGTGAGGAGTGCAATGGAGGTGAAGGAAGGTGTGATTTTTTTTTTTTTTTTCTGGGTTACATTTCTGGAAAAAATATTGAAGCTGTCTAGATATGATGCACAAGGATATAGTAGCCATGACCCTGGGAGAGTTAAATAATTATTGGACTTAATGTGATTTTGTGATTCTGTGATTCTGCAATTCTGTGACTGGAAAAAACAGAGTGAATATGGCAGACAGTGTATTTCTTCACCACAATTGCCATTCACCACGTTGTTGCCATTCATGGTCCATTTCTGAAAGGTCATGGAGATACGTTCAGCCCCTCCTGATACAGCAGGGGTCCTGTAAAATACAGAAATAAATCAAGCAGTGTATGTTTTGGGGTAGGATGTGATTTCGAAACCACAGGGGAACACTGTCAAACTTCAAAATAAGTCAAAAACCTACCAGATGCCAGGAAAGCATTGAAGTCCCATTTCTCCAGATGATCGTGGAAGTGGTTGACATTTTCAGCATGGTGACATTTCGAATTTTCAACATATTTTTGAAAGGAAGATGGTGTGCAAACACAATATCTGCATTCTCACTCCTTTTAACCTGCTTTAATTAGGGTTACACTGAGATTCCTCTCGCTGCAACATACTGGGATCTAAAGCTGGTGACAGGTGACACTACCCTCATCTAGCTTAGGGACACATCCATAACGGCTCTCACAGCATTTCAGATGTTTCTCCATCTCCTTTGCATTAACACAGGATGCCTTTGTGCTTTATTTCCATTCGTACTTAAGTGCTCTTTGCAGGAGCTTTTGTTCCACTGAGCTCTCTGGAGCTTCTTCTTCTCTCTTGGCCTTGGTTTTCTCTGCCTTGCCCTCTTTTATTTTTATTTAGAGGCTGTTTCTGAAGCTCTGACAATGCATTACCCCAGTATGCAGGGATGTAGAAGAAAGCACTATCCTTGCCCAAAGAGTTTGTGATCTATATTATCTCTGTGAAAGGTGTCCAAAGAGGCAGATTGAAAATAAATAAATATTTTTTTGAGGTTGAAGAAAAAAAGATTTTTTTTTTCTATGTAAGACTTTCAGTTATGAATGGAAAGGGGCAGATTTATATCGAGTCTGATCTGAAGATGACTGTAACAGCTCTTGCTAGCAGCAAAGGCTTTGGAGCTTGCTCATAGCTGAGAATACAAATTGGCTTAGTAGACTGGAACTGCAGTAATAGCTGAGAATTTTTTTAATATCACCTTTTTGAGCACCACTGAGAAAGAAAAAAAAGGCACTTTGAGAAATACTCAGTTGTCCCAGTATAGTATCCCTGGTGAGAAAAACACACACTGAGCTTAGCCCCAGTTTTAGTCTCAGTGACAGTGCTCTCAAGGATGTACCTTCAACTGATCAAAGGCAACTTGGCTCTGTTAATTTCACTGCTATCCATGTTGTTTAATGCTACATCTGTTGGCTGCTACATGACACTTGAACTTGTGTTTCAAGCTGGGAATAGAAGTTTCACATCTCACAGGTTTTGTTGCTTTTAACAAACCCCCTTTCGTTGAAATAGCAGTGACAAGAAATGAAATTTAGCTGAGCACCAAATACTCAAACTGAGATGCCCTTTCATCTGCCTTTGCCTATGGCAATCGCCCCCCAAAAACAGAACTCTTCACACTCCACATTTTCCATAGCTTAACGAAAGAAACATATCTGACCCAGTCAGCCATTCCCATTACTTTAGATGTCAGCAGTTCCTGGTCTCCAGGATAGATTACCAACATACAAAATCTCTCCCATTTTTAAGGCTGTCATCTTGAACACATTCAGATTTTTTGGATGAGAGATGGGGATGTGAAAAGATGCCCTGCACAAAGAGACACAAGCATGTACTCATACGCTTGAGATGTTATGACATTAACACTCCCAATTTCTTTCTTTCCTCCTGGCTCAAGAAGACAAATGGCCTGAGGGACATTATAGACCTTGTAGATGGATGTGCATTTGGCTATCCATTTTCTCCCCAAGTGCTTGAGTCTAGGTGCTTGAATGACTCAAAGTACCACATAAGCTTAATACAGTGCTGAGATGAGGTCTATATCTGCACACAGTGTCTAGATATGTTCATAAGTATGAGTAAATGGCATTAGTCTTGTGGGTAGTACAAATGGTGAAGTCTGAGCCAACCTTTTGATAGGTAAAGTGGCAAAATTCAGGCTCTGGAGGTTCATCTCTGATGAATACTAGCAGACTGTACAGAAGTTATTTGGCAGCAGCCACGTTTATACCCAAAGAAGCTTCTACTTCAGGGAGACGGTTGCCTGCTTTGAGATGCTGCCATCAAGTCACACTGCACTGCAAGAAGGAGCAAGGCTGTGTAGGTGATACTGGTGTATTATCTGGGTTTTGTTAGAGATATCCATCTGGAGTGCGGTGAAGCACGCTTTGGGAAGTTCCTAACAGGTCCTTGCTGTCAGAGAGGAGATTGACCAGCCATCATCTGGGCCATCTCCATTGCCACATGCAGCTCCTATTCCTTGTTCCTCTACCGGACATCTCCTCTCTGTGGGACTGCTTCTGGGTTCTAGTGAACCTGCATTTTCTCCCTTCCATGGCCTTCAGCTTTACCAAATCTTACAGTATTCAATCCGCCTTATATTCAATCTTCATAGGAAGAAAAGACACCGTAAGTCCTTATTTCACATCAAGCTGGTGCTGGTGTTGTGCCTCAGAAATGGGGACAGCATGCACTTACACCTTTGTCTTCTTTTTATTTATCAACCTTATTTCAGTGAAGCTGGTCTGTGGAATCTGGCACTGGGATGCTGAAAGACTAGTTTCATAGTGCCATCTCCTGGAGAGGGATGTCATATTTAAGCCGTGTCTTGCAGGTGACTTTTTGTTCACCCACGGAGCTTTTTGAAGGCAGGTGTTTAAGGCATGATCTAAAGAAGAGATTAGCATAAGTAAAGTTAATTCAAAATTTAAACTCCCTCATTAGACTTCACAGTAGAAGTTCTGCTTCTTAAATGCTGTGAGCAGCAATGAGATGACTGGCTTGGGGTTTGTAAAACACTCATTGGGTTGGAGTCTCACACTGCTTTGCACCTCTCCATTGGCAGCACCAGCCCTGCATGAAGTGGTTGCAGTGGTAAAAATCCTGTCGTTTTCTGTACTCTTCTCCTGTAGCAGCTCAAGGGAAAGGAGTCATCACCTGTCAAATGGGAGGTTTCAGGGCCAGGTACCCCCACAGCATTCAGCAGTAGCTGCCCTGCACAGCCCTGCCTGGGATGCACACAGCATGTGGAGACCCACACATCAAGTCCGCAGACCAAAGCAGTCTTTGGTACAGTTTATTTTCCAAACTTTATTTATTTTCATTGCCTGTTGATTAGAAATTGCTGTGTAGGGGTTGTGACTATTTAGCAGAGCAACAACAGGCTTTTAAAAACTGGAAAGCCTGAGCCAGTACATCGTCTCTGCAACTCAAAAATGCCTAAAAAGCATGATCTCAGTGCTAAACAATCGCTCTTCCACCTTAGCAGTAAATGAAAAGGAAGCATATGTTACATCCAATAAATCACAGCACTAAGATTCAATACTGAGCCTTATAGCTATGACTCTTATTGATCATGCCTGCACTACAGAAGACATCCACTCCCACATCAAGAACTTGCTGTTTCTCCCATTAACAGCATCCTTATTTATTTTGAATGTTTACAGACTTCTTGTCAGTAGGAAACAAATCCTGGTTTGGTTAGTCCCTACAAGCTGGTTTTGGGAACGGAAACTGGGAAAATAGAGGCAGGAGATGCTAAGCTGTCGTACACAGACCTGCAGTCCCAGGGAATAGCTGCAGCAGTGGAAAGGGATGTAAACCTCAGATGCAGGGCAGCATGGTTCAGTGATTATAGCTTTCGCTTAATAGATGCTTCTGCCCAACTCTGTGATACGAAACAGGTAATTTCTCCCTTTAGCACAGGAGTCTCCATGATAGCAGAACAAGACCAAAACCTCTGGCTGACAAGGATGAACAGGAGCTCTTTTCTTATTAAAAAATGTAAATTGTACCTAGCATCGTCATTGTTGCAGCACTCTGATGGGGATCAGAGCAGCCACTGCACGTTAAGTGAATTCAGTATCGTAGTATGTAAAATACTGAGTCTCTCTGTGTGCTCTGCTTGCACACTCTGTGGGCTCAAAAGGCATCTCAGATACTTCCACATGTTTGATACTGATTCAGATTTGTGAGCTGGTCAGCCATGGGCAGAAATGCCTTGGTACATTCCTGCAACAGCCCAAAAGCCCACCCACAACATGCTTTGTGCTCAAAATTCTCAAGCAAACATCTCCCCTTGCAACAAAAGCTAACCTTGCAATTATACACTCCATCTTCTCCTCACAGGCCCCATTTACTACGAACCCCAAAATGACAATGAAGCATTAAAGGGGTATATAAGTAATTTTTTTTTTAATTCACAAAGAAAGGAGGAAAACGATGCTTTTGGAAGCATCTCTCTGAAGCTGACTGTAAAATGGGCTTGTGGATGGCTTTTACTCCTGTAATGGCTCCTTTTGTATCAAGGAGGAAGATTAAGAATGATATGTCACTAATTGCACATAAAGGCCCTGGCTTCCACAACAGTGTAAATGTACATTGTATTCAGCTTAATCTCCATCTGCCCCTGAGACCATAATTGATTTTTTATTTTAATTTGACACTTCTATTTCTTCTCTGCCAGGTTGCTAAGTACATTCAATAAGAATGTGTATGAGTAGAGGAGTCTACAATATGCCATTAAAGGTAATAGGTAACATATTTAAGGTCATAATGAGCTCAGGACTAAATACCTCAGTCCAGAGATCAGAAGGGAAGGTGTATAAACACTTCCCTTACTAGGACCCTATTGAACAAGACACAGCTGTGGGTTAATAAATAAAGAAGGAAACAGCTTTTTTTTTTTTTGATGTAGTGGATTTTTTTTAATCTTGTTTCAGACCATGCCCCTTTGGTAAATTCATGGCTGCTTATCAGTGACCATGGGTTTATTCTAGACTGACAGACCTCTGATGATTGACAGCCTCTGTGCCTCAGCTTCCCCATCTCTAAAGAGACAAGTAGTGGCCTGACTTTATAAACTGCTTGCATTGCTGAAAAATATCCTGAACCTTATAACTGAGTCTTGCCAAACACATGAGCCTTTTACTCCAAAGCAAATACTGTGGCCCTCCTCCTCTTACATCCCTCCTCTCTGCTCTCTAGAGATGCATCTACATGGGATCATAGAATCATAGAATCATAGAATGGTCTAGGTTGGAAGAGACCTCAAAGATCATCCAGTTCCAGTGCCCTGCCACAGGCAGGGACACCTCCCACTAGATCAGGTTGCTCAAGACCTCATCCAGCCTGGCCTTGAACACATCCAAGGAGGGAGCAGACACAACTTCCCTGGGCAACCTGTTCCAGTGCCTCACCACCCTCACTGTGAAGAATTTCTTCCTAACATCCCGTCCAAATCTCCCCTCCGCCAATTTGAACCCATTCCCCCTCGTCCTGTCATTACAAGACCTTGTGAACAGTCCCTCCCTCCTGAAATTACTTAAAATCAGATATTCCTAAACCCACAGCTTAAAAAAAAAAAAAGAAACAACACAAAAAACCACACCCTAGGTCTTACCTGCACTTCTGATAACTTGCAAGCTGTAAAAATCCGGTTTCTTGAAATAAAAATATTTTTAAATCTTGATATTCCTGGCCAACTTGCATACAGAGATAACCCTGAGCTACAGCACAGTGATCTCTGCTCTCCTGCTTTTCCTCTTTCTCCATCTTGATGAAGGCAGCTCATTGAGGAGGAAAGCAGTAGTTATGAAGACCCACACCATATGTCTGCCCATGTAGATGGATTTTTTTTTTTTAAGGTAAAGTTACATGAGACATTTTCTTACTCTCTTTTGAAAGTAGAGGACACACAGCATACTGTGTGATATCCATTGCAGGTCTCTACACACAGTTAGCAGTTTGGGACTTCCCTTTCATCATGCTCTGGAGCTCTTTATGAACTGTTAGGGAATCAAATTGGGACTTAGTTCCAATGACAAATATAGTAAAATATGTTTGTAGCAAGAGCACTTCAGTGCTTCTGCTTCAGTGCTGCTTGGATCCAGAAGATCCTGAAGAAGATTCCTTCTGGAAAGGAAGCACTGTACGTGTTGAAGACTGAAATCTAAGCAAATTAGAAGCCAGGTCCATAGAGCTATTTAAGACTTCAAATCATTCTTTGATTTTTCTTTAGTAAACAATAGGGGTTAGGAATATAGGAATATTTTTAAGAAACTCAGAAAGTTGCAACCAGCTGTGGCCATGAACCCAGGATCTCATCTTCTAAGTAAGCACCACTGTTCCAGTCAATTTCTCAAAGTCCTTGCTTTTATTAAGATATTGATATCCTTTTATCCACTTTTCGACTCTTGACAAGCCCAGGACATACGTGGTTAGATGCAAGCACCCTCAGGCTTATATGGAGTCTTAGTAAGATCTGATCCAATAGCAACATCTGGGCTGTTTCAAATCTCATTCACTCTGAAATCATGCAGAGAGACCTAGCTCCTACATCAGTCATAAACCTGCAGCCAAACCCAAACTCTATATGTAGCCACTGCCACATATAGAGTCAGACAGCCAGAGAGAGCAAAAATCCAACACATTCGTCCTGGCTGCCCAGAAATATGTATTAGGAGGATAAGCCGCCAAAGGCATGACTTTTGTAATGGAGGGGAGTAATTACTTAATGAGAGATTATTTTTCCAAAATTAATATTGTTTATCAATTTTTATATTCAAAACTCTTTAACACCCCCGACCACTAATTTTAATAATAGTCAGGTTCGATTGCAGTGGTCATGGAATGCATTACATAAAGGATATCTAGATCCAGAATCAACTAGCAATATATAAACATTAACTGAACTTAATTGAACTGGAAGAGAAAGTTTCTTGCCGTCAATATCCTGTTTGCAGTTAGTTATCTCCCATGCCTACTAGATGGGCTCAGGGCTCTTTCTTGCCTACTGCAGAAGGCTGGGTAAATTACAAAGTTATAAGGTATTTACTCCCAAATATTACTTTTCTACTGACTTGTGGGGTTATCAACAGACTGAGAGAGTATCCAAATGCTTGCAGGGAATTCTGTATATGGCCTTGCTGGATGCTGAGGCTTCTGATTCACCCCAAGCTCCACGGGATGCTGGGGAAAAGTGGGACACAGATGGTCTCTGACATGGTCCTGGTTTATGTAGATCTGTGTACCTTCAGGGCTGCTCATCTTGGCAGGTGCAGGCAGGATGTCTTGCAAAGTGTAGTCTCAGTACAGTGTGTCACGCTGGCTGCTGGCTATGCAGGCCCATCATATGAAGGTGATTAAAGCTGTTTCCTTGCAAACTCAAAGCAGGCAGTTTCCAGCAGTATTATAGCTTAATGCTATAAATACTAAGGCATTATCACTGCCAACGGCAACTGGCAGTAGCAGGCTCAGATACAGTGGCAGAGCAATTACAACGGCAGAGCATATTGTTACCTGCTCATCTGTTTTATATCAATGCCTGAGACTAATGGGCCTTTGGACATAGAATAGCCAAACAGTATGGCACTTAGACAAGTTTTACCATATTTGGGTGAAGCCACAGGCTTGCTATACCCATATTAAGGAAGACCATAAGCTTAGCACAAGGTTGGCACAAGCCAAACCCAGATACCTTGTTTACGACAGGATGCAAACAGGAGCAAAACAAATTTGGGTAAGCCAAAGTCCTCAGACTCCATAGCTCCAGGTCTTTTGTCCTTTTTCCCCATAGTTGCTTCTCCCCAAAACAGAAGGAAGGAGAGCAGAAAAACATGTCTGGACAAGCCAATACATTTATAAGCCTATTTTGACCTGTCAGATCCACCACAACAATTTTCTTCCATGTACACCTCAGTAAAAAGTGAGGTTTTGATGGATCCCAGTGGATGAAATAAAGGCTTCACCCTGGAAGGATCATGGGGGGGAAAAAAAGTGCTAGATTTTGGTCGTGTGCAGGCATCCTCACTCAAAGCCCACAGTTTCAGCAGAAGATGCCCCTGGTCACTCAGCCATGCTGTTCAAGTCAGCCACTCTGATTTCTACAGTGCCACTAATCTGTTAGGACACATGACACAGGAGATGGTCAGTAAAAGTTGATGATATTTAATTAGATATGTATTTTGTGAGGTTCAATCCTATTGCTATTTCCCTTTGGATATGTAAATTGGCATCGTGGGAGGCTGTGAACAGCAGTGAGATCTCCAAACAGTACTGTTTGTCCAGGTTCTTTTCAGCTGGCCAGTGTTCACAACTGACCATCTCCTAAATCCTTCCTCAAAGATAAGGAGAACAGCAGGAGCAGCTTCTGATACTCATCCTAGCACTACTTTTCTATAGCTTCACCTAGAGTCTGTCCTCATAGGAGAGGTGCTCTAGCCCTCTGATCATCCTCATGGCCATTCTCTGGACATTCTCCAGTATGTCCACTTCCCTCTTATAATAGGGGCTCCAAAACTGGACGCGGTACTCCAGATGGTGTCTCACCAGGGCAGAGTACAGGGGAGAATCATCTCCCTCGACCTGCTGGCCACACTTCTGATGCAGCCCAGGCTCTGGTTGGCTTTCTGGGCTGCAAGTGCACACTGCTGGCTCATGTTGAGCTTCTCGTCCACCAGCACCCCCAAATCCCTCTCCTCAGGGCTGCTCTCCAGCCAGTCACTGCCCTGTACCATGAGATGAACTACTTTGCTCATTCCTGTTGCTCTCTGATCAGCTCCCCACCATGAACAATCACAGATCATAGAATGGTTTCCGTTGTAAAGGACTTTAAAGACCATCTACTTCCAATCTTCTTGCCAAAAGAAGACACTTCCCAGTAGATCAGTGTCCTGGTAGAGCATAAATCCTGCCCAAATTAGTTCAAACTCCTGCTCTTTCCCTCCTCCTGTTGCAAGGTCCGGGAGTGGCAGGTGAGCAGGCGACGAGGGTTTGAATGAAGAAAGCCCCGTGGCACATGACCAAGTCAGGTGTCTTGTGCTGTCTCTCAAGTGCTAGAGTGGATACCTAGGTTGCAGAACTTTGAATTCATTGGCCAAAACAATGGACACTACTACCTATTAGCCAGTTTCACCCTTCAAAATAGAGTATTTGAGGAAGGGTGATTTGGAGCCGTTGTTCTTTTCCTGCTGCTTTCATCTGGACTGGACGTCTATTTGCACCTCTTCCATAGCAGCCACATGTTTGCAACATGCATTGCAGTTTGCAGCAATACAGCACAGCGGCAAGGCAAACTCTTTCTCCTCTCCTTGGGACTCCATACCTATTGCATCTGTGAGTATTAGGCAAGGTTAGGACTTCCCCTGTTATTATGTTCCCTGTTTTCCAAATTCTGACTGTTTAAGCTGTGTTTATAAATAACCTTTGTGTAATAACCGAACATCCAAAGAATCTCAGGGAATTTTCCCCAAAATTTCAATTATTAATAAAAATAATATTCACAAAATATTATTAATAATTTATAACTGCTTATTAATAATTGCAACAATCAGGTGCTCAAAGCCCCATCCAGCCTGGCTTTGAAGACTCCCTGGGATGGAGCACCCACAACCTCTCTGGGTAATAGTAATTACAGAAGAGATCATGGCCAAATACAAATGTGTGATGAACGCAACCAGTGACCTTGGGAAAAGGCCAGCCATGAATTGTATGGACATAACTTGGCCAGGACAGTGGAGATCTCCCCTGCAGCAAATGACACAAGCAGAGTAGCTGCAGTTAATATTTCACTGGGATGGTGTTTTGGGGTCTTCACTGGGGAAGGTGTGCTGCCAACAGCTATGATGTTTTAACAAAAAAAATTTCTCCTTGCTTCCCATTTTTTGGTCACTTCACATTATAAATGTGAGTTGTAAATATAAAACCTTCTCAGCATGATGTTTCAAGAAAATAATAGGCTTTAATACTCTGAAGGGAAAAAAAGTTTCTGTTTAAAGGAACATGCCTCTTTACACACGGCAAATCACGTTTTATTTGCTCAGCACAAACAACTTATGTTTTCTTATTTACATCTACAACTTCGTATTGTAAAATGAAAGGTTTTACTCTGACAAATCTTTTTATGCCTCATCTCAATGTCCTTTAATTGGCCTCCTTACAAACAAAAAGATGTTGCCCAGTCCCGTCAAGAGGAACCACTCGCTGAAAAGCACTGGATGCAAAGTAGTGTTCACATAAACAAATCACACTCACACTCACACTCACACTCTAGTATTAATTGACTATGCCACTGCCTATGAAATCGCCTATTTATCCAGGATCCACAAAAGGCAGCTCATTACACCAGCATAAACAAAGAGTGCAAAGCAGGAGCCATGGCAAAGGGGAACTTTGGAAGAGATGCCAACAACACAGGGCCATAGCAAGCATTTTCTGTTTGAAAAGCAAGATGCTAGAAATGTCAAGGATGAAAGCTCATGTGGCAATGCTTTCTTAAACTGCCAAGTGTAATGTCACTGTGGCATAATTAGGATGTGTCAACGGATGTGCTTGAAAGGTTTATTTGGGTGAGTTGCACCTCCCTCCAACAGTACAACACAGACTTCACAGCCAGTGCTCTTGACTCCTGTTTAGCTTTACAAGAAGCATATCTACAAATCCTGCCAGTGTTTGTAATGATGCCTTATAACAAGGTCTCTCCAAGCATAATGCTCTGATAGGCAGCAAACAAGCTTCACGTATTTATACCCAGAGTAGAAGGCTTTTCCTTTTAGCATGACCAGTCCAAACTGATCTTTTGGAGAGCAAGATGAAGCAGGCAGTGAGGGAGAGGGGAAGCTGTTTGCTGTGGGGTGGTCATTCTACATTTCCTGTCCACCTCCATTGACTGGATACAGAGCCTGGACAGTTAGTCTGATGAGGTGCCTGGGATGCAACTCCATATTAGCAGACGTAAACCAAGTTGTCTGCAATGTGCCGTGAGATGTATTCAAATGCCTAAAAGGAGATGCCTTGTGCCATTTGATTTATCTGTGGTTTCCTACCTAGCCTCCAAGTACTGCCCTGAAAGAGTCGGATCTCTGACATGTCTTCTGTCACATTTGATAGAAAGACTTCTTGTTCAGATCACCAAAACCTACCCCAGTTGTGCAAGCTCAAAACCAATAGAGATCCAGCAACCGGTTGTCCAGTGGAATCTGGAGAAAAACAAGGCTGAGCAAATGCAGGTACCAAACATAGGAGAGAGGCAAACTATTCCCTAGACTTCACTGGCTGCATTGACCTGGTATCTTCCAAGTATAATAGCAGCTCAGGCATCTCAGCTTGAGATAAATATATCTCAGATTGATTCTTCAAATTAATCTAACTCTTTACATACTCCAAGAATACCTTTGAGAGCTTCTAGGGTAACCAAGACAGCATCTCAGAAACAGGAATTTGGATTCTGTTCCGTGAAAATGTCCATAATTTGGGAAAATTGTCATAATTTATCATGAGCATTGTAGAAAATCAGGAAACTGGAATAGCTGGGATTTTAGTATCAGAACTTTTGTGTCCTTCTGTTCTTATAGAGTGACTTGTTGCCAGCTCGGTGTAGGATCAGACTAGAGTGCTATGTCCACGGAGACAGATTGCAGGAGCAGAGAAGTCACTTTTCTCCTCTGCTGAGTGACAAGAGAAGCCAAGGTAGGGAAGGAATTTGATTTTCCTCACAATGAATTTTAAAATGGACTTTCAGCTCAAATGTTGAAAAAATCAAGGCACTAGAAGTAGGTTTCCAGGCATGGAGAGGACCATACCTCCTGACAGAACAGGTTCTAGAGGAGTTTCTCCAGCTATTTCAGAGTACTCTGCTCCAGCAAAAAGGCGTGAAACACAGCACACAAAGTTAGGCAAAGGTAGAACTTTCAAAGGAGCCAGAGCAAATCCAGGCCCAATGTGGGAGGAGCAAAATTTTCTTTGGGCTGCTCAGAAAATTATCCTTGTGTGTGCTCAGAGTGTGTATGTGTGTGTTTGCCTTCTGAGGGCAAACTACAAACTTGCAGAACTTCCAAAAAAGATTAACACAGCTCTTGCACATTGGAAGCACAGAAAGGTGACTTTCCCATGTGACTGGTCACAGCCCAGTGATCCTTCCTTAGGCCGTCCTGCCTCCCCCTTTTTCATCTCACCAAGTAGTTTTAATGCTAATCTGGTTGAATGCCTCTTATAGCTGGTAGGCAAATGCTAGTTGAATTAAGAAACCTTTACAGTTGTAGAGTGTTTTACAGGGCTGCTTTAAGACACTGCTTCATACTCCTGAAGCTTTGTGATGACTATCCGTATCAGAGCTGATGGAAAACATGGAAGCAATACAGCAGCAGTCCTTCCTACAGCACTTTGTTACAAGTAATGAGACAGGAGATCCAAGGACTGAGAAAAAAAAGTAGCAGGAAATTATTTTCCTAAGAGACTAGTAAAGAATGCAATGATAACTAAGTCTTTAAAAGTCACTGTGAAGCAAAGGACTCCTTTAATTAAAAGAAATCTGATCCCATAAAAATGTTTAAGTTCTTATTAATCTGTCTGAACTAGGATAAAGAATCATAGAATTGTTTTGGTTGAAAAAATCTCCAAGATCATAGAGTCCAGACATCAAACTAATACCACCATGGCCATATCCCGAAGTGCCATGTCCACACATTTCTTGAACACCCCCAGGGATGGTGGCTCCACAACCATCCTGGGCAGCATGTTCCACTGTTTCCGTACATAAATTTTTCCTAACATCCAGTCTGAACCTTCCCTGGCACAATTTCAGGCCATTTTCTTTTGTTTTTCCACTTGATACTAAGGAGACGAAATGGGCCTCCACTTTGTTGGGATGCACTAGAAGGCAGCCGACCTTGGATCTCACAGGTAGAGCAGAACAGCCTGGCCTAAGGCTTCTGGTTTCCCATAGCATGTAGCTTCCTCCTACAGCGAGTCAGAGATAAGGGAAACATCTGGCTTGGGATAACAACTTGTCATGAATATTAATGAATGGGTTTGTGCTTAACTGTACCAACCAATTAGTATGCTTCTGGCTAGGATGGACACCGTCCCGCAGAACTTGTGTGGCTGAATCAGAACTGGACACGTTTGCCTTCTGCTAATGAGCTAACAGTATAAAAGTGTGATTCAGTCCCTAATAAAGTGAACAATGTGTCAATTGTGTTGATTCAGTGTATTGATTCCAGCTCCCTCGCAACACCACTTCATTATAACCTTTTTTTTCAGAGAGATGTAGAGAGTAAAGTGGTCTCTCCTTAGCCTCTTCTTCTCCAGGCTGAACAATCCCAGTTCTCTCATATACTCCTCAAAAGACTTATTCTCTAGACCCTTCACCAGCTTCATTTTCCTTCTCTGGACAAGACAACTGAATCCAAAGTATCCATTGCCTTTGTAATTGATGGAGGAAATCACTGTAGGTGTCTCAATAGGGAGCTTGTATCACTCTGGGTAAATAGTAAACACTTGAGACTTCTTAACTCCCACATTTGTGTATTCACTTTGGTCATGCTCTGTCTTGGTGTAATAAAAACTGTCTTTCAGGCCCAAAACACTCTATGAGGCTCCCTGGTCTGGGCCTTCAGGTGGAAAGAGTCCCAAAGTCAACCTAAAGCCCAAAAGAAATCCTGGTCCATAGATTCCAGTAAGGAGCAGAAATTCCCCATGGGGTCACTACTCATCTGACAAAACTAAGCATGCACTTGAGAGATTTACTGCACTGAATCTCAGCTGCTTTGAATCACCAAGCTGGGGGGGAGTGTCAATCTGCTGGAAGGTACTATGACACTTCAGAGAGACATGGGCAGGCTGGGTCGATGGGCTGAGGCCAGCGGTATGAGATTTAACAAGGCCAAGTGCAGGGTCTTACACTTTGTCTACAATAACCCCATGCAGCACCACAGACTGCAGGACAAGTGGCTGGAGAGCAGCCCAGCTGAAAGGGACCTGGGAGTGCTGGGTGACACCTGGCTGAACATGAGCCAGCAGTGTGCTCAGGTGGGACAGAAGGCCAGTGGCATCTCAGCCAGGAATAGTGTGGCCAAGGACTAGGGATGTAATTCTGCCCCTGTACTCAGCACTGGTGAGGCCTTACCTTGTGATGGTTTGAACTAATTGGAGGATTTTAATAAGAAATTAGACTATAGGCTGAGAAAGGAAAACACTCATGATGCTACTTCACTCATAGGTGAAATGTTTAAGAGTTGTAACCCAAACACAGATAAGACAGAGCTGGTTGAGTTACTCTGTCTGCCACATCTCTCTCTGCTTTCATAGATGGATCCGAATAATTTCACTAACTTATTTCCTGCTGCTAATCATAGAATCATAGAATCATAGAATGGTCTAGGTTGGAAGAGACCTCAAAGATCATCCAGTTCCAACCCCCTGCCACAGGCAGGGACACCTCCCACTAGATCAGGTCATTCAAGACCTCATCCAGCCTGGCCTTGAACACATCCAGGGAGGGAGCAGACACAACCTCCCTGGGCAACCTGTTCCAGTGCCTCACCACCCTCACTGTGAAGAATTTCTTCCTAACATCCTGTTCAAATCTCCCCTCCACCAATTTGAACCCATTCCCCCTTGTTCTGTCATTACAAGACCTTGTGAATAGTCCCTCCCCAGCCCTCCTGTAGGCCCCCCTCAGATACTGGTAGGCTGCTATAAGGTCTCCCCGAAGCCTTCTCTTCTCCAGGCTGAAAAGCCCCAACTCTCTCAGCCTGTCCTCATAGCAGAGGTGCTCCAGCCCTCTGATCATCTTTGTGGCCCTCCTCTGGACTCTCTCCAACAGTTCCATGTCCTTCTTGTGCTGGGGGCTCCAGAACTGCACACAGTACTCCAGGTGGGGTCTGACAAGAGCAGAGTAAAGGGGGAGAATCACCTCCCTTGCCCTGCTGGTAATGCCTCTCTTAATGCAGCCCAGGACACGGTTGGCTGTCTGAGCCGCGTGTGCACACTGCAGGCTCATGTTGAGCTTCTCATCCACCCAGACCCCCAGGTCCTTTTCCTCAGAGCTGCTCTCCAGCCACTCACCACCCAGCCTGTATTTGTGCTTGGGATTGCAGCGACCCAGGTGCAGGACCTTACACTTGGCCTTGTTAAATTTCATGAGGTTAGCCTGGGCCCACCTCTCCAGCCTGTCCAGGTCCCTCTGGATGGCATCCCTGCCCTCCAGCAAGTCAACTGTGCCACACAGCTTGGTGTCATCTGCAAACTTGCTGAGGGTGCACTCGATTCCTCTGTCCATGTCGCTGACAAAGATGTTAAACAGCACTGGTCCCAGCACTGACCCTTGAGGGACGCCACTTGTCACTGGTCTCCAGGTGGACATTGTGCTGTTGATCACCACTCTCTGCGTGCGACCATCCAGCCAATTCCTTATCCAGCGAGTTGTCCACCCATCAAGTCCATGTTTTTCCAGCTTGGTGACCAGGGTGTCATGTGGGACAGAGTCAAAGGCCTTACTCAGGTCCAGGTAGATGACATCAGTTGCCCTTCTCTTGTCCACTGCTGCTGTGACTTTATCATAGAAAGCCACCAAATTTGTTAGGCATGATTTGCCCTTGGTGAAGCCATGCTGGTTTGCATCAGGCACCTCTGCTTTGTTCTCCATCTGCTTTATCAGAGCCTTGAGGAGGATCTGCTCCATGATCTTGCCAGGCACAGAGGTGAGGCTGACTGGTCTGTAGTTCCCAGGGTCGTCCTTTTTTCCCTTCTTGAAGATAGGTATTATATTTGCCTTTTTCCAGTCAGCAGGAACTGCTGGCTGCTCTATCTTTGCTTATCTGGTGCATAAGACAGATGGTGAGATAAGATTGGGAAGGAGGGAAGGTGGTAGGGTGGTTAGAAACCCCTCTTAGGGGTTCTGATCTCTAGGAGGGATGTGGTGTTTCTGTATTACCTTTTCACTATATATTTCTGTAAATATCTGTTATATATTGTAAATATCTGCTTGTATATTGCTCAAAGCTGTAAATATAAGGCTTCATTTATTAACTTCCAGCTGTCTGTGTCTAGCCTGGGTTATTTCAAAGTGTGGGAGGTGGGTAACTGCCAAACCACAACATACCTCGATCACTGTGTACAGCTCTGGGCCCCTCACTGCAAGAAAGATATTGGGGTGCTGGAGTGGGTCCAGAGGAGAGAAATGAGACTGGTGAGGGGGCTGGAGGGAAAATCTTGTGAGGAGAGGCTAAGGGAGCTGGGGTTGTTTAGCCTGGAGAGGAGGAGATTAAGGGGACCCTCATCACACTCTACAACTACCTGGAGGGGAGTTCTAGTAAGATGGGGGTCAGGCTCCTTTCCCAGGCAACTTGTGACAAGGTGAGAGGGCATGGTCTGAAGCTGCACCAGGGGAGGTTTAGGTTGGATGTTAGGAAGCACCTCCTCACGGGAAGGGTAATTAGACACTGGAATGAACTGCCCAGTGATGTGGTGTAGTTGCTGTCCCTGAAGGTGTTTTAGGAAAGATTGGATGTGACCCTTAGTAACATGCTCTAGTTGATGTGGTGGTGTTAGGTCATAGGCTGGACCTGATAATCTAAGAAGGTTCATTTCAGCCTCAATAATTCTGTAATTCTGTGCTTAATTTACACCCTAAATAAGTACTATGACTGGGAGGATTTTTCCTTCCATCAGACAAACCAGAGTCTGCAAAACTACCTTAAAGTCAATGTTGCTGTAATCCTTTCCAGTGCATATAGAAGTTCAAATCATCCTCCCTGCCCCAAAACAAAGCTTTCAGATCCTATATCCTTTTTTCAAGTCTGATTATAAACAAAAAGCCTTGCTTCCCCTGGAGCTTAAACAGTTTTGCTGAAGTGGAGCACAGAAGCTGAATTTCACTCAGTGGTTTCAACCTTTTGCTTTTCAAAAAGCTCAGGAGACAGCTCCTATGAAGAAAACCACTTCCCATCACTAAATGCTTCTTATTTACACCCACAGAGCACCTGGGCCAGTTTTTCCAAGAAACATGTTTCAGTTCTCACTCTTTACCATGATAGTTTACCTCCAGGTAAAGCAAACCCATATAAAGGCATTGTAAGAAGTTCATGTGAAAGACACATGGTATAGGGAGACTAAATGAAAACAGATGTAATGACAGCTCAGTGTAAAATCATTCTCTCCTAGGAGTGTTATTACATTAGTGACACAGACACCAGTTACAAAGAGCTAATGTCCACTTTAAATGGCTTTGAGAGCAGGAGCAATTGAAAGATAATAAGACGAAAATGAGTAATGAATCAATTTTACAGTATGCTGTTGAGAAGTCCTTGCTGGAAGAGTGTGTGTTGATTCTGCCCAAGAGGAGGGATGGATGGGAACTGACAGCAGCAGGGACAAGCACTCCCACAGGTTCTGAAGAAATAAATGATTTTTTGAATGATTTTTTTCTTTAGCCAATAGGATCCCGCTGTAAAAAACAGGATGTTTTCTTGTGAAATTCAGTATAGACAGAGCAAGTGAACAGCATGCTTTTATTTAAGGAAAAAGAGAATATCAGTTGCATTGGAGAGAAAAACTCACTTTTCATCTTACTTGAAGGTGGTCATGCTGGCTTCCCCAGGAAAGATGACACTTTTGCCACTCAGATCTCCCTGTAAGACTTGGCTCTGTAACCACATCTCCCTTTTTCATGGACTACACCCCTGAGCCACCTCTTATGTTTGTTACTGGTTCTCAATTCACACTTGCATCAAGGCAGCACCTTGATGTAGACCTGTAAAAAAAAAAAATCTGTATTATATCTGTATCTCTACCTATATCTATATATCTATATCTCTATATCTATATTTGCTGGAATATAATTCCTGTTGAAAATAGAGTAAAATAAGCCTATAAGGGCATTTCTTCTGCTACAGCAAAACTGGTCCATGTAACCAATCTAGCTTGGATACCTTTGCTCTAGGCTGAATGGTCAAGATATATTTGGCAACTGTTATCTTCACATTTTGTGATGTAATGACTCAATGATTCTTTAGCACCATTTCACACACAAGCTTGCATCCTGAAGTCACCACTGCAACCTTCCACTAGTACAGAATTGTCTGGTCAGGGCTGCCTAGATGTCCATTATGGTTAAAGAGTCATCTCCAGAGAGTGATCCCAAGCATTTCAAGATATTTGACCTACATGGAATGAATTACATTTTGCAGGTATATATGTTGTTTCCTCAAAGAGCAATCTAGACAACAAGCTTAAGCTAGAAGCCCTGCTTCTCTGGGTAAGCCCTCAGTAAGAGTCCCTCAAGGTATCTGGATCCAGTAGAGGGAGATCATCCTGCTGTAGAGTAATTCATGTCAGTGTTGCAGAGAGCAGACAAGATTAATCTTCTTCAGAGAACTTTGTTTCCCTCTGTGGGCTCTGGAGGGAGCTCGGACAGCTAACTTAGATTAGTGGTCTAACTTTGGACAGCTGAAAAACTAGAACTGACTGAGAAAAATCCCACCCTACTGGTACTGGTATCCTAATGAGAGGAAAATACTTAATGGTCATGGACATCGAAAAACCCAGACTGAAGGTTCAGCAGCCTCCTTAGGGGCAACAAGTGAATGTGCTGAGCTTGTAACCACCATGATTCTCTGTTATAACTCCCTCCACCTTAGCTCTCTCTTCTCTTAATTGCTTTTTTTTCAGATTTACTTTGTCATCACATTTTTCAGCAGAATCAACTTTTTTATTTTTATCATAATACATTTTTTTATGATAATATTATTTTCACAGGGAAAATGGTCTTTCTTTAGCTATTTCTATACCTAGAGTTTAACTTTCTCTATGTAGATTTTATCTCATTATCTACATCCCTCTAGGGATGTCCTTTTGTCGTTTCAACTCCCTCAGTGAGAAATAGAGTAGGATTCAATCAATCAAATGAAGCTACCCAAGAATTACGACTTAAATTTAAGGTTGGGGCTCAGGTTTCCTCAACAGTCAGTAGAGACAGATGTACATTCAGAGAAGACATTTCAGATCGCATCTGCCCCCAGGGTAGGTAGACTGCATGATGAGAGTGCTCCTTTCTCCCCTTCCTAGTCTAAGATGGTTGTCTATAGGTAAAGGTAGGTGAGATGGCTGCTACCTCTAACATTTGTGCTGATCCATTGCTGATCCAAATATGAGTCTCTTATTGCCTGCAGAACTTAAGCTTTCCATGTTTCCTCATCTCTTCAGTGGTGATAGTTTTTGATCGTAAGCTACTCTTATGCTGTTTTCTCTCCAAAGCTCATGGTCTTGCCTGGCTGTTTTCTGCAGCCTAGCAAATTCTGACTTTTGCTAAGTTTAAATCAGAGTATGTGATTCCAAAACTTCATTCCTTGTGGAAGTGCCAAACCCTGCAACACAGTTTGCAATGCAGTCCCAGAATCTGAGAGAGCCACTTTTCATTTGTAATCTCGAGCCATGGCATCAAATGCAAAAGGCTGAGTGAATATTAGAGTGCCTGGAACAGAGCTGAAGATCTGAAGCAGGCACTGCACTCATGAGAAACCACTCCAAAAGCCGTTCAGGGATAGTTGTTGAGATTCTGCCCCTCTGCTCCACTCTGCTGGGACTGCACCTTAGTGCTCAGTCCAGCTCTGGAGTTTTCAGCACAGAAAAGACATGGATCTGTTGGAACAGGCCCTAGGCAGGGCTACAAAAGTGATCATAAGGCTGGAATGCCTCTACTGTGAGGACAAATGGAGAGAGTTGGGGTTGTTCCACCTGAAGATGGGTCCAAGAAGACCATACTCTGAGTTTTTAGTACTTAAAGGGGGCTTATAAGAAAAATACTTTTACAGTGTGGGTGGTTAAACACTGGCACAGGTTGCTCCAAGAAGTGGTAGAAGCTGCATTCCTGGAAATGTTCTGGATAATGTTGCACAAGGCTCTGAACAACGTGATCTTGTTGATGACATCCCTGCTCAATGCAGGGGGGTTGGGCTAAGTAAACTTTGAAGGTTCCTTCCAACCCAAACCATTCTATGATATTAGGAAATCAGTATAGCCAATGCTGTATAGTGATCCTCCCCTCCAAAACTGAAGGAGGCAGTGAGCTCAGTATGCATGTGTATTTATACTAAAATATTCCTGCTCCAAGAGACATTGTATGTTGGCTGTCTGTGGCATAGGTCCAGTGTTTAGAAACTAGAATGTGGAAACACATCTCTAGTAAACAGACTCATTCAACTGAGATTGTTTTGTATCAGATCTCGTCTGAGAGTGTGATTTACAGATTGGATCTAACCAAGGAAAAATATTCCCCTTGAATTCAGAAAACATGAGAATAACATAAACAAGCCTGTCATTGTGTTCACTGCTTTGGAAAAAGCACTGGATACCATAATGAATGAAAAATAATAACACTAAAGTTATTATATTAAATACAGTTCATATTTTGCAGGATTACAGGTTGCCTGTCACAAGAGAAGCAAATAACTTCTTCCTTGATATTTTCTTTGTGACTTCTATTTCTTGCTTAAATAGAGAAAGTCACTAAGCAAGGATTGAACTCAAAACAGAGATCATAGAACCCAGTCCTCCAGTGCCGGGTTCATCTTAATTGTGTAGGGATGGAATGACACAGTACACCAATATGATGCATAAGTTGAACACTTAAAAGGATGATCCCAGGAACTAAAGGATGACCCTGGGAACTACAGACCGGTCAGTCTCACATCTGTGCCTGGCAAGGTCATGGAGCAGATCCTCCTCAAGGCTCTGATAAAGCAGATGGAAAACAAAGCAGAGGTGTCTGATGGCAACCAGCATGGCTTCACCAAGAGCAAATCATGCCTAACAAATTTGATGGCTTTCTATGATAAAGTCACAGCAGCGGTTGACAAGGGAACGGCAACTGATGTCATCTACCTAGACCTGAGTAAGGTGTTTGACTCCATCCCACATGACATCCTGGTCATCAAACTGGAAAAATATGGACTTGATGGGTGGACAACTCACTGGATAAGGAATTGGCTGGATGGTTGCACGCAGACAGTGATGATCAACAGCACAATGTCCACCTGGAAACCAGTGAGAAGTGGCATCCCTCAGGGGTCAGTGCTGGGACCAGTGCTGTTTAACATCTTTGTCAGTGACATGGACAGAGGAATCGAGTGCACCCTCAGCAAGTTTGCAGATGACACCAAGCTGTGTGGCACAGTCGACTTGCTAGAGGGGAGGGATCCATCCAGAGGGACCTGGACAGGCTGGAGGGGTGGGCCCAGGACAATCTCATGAAATTCAACAAGGCCAAATGTAAGGTCCTGCACCTGGGTCAGCACAATCCAAGCACAAATACAGGCTGGGTGGTGAATAGCTGGAGAGCAGTCCTGAGGGAAAAGACCTGAGGGTCTGGGTTGATGAAAAGCTCAACATCAGCCGGCAGTGTGCTCATGCAGCCCAGACAGCAACTGTGCGCTGGGCTGCATTAAGAGCAGCATTACCAGCAGGGCAAGAGAGGGGATGCTGCCCTTTTACTCTGCTCTCATCAGACCCCACCTGGAGTACTGTGTGCAGTTCTGGAGCCCCCAGTACAGGAAGGACATTGAACTTTGAAGAGGGTCCAGAGGAGGGCCATGAAGATGATCAGAGGGCTGGAGCACCTCTGCTATGAGGACAGGCTGAGAGAGTTGGGGCTTTTCAGCCTGGAGAAGAGAAGGCTTCGAGGAGACCTTATAGNGTGACACTGGAACGGATTGCCCAGGGAGGTTGTGTCTGCTCCCTCCCTGGATGTGTTCAAGGCCAGGCTGGATGAGGTCTTGAGTGTCCTGATCTAGTGGGAGGTGTCCCTGCCTATGGCAGGGGGTTGGAACTGGATGATCTTTGAAGTCTCTTTCAACCTGGACCATTCTATGATTCTATGATTTATTACCAAAATGACAACTCTTTTATAGTGCTTCTTACCAGACTAAAACAATGTGTTTAATTCTGATTGGTAAGATAAGCTCTGCATGAGCTCTGCATGCACTGCCCATGTGAATCAAAAGCGCACTAATTGGTTGGCATAACTAAGCACAGCCGTCTACCTTACATATATTTTTTCAGAGCAAATTTTCTCAAGGTTGTTTTTCCCAAACTCTAGCTTCCTTATCTCACTTTCTCTTTTGCATCCTTGCCTGCCCTCAGTGTCTGGTTACTTTAGGTCATTCAGCTCAGCCCATAACCCCACACTCCCTAAAGAACTGTCTTGGTACAATCGGTTCTTCTGCCTCATGCAGTGTTTGCTGTCTACAGCACAAAATTAATACTTGCTGGGGCTGGGGCCCACACTGTTTGGTTTCCTGGGTAGAATCCTAAGGGCACTAAGAAAAACAAACTACTTTTATTCCTCCCTTCTTTAATTTCCAGTATGATCATTATGGACTATCTTGTGCTTCTCATATGACTACCAAGAAGTAGCACACTTGACTTTTATCCTGGAGAAAGGATGTGCTTGTTTCTCATCAGAGAAACATCATCAGCTAGGAAGTAACAAAATTTATTAAGACAGTTGATGATTTTTATCAGTCCCTGGGAACAAACACTGTAGTTTAGCACAGGGATAAATTTAACTGACTTTTCTTGGCTGAAGACAGGTTTCTTCCTGAATCCTAAAAAAAAAGCTTACTCAGGGCAATATTTGTTGCATTATTTCTAATCCCAACACCATTAACATCCCTTTTCATTCACACCCAAATATTTCAGGGTTTTTTTTCTGGAAGAAAACATCCCCATTAATCACAAAGAAAAAAAAATAAAAAAGAGAAGAGTGAGACTTAGCTGGATGGTCAAGTCTTCTTCTGAAAACATTTTTGTACCTGTGAGGTTACATCATGCTCCTAACCTACAGTGCTGCACCTGAGATTCCACTGTAAATGAGAAGTGGAGACCTCGAGAAGGTTATTAGCTCAAAGTTAGGTAGCATTTGCTGGTCTGGAAACATCCCAGGAGAGCTAACTGAGGCCTCTTTCAAGACGAGTGTCTGCAGCCTGAATGGAATATCTTTACTGCAGCTGTAAAAAATGCATTAAAGGAAGTAAAGACGATGTCTGAACTATAACATTTATAAAACATCAAGGTTGGTTTGTGATGGAACCCATGGTTTTCAAATGCTAATGTAAGAAAGGCTTGCAAGTGGTGAATATTTGCAGGTCTCAGTAAATTAGCATTTTAGTTCAAGGCTCTGGATGAGCAATAGGACTTGGGGGGAAATAACCAAGGTCCTCTCTGGCTCATGCTACATGAATTTAGTGGATATTTAACATTTTGCCAGTTGGGTAGGCCTCCATCTCCTAATTGATCTTTCTGCATAAATAGACAGTGGAGGGCTCACATCCAGAAAAATATCTGAAAGGAGTTGTCCAAACCCATGACTGTGTGGGCAAAGAGGCTTCCTTTTCCCTGGGGAAATCTTAGGTCTGCCAGAGAGACTGAAGAGCTGTAGAAAACAAAACTGTATGGAGGAGTTTGATCCCTGTGAAATGGAAAGTTGTTACACAGGCAGACAGACAAGCACTGCTGCCACAGTCCAGTCCCTGCCTGGAATAAGTTCTGAGTCTGGCTTCAGAGAGGGGTGTCAGGATAGTGGTGTAATCACATCTCTTGATAACCACCAGAGATTGATTTATAAGCCAAACTACTGTTATTAGTGCCTCCAAGGAGTTTGATTCCAGACTAGGACTAGGACATTACTTGTCTGTCCAATAAATAACAGTGCATCACAAGGAGAGGCTGGAGACACAGCCTGGCTTTAAAAAGGGGAGGAAAAAAAAAACAAAAAAAGCCCAGAAAATTAAGTTAACGGAGAACTTGGAGATCAATTTATCCACCCAGAGGAAAACTACAAAGGTGATGAGGGGACTGGCATACCTCTCCTATGAGGATGGGCTGAGAGAGTTGGGGTTTTTTTTAGCCTGAAGGGAAGGCTCTGGGGAGACCTCACAGCAACCTTTCAGTACTTAAAGAGGACCTAAAGGAAGTATGGGGAGGGACTGTTCATAACAGAGTGTAGCAATAGGACAAGGGGTAAAGGTTTTAAACTAAAAGAGTAGATTTTCATTAGGTGTAAAGAAGAAATTGTTTTACTCTAAGAGTGGTGAGGTATTGGAACAGATTACCCAGAGAAGTTGTGCATGTTCCCTTCCTGGAAGCGTTCATGGCAAGGCTGGATGAAGATTTGAGTAACCTGATCAAGTAGAAGATGCCCCTTGCCCATTGTGGGTAGGGTGCATGCAGGGTGCATGCAGATGATCTTTAAGGTCCTTTCCAGCCCCAACCATTCTGATTCTATAATCCTCCCACATCAAGCAGAAGGTACCTATCTGTTCCTGAGAGAAGACTATCCAAAAAGATGGATGATTTTAAAACTCTTGCAGTGGCAGAACTTTTCCCCACTGACCGCAACAGCTTGCTGCATCTCTTAACTAGATTTATTCTTGAAAAAAAGTGTCCTCATGCCAACCTAGATCCACTCCAAGATGCAGCAGCAGTTCAGATCTAGGGCATTCTGCACAGGACACAAACATCATCCCAAGCTTGAAGGAACTCGTTTCTGGCCATCTCCTTCTTACAAAAAATAGGCCCAAGCCACAGGTCTGAGTGTAGCATGCTCCCAAAGTGCATGTCAGGAAGTACAGAGAGCAAGCTGAAGTGGTACTGTGTTTTCTAGTTTATGGTTTGAGAAGAAATTTAATTTTCAAGAAATAAATTAATCTGAAAATAAAATCAGTTCTATTCTTCTTTAAATTGTCACAAATCTGCTTTCAGGTCTAAAATTCTGGTGTAATGACTGTCCTGCATGCACTTGCACAGCACTTACATGGGAACTCTTATCCCATGTAGGGTTTCCTGGCATTGTAATGCTAGGAGTAACAGTTAAATGTCCCACCAAAATGAACCTGTTCAGGAAATCCAGAGTTGCATTTGGACATGCACATGGGGGTGCTTGTACTGCAGTTAGACACTACATTTGGCTTTCTCCTCTCTTAGAACAGGGGTATATAGGATACTTCCCTCCCAGTGGCAAAGATGCATTAAAAAATCCCTACCTCTTGTCCCAGTTGTTCAGTTCACCACTCTCATCAGCTGTGCCAGGTTACACTCTTCAGGGGTTTCCCCCAAAATCAGCTAGATGATCTCAGCTAAAGGTACACCAAATCGTGTGGGTAATTATCAGCAGGGCTGCTGTCCCTTGTAGGCTAGCTGCAAGCTACTGTGTTACAGAATAAAATAAGGCCATACACACCATCTGCCCTGCTGGTTCAAACAAGTTCATCACTGAGATGCTGGAACTTGTCCAATGAAAGGCAATGATGCTGGTGAAGGGTCTAGAGCACAAGTCTTATGAGAAGCAGATGAAGGAACTGGGGTTGTTTAGCCTGATGAAAAGAAGGGTGAGGAGAGATCTTCTTGCTCTACAACTGCCTAAAAGAAGGTTGTAGTGAGGAGAGGGTCAGCCTCTTCTCCCAAGTAACAAAAGAAGAGAAAATGACCTCAAGCTATGCCAGGGGACGTTTAGATTGCACATTAGGAATGATTTCTTCCCTGAAAGGGTTATGAAACATTGGAATATGCTACCTAGGGAAATGGAGGAGTCACTGTCCCTAGAGGTATTTAAAACACATGGAGATATAATGCTTAAGGAGGTGGTTAAATTAGTGGACATGATCTTAAAGGCCTTTTCCAACCTAAGTGATTCTATGATCTCTTTTGTTCTCATATTATGAATAATGGAAATAATTCTGTTTGTCCTGCTGTTTACTTGGAGGAAAATGCAAAATTATTCATTGACTGGCCCAATATAATGTTCTAGCACTGCAGCAAATCCAATATCTGAAACTCTAGTTTCAGTCTATTCTGTGAATGATTAAATCATCCTTCCTTTAAGCTGGAATCTTACCAACGATACATTCACTAGTTAATATAAAATGGTCTCTGTACTTTAATGTGGTGACCAGCAAAGAGAAAAGGCAATTTCTCAGCTGTGATGAGCTCTGTGCAGGACTGTGGAGTGGAGTCTGGCCTACAGTAGCCTGAACCAATAAGGATGAGCTCCATCATTGCTGAAGCCTATAGCTGCTCTGATGGTGTAGGATCATCATCACTGTAAGGATATAAAATGAAGAAGAACCATCAACCTGCTACAAATGTAGGGTGATATATGACCCTGAGAGGGTCAGCTGTAATGGAGAACCATCATCCACATAGGATAGTGCAATCTGTAGGGTTTTCTGTGGTTGTGTAGGCCTTTCCACTTTTGCCCCCTACTACAGGTGAAGGGTTGGCCATGCAGAGTGGGATATACTCAGAGGGATTGATTTGCACAGATGAGGTGTTCTGAATGAAGGGAGGGGAAAAGGAAAGTCGAGACCTGCCTCTTTCTGTGTATCAGTAGAGCTTGTTACAGACCTGAAAACCACCATCATCTGCCCCACTGGCTTGCATGGCCAAGGTGAGCTGGACAGATGGTGGTTGACACCCAGCTCCAAGCCAAACACAGCATGGCAACAATACCACAGGCCCTGCGAGGTGTGAAATGGTTCCCATTCATTCAGAGCAAGACACTGAACATCTTGTAATAACACAGCTAAAGCACTTACTGCAAATACAAAAGAATTATCTTGACAATTACTCTTTGGATTATCCTGCAATAGAAAGTCTTGGCTGATGTAGAACTTGGTGTTGGCCTCTTGCTTATGAATGTAACCTAGAACTGATTGTTAAATGTACCAAGCCTTGTAAAAATGGGTAATTCAGCAGGAATAAGGTCTATCTGCTATTTAATCAGCAGGGATCATTGCTGCTGGCAGCATGACTAAAGTCTGTTCCAAGTGCTGGTTAAAGGAAGTTTCCTCCCCTTATTTTCAGAAGCATTTTCTCTATCAAGATCAGAAATAAAATGTGATCCTGGAAAGTGTAGTTTCCTGTGCCCCCCTCCAACTTACCTCACTAACCATCTGCAGGCATGCTACTGCCTCATCACATTGGGAACTTTGAGGGTATGAACCCTTGAATGTTTATAGGACAAGGGAGTTGAAGAAAACAATGTTTTATTGTTGCAAAAAAATCAGCATTCAAGTTTTGGTGAATCTTCTGACATGCAGGGCTGTCCCTGAACTGCTTGCAGATGGAGCAGGCTTCCTTCATCTGACAGCTGACCAGAATGGGTCAAAGGAAGACATTCTTCAAGAGGCTATTTTTCTCCACTGGCTATGAAAGGAGCCAAGAGACATCAGGACAAGAGGCACCTAAAGCAAGATGAGATGGATAATTCTCAAGAGTAGCTTGTACAGAACAGGACCTGGCACTTTTGTCCTGTAACTATCAGGACTGCTAAAAGGCATGCAAGACCATGACAACATTACAAAAAAGTAATAGCCCTAAAAGAGTAAAAGCCCCCAAAGAGTAGGGCTTTGAATACAGAGGGAATACCGTGTCCTCCACTCTTATTTCCTTCTCAGCTCTGTGTAAGAAGCAGCAAACGCAAATAAGCTGGAGCCCCTGGCTCAGTTCCGAGTGTCCCGCCTGATCTCAAGCCAGCAGCTTTTCACAGCTAAGTGTCCTTGAAGAGAGGAAGCCTTGAAAAATGTATCCTCCCCTCAGATTTGCTTTGAAATCAGAGTCCAGCCACACTGAGAGCTCTGAGCATAAGCTGGTACCTGTGTGGCCTGTCAGAAATCCCAGCCAGCTGTGCATGGGCAGGGGTGATATGCTGTTGGTTGCCATTAGCCATTGCAACCGGGCTGGGTAATTCCCAGTGCTCCAAAACACTCTTACAACAGAAAAACAAAGCTGATTGGTCTTTTTATACAGGGGTAGGGAGAAAACCTTAAGGAGTACGGGCAACCCTTTGCAATGGAAGACCAGTATTGGAGGTCAGCTAAAGGTCAGTTAGAAAATGAATGAGGTCTCAACACTCTTGAGGCAAAATTGAGCAGGATTACTGGGAAGGAGGGGATGTGCTCTGATCTAGCTCAGCACCATGCACTTCATTTTATGTGTTTTCTGTCAACTCCACTGAGTATGAGCTGGCAACCTGCACTTACAGCCCAGAAGCCAACTATATCCTGGACTTCATCACAAGCAGTGATCAAGGGAAATGATTCAGCTCCTCTGCTATGGTAAGATCCCACCTGAAATACTGTGTCCAGCCCTTGGGTATTCAGCACATGAAAGACATGAAGCCTATCCAGGGAACGGTCACGAAGATGATAAAGAGGCTAGAACATCTCTTTGTGAAGAAAGGTTGAGAATCATATAGTGGTAGGGGATGGAAGCAACCTCTGGAGATCATCTAGTCCAAACCTGGGCTAAGGTATGCCTAGAACAGGTTACACAGCAATATGTCCAGGCATGTCTCCAGAGGAGACTCCACAGCTTCTCTGGGCAGCCTGCTCCATCACCCTCAATGTGTCCTGGGTTGAGCCTCCTGGCTTTAAGAACCATCAGGTACAGAACTCCAAGAGGTCCAGAGTGTCTAGAAGTGGACAGGAAATTGTAATCTTCTGGTATTTCATTCCCATAACTCTTTTATCTTGTTCTGCTTAAGCTGGCAGCAAAGCCAGCTCGCTCTCTCTCTTCCTTTCCCTTCCCTCTCTTCGCCTGGGGAGGAATATTCTTATCTGGCAACATGGGGCCTGTTTGGCCTGACTAATTTTTATTTCCTGTGCAGTCTTGGCCTGCTTAGGCTTAATGCCAGGGAGCAAGGTGGGGAGGGGGGAGGGAAGGGCACAGTTTGGGCCTGGCCTGCCTGAGCTAGCCTAGCAATTGAGGGAGGGGAAGAAAGAGCACCAGGGCTTATGCAGTCCCCAGGCAGAGGAAGAAAAGGAGTACTGGGGGTTTGTGTTGTGATTATTAATAGTCTATTATGAATTATTAATAATGTTTTATTGATACTAATTTTTATTGTTAATGTTCAAAATTTTGGGGAAAATTCCCTGAGGTTCTTTGGATGTTCGGTCAGTAAGAGGCAATTACACAAAGGTTATTTATAAACACAGACTCATAAACAGTACAAACAGTCAGAACTTGGCAAACAGGGAACCTGATAACAGGGGAATCCTAACTGCACCTATACTCACAAACGTGATAGGTACAAATGTCCTGGGGAGAGGAGGAAAGATTTGCCTTCAGATTTGCCTTGACGCTGCAATGCAGGCTGCAAACACATGTGAATAGCCGTCGCGTCCCGGCGGAAGCAGTAGGAAAAGAGGCAAGGGCTCTAAATCACCCTCTCTTAAATAGCCTATTTTTGAAAGGTGAAACTGGCCAGTAGGCATTAGGGTCCACTGTTTTGGCCAATAAATTCAAAGTTCTGTGCCTAGATGTCCACCCTAACGCTTGAGGGACAGCACAAGACACCTGACTTGGTCATGTTCCATGGGGCTTTCTTCATTCAAACCCTCATTGCCTTGCTCACATTCTCCAATCCCTGGACCTTGCTACAGGAGGAGGGGAAGAGCAGGAGTTTGAACAAATTTGGGCAGGATTTATGCCCTACCAGGACAGTTTGGTTTTCATCTGGTTGGAGGGAGGTATGGAGAAGGATTTGGGTTGATGGGATTTTGTGTTAAAACACAGATTATGGGTTTTTGTGTATTTCATAGGCTTTTGCACTTCTCTGCATTGTGTAGTTAGTAGTAGCACCTTCCATTTAGTCTTGAAATATATTCTGTATTTCTACACAATTCTGTTGGGGGCTGCCTTTCTTTAACTACTTTTAAAGTAATTTTAGGGTCTGTCTTCGCCCACTGCCCACCTAAACGAAGACAGAAAGAAGTTCCTGCCTGAATTCAAGTGAAACTTCTTGTGTTCTAATTTGTATCTCTTGCCTCTTGTTCTAACATTGGATACCACTGAGAAGAAACCAGGCCCCTCCTCTTGACCTCCCCTCTCAGTCTTCTCTTTTCCAGGCTTTTCTCAGTCTCTCCTCATGAAACAGATGCTCCAGTCCCCTAATCATTCTTGTGGCCCTCTGTTGGACTCTCTCTAGCAGTTCTCTGCCCTTCTTGAATTGGGGAGCCTGGAGCGGGACACAATACTCCAGGTGTGGTCTCATCAGGGCAGAGTAGAGTGACCTGAAATTCTTTGTCAACCTGCTGGTCACACTCTTCTTAATGCACTCCAGAATATCATTTACCTTATTGCCCACAAGAACACATCACTGGCTTCTGGTGAACTTGTCCAGCAGCATTCTAAAGTTCTCCTCCAGAGAGCTGCTTTCCAGCAGGTCAGCCCTAACCTGTACTGATGCAGGGGGCTGTTCCTACCTAGGTGCAGGACTTTACACTTGCCCTTGCTGAACTTCATGACATTCACCTCTACCCAACTCTCCAGCCTGTCCAGGTCACACAGGATGGCATCTCAGCCTACTGGTACATTATTCACTCCTCTCAGTTTGGTATAGAATCATAAAATCCTAGAATGGTTTAGGTTGGAAGGGACATTAAAGCTCATCCCGTTCCAACCCCCCACCATAGGCAGGGACACCTCCCATTAGGCCTCATCCAACCTGGCCTTGAACACCTCCAGGGAGGGAGCAACCACAACCTCCCTGGACAACTTGTGCCAGTGTCTCCTCATCCTCACTGTAAAGAACATTTTCCTAACTTCTAGTTTAAATCTCCCCTCTGCCAGCCTAAACCCATTACCTCTCATCATGTCATTACAAGACCTTGTGAACAGTCCCTCCCCAGCCTTCTTGTAGGACCCCTTCAAATACAGGAAAGCCACTACAAGGTCTCCTTGCAGCCTTCTTTTCTCCAGGCTGCAGAACTCTCATAGGCTGTCCTCATAGCAGAGGTGCTCCAGTCCTCTGATCATCCTCATGGCCCTTCTCAGCAAACTTTCTGAGCGTACACTCTGTTCCTTCATCCCGGCCATTGATGAGTGTGTTGCACAAGACTGGACCCAGTACTGACCCTTGGGGAACAACATGTGCCACAGGCCTCCAACTAGACGATGCACTATAGATCACAACCCTCTGTCCTCTGTCATTCAGCCACTTATCAATCCACTCTGTCATTCAGCCACTTATCAATCCACCTCACTGTCCACTCATCTAGCCCATGCTTCTCTGGAGACATTCAGGGTCATCAGTAAGTTTGCAGATGACACCAAGTTAGGTGGCAGTGTTGATTTGAATGGGGCTAGAGAGGCTCTTCAGAGGGACTTGGATAGGCTAGATCAATGGGCCAACATGAATGGGATGAGTTTCAACGAGGCCAAATGCCGGATCCTGCACTTCAGTCACAAAAACCCCGAGCAATGCTACAGGCTTGGGGCAGTGTGGCTGGAGAGCTTCCTGGCAGAAAAGGATCTGGGGGTTGTAAAAGACAGGCAGCTGAATATGAGCCAGCAGTTTGCTCAGTCAGTCAAAAAGGCCAATGGCATCCTGGCTTGGATTAAAAATGCTGCGGCCAGCAGGAATAGGGAAGTCCTCTTGGACTCGGCTCTGGTGAGGTCACACCTCAAGTACTGTGTTCAGTTTTGGGCATTGCAATACAAGAGAGAGGTGGAGGTGCTGGATCAGGTCCAGAGGAGGGCAACAAAGCTAGGGAAGGGCCTAGAGAATAAATCTTATGAGGAGAGACTGAGGGAGCTGGGGATAGTTTGAAAAAGAGGAGGCTAAGGGGAGACCTCATTGCTGTCTACAACTATATCTAATTTAAACCTATCCAGCCTCAGCTTGAGGCCATTTCCCCTTGTTCTGACTCCAATTACCTGCGAGAAGAGTCCAGCAGCAGCCTCTCCTCAATGTCTCTTATAAAGATACCACCACTGGAAAACAAGGCCTCTCACAACTTTTCACTGCTGAATGCAACATCAGGGTAAAATCGCCATCAATTGGGTCAACAAGAAAAGGGAGGAGAACCAAGAGGTTGTGAGAAATGTCTTAGGAAGACTTTCCCTTCATGCATACTTATGCAATCCAATGATGTCATGTCTCACAGATAATCTGCAGGTTATTCACAGAAAATTAAATATTGCTTAAGAAATATCAATCTATTTTAAACATTTTTTTTTTTATCCCATGTATTTGTCAATTGCTGTGCTGTACTCAGGCAATTAGAGCCTAAGGCAATTCCCACGTGAAAAAACATCATCCAGCAACCAGTTCTTCTAGTAACACCTCACCTGGAATAGTCTGTCAAGCTCTGGGCCCCCCCCAACACATGAGAGACATGGACCTGCAGGAGTAGGTCCAGAGTGAGGTCACACAGATGATCAGAGGGCTGGAGCACCTCTTCTATGAAGACAGACTGAAAGAATTTGGGCTGTTCAGCCTGGAGAAGTCTCTAGACTGACCTTATAGCTACATTTCAGTATCTGAAGAGGCATACAGGAAGTCTGGGGAAGGACAGTTTAGAAGGGCTTGTAGTGATAGGACAAGTGGCAATAGTTTAAAGTGCAGGAGGGTAGGTTTAGGTTGGACATAAGGAAGAAGTTCTTTACAATGGCCTTTACTGCCCAGGGATGTGGTTGAGGCCCCACCCATGGAGACATTCAGACTTGATGTGGCCCTGGGTAGCCTAATGTAGTTGAAGGCGTCAGAAAGGGCTCACTGCAAGGGGGCTGGATGAGATGACCTTTGAGGGTTCCTTCCAACCAAATGCAATCTGTGTGAATCAATCTATGTGAAAATGGTTCTTTAGCAGCAGCCCAGGAAATCTGAGAAAATGCAGAATGTTAGACTCTGGGTAGATCTGTGTTAAGATGTGTATTTACTTAATAGATGCTTCCAAATACAGTGTGCTCAACTGACTTACACGAGGGTATCAACTTTAATATTTGATTTAGAATTTAATATAAAGGCGACTGATTGCAAAACACAATCAGATTTGCCAGCTCAGGGGAATGAGCCTTTTTATGAAACCAACAATTACACATCTAAAATCAACAGAAAATGAGTTAGCGAGATCAAACTTCCAGCTTGCTTACTGAACTCATGATTAAACCATGATTAAAGTCAGTGAGCTAAACGAACACCCATCAATCCAAAATTCAATTTGACCTTGAAGACAAGGAGGGGCTGTTTCTGAAGGGGGTTATTTCAGATGTGGTCTCAGCATGTTGGAACCAGGGGATGTGTTAACTCAGTTGAAGAGCTGGGAAAATTCAGTGCAGGCAGCAATAGGCAGCTAGAGGAGGGACAAGCCCAGGCTGGCCTCCACCCTAACTGTCTGGCACTGATGATGTCACCAGGACAGGGGATTCCCAACCCCAAGTGTCACACAATCGCCTCCTGCACTGCAAACAAAACCCACCTGAGAAAGAGGACAGTTCCCTGGATTTTCTTGTCTCAAAAGGTTTCCCACGGGTTTTAATGCCATTACTCAGTCATATGATATGATGAAATTTGCAGTGCCTTTGCCTCTGTGATTAAACACAAGCTCCTACCTCTCAAAGTCAGGGAGGAAAACTCAGGCATGTGACACCTCAGTGCTTCCTAAAGATGGACTCAAGTATTTTGAAAAGAAAGAGAAAATGAAACCTAGCTCCTGAGAAGGCTCTAAAGGGGGTGAGGGCAATATTACAGAGCTGAAAAACAGGCTTGAGGTTGCAGTTTGAGATCCTGACTCCATCAGCAGACCCTGGTATGTCTCAGATCGTCTTGCTATGGACCACAGGAATAGGAACATAGGATAAAGCAGGTTTGAAAGGACCTGAGGAGGTGTCTGGTCCAGCCTTCTACTTAAACCAGAATCAGCTCTGAAATGAGACTGGGAAACTCAGTTCTGAAAGCCTTCAAGGGCAGACCCTGTTCTGCTTTGCTGAGCAGCCTCTGTCATTGCTGTCCTGGAGAATAAATTTTGCCTTATATCCGCTAGATTCTCTTTTGTTTCAGTTGATTCTCATTGCTCCTGTCCTCCCACCATGTGTCACTGTGAAGCACCTAAGTCTGTCTTCCCAAAGTCCTCCTCCTAAGGATGAGCAGGCTGCTATATGCTGTCCCCAAAGCTGTCTTGTCTCCAGCTCCTTTAGCCTCTGTAACAAGGACAAGTGCTCCAGGCCTGATCACGTTGAGATCTCTCAGCCCAGCTCCATCAAACCCCACTCCTCTCCCAGCACAGCATGCCCAAAGCCTTGCTGAGACAATTCATATCCACACTTCATGTGTGCACCCCTGACCCTACTGCCCAAACCTGTGCCCACACTCCATCACCCCCAAAGCCCTGTTAGGCCAATTTCATGCTCTAACCCTCCATCTCCTACAAGCCCTGCTAGGACTCACTCTTATCTTCCTCAGTCCAGCACCCCCAGTTCCCCTGGCAACCTTCTCAACATGCCCAGACTAGTACTCACAATCCCACCTCTCCAGCAAGGCACCCAAGAACCAGCTTGAACCCCCAATATTAGCACCCTAAAGACCTCCAGAACTTACTCAGCTCAGCATTCCAAACCCTGACAGGACTTTCAACCACCTAGCCCACCACCTCTATCCCCACTGAGACTCCTCAAATCTTGCACTCCAAATCTCACCACAACTTCCCAATCCAGGCACCCAAGTGTTTACATAGATCCTCCATCCACATCCTCATCTTCATCTCCATTACTATTCTCATTCTCATGTTCACTCCCACTCTCATTATCATTTTTCAGGCATTGGAATGAGCTGCCCACGGAGGTGGTTGAGTAACCAACCCTGGATGTGTATAAAGGTCGTTTGGATGTGGTGCTTGGGGGTATGGTTTAGGGTAGAACCTTGGAGAGTAGGGTTATCAGTTGGACTTGCTGATCCTGAGGGTCTTTTCCAACCTGAACTTTTCTATGACTTTGTAATTCTGTGATGATTTGCATTCCCTTCACCATCCCCATCCTCATCCCCAACCCCATCTTCATCCACATCCCTATCCCTATCCATATCCTCATCCCCATCTCCAACCCCACTCCCATCTCCATAATCTTCATACTCCTTCCCATCCTCAACCCCACCTGCATTTGCACTCCCCCTCCTATCTCCATCACCATTCTCATCCTTGTTCTCATTCCCACCTCCATTCTTATTCCCACACCTATTCTAATTCCCACTTCCATCTTCATTCTCATCCTTATCTCCATTCACATGCCCAACCTCCTGTTCATCCCACCGCCAGCCGTTCCTACCCCGCCCCGGGGTGTGGCCGCCGCGGGCAGGGGCCGGCCGGGGGGCGGGGGCTGATGCGGTTCGGGGCTGCCTTTGTGCGTGGCTCGGGGCCGTTTCATTCGGCACCGTTCTCCCTGGGACCGGCCATGGCTGGCACCTTCCCGGCGCACGGTTGCGACAGCGGCGCCCTGCTGGGAGGTTTAGGGGTCTTGCTGCAGGCTCTGCTGGCCCTCTGCGTCTGCAGCACCCTCATGCGTGAGTACGGGGGAGGGGGGGGATGCTCGGTGCCGGGCTGGCAGCCCCCTGCCCCGCCTGGGGGGCCGCTGCGGACCCCTTTTACCATCACGGGAGAGATCTTGCCAGGGGTGTGTGTGGGGTGGGGGTTTAAGTGGTTTCTAAGAAACATCAAGTTAAGCGTTTTCCACCTGTAGGTTTCAAAGCGAAGTGCGAGGCTTTGTGGCTGCTGCGCTACCGACCTGGCAGTTCAGGTGCCAGATGCTGGTTCTTAAAACTCTTGTTTCCAGCCCCAATCTGATAGTAGCGAAGCCCCGCCAACTTGCAGCTCTGGTCTGTTAAAAGCGGCTCGTACGAGCCGTGGTTCAAGTCGCTTGGAAAATTTTGAAGAAGCGTGAAAACTACTGGTGGAACCCGGTACTGGGAAGGAAAATGGAGTGGGCATCAGACACAACGCTGCCCAGTTAGAGTGATGGGGCCCAACGTGGCGCTGTTGATGGTGTTCAGTAGTTTAACTTGGTTTAAAGTGTCGCGTTTGAGGGCTGGGGGTACTGTTTTGTTAGTTTCTGAGAGCGGGTGATGGTGAGAGGGAGAAGCTGACTGGTGGGAAAAGCTGGACACACCAGTATCCAAAGAAAATGTGGCTGTTGTTCTGTGCTGCAGTTGCTTTCTGCTCGGAGCGATGTGTGTTTCGCTTCTCTTGAGGGTTAAGGGGTTTAGCGCAAGTCGGGTAACATGCCAGGACTCGGTCCGTGTTCCATTTTTAAAGCCTGTGGTGACAGTGAACGAAAACGTAGACGTTTTTCGGGTAAGCAGCAGCAGATTCTGAGCAGCAGCTCACCCCTCTCTGCCCTCTGCAAACTCCCTTGAAAGGCTCCTGCGCCGTGGTTAACACCAAGCTGCCAGGGAAAGATGCGCCAGGTTTTTTTTTTTTCCTGTGGTAATAGATGGCTTCTCCCAGTCCCAGCACTTCACAGCTTATATTTCACCAAATACAGTGAGAATAGATGGATTTCATTTGACTCCCCCTTGGTGCTGCATGCATAGGGGTGTTAATTGTCCCCTAAACTCCGTGGAGTGTCCCATAAAATCTAAGACTAAAGTTAATCATCTTAAAATTCTTTGGTGGCTACGTAATCCTTGTTAGCAAATCGTCAGCTCTGAGCTTATTTTGTTGTCCTCGTGGTGCTCCTCCTCCTTGAACATTAACAATTTCTTGGTGAAATGAAACTGAAAGCTGATCCTGTGTGGTTAGTTGTGAGTCTGCTCGATGACTAAAGCTGCTTGAGGGAACTGCTGGCTGGGACCCCAAAAGCAGATGTGTTTACGGCTCTGGGATCTCTGATGCAGCATCTCCTCAGGCTTGCAGCTGGGCTGGTGGTCTCCAAATCACTCCAGCTGTTCCTTATCTGTGCCCCATTCACTCATGCTCTGCTGGAGGCTGTCTTAGATCTGCTGTTGGGGCTGTTTGCATTCAGAGTTGGAACCCAGGAAGGCTATAATGGACTTATCAACAACTTGACCTTAGGTGATAACTTGCTTTGAAGCAGCTTTTTTTGACTATTCACATAGCCAGTTCCATTGGCAGCCACCTGGGGAGGAAAAGGTTCCAGCAACTGAAGGCATAGAAGCCTTTTGAGCTGGTGATGGCGTGTGTGAAGAGTCAAAAAAGCTTCTGGTAACCTTGATTTGCGTCTCCATCCAGCCCAGTGAGAAGCTGGGCAGTCCCAGAGATGTTTTTTATCACCTAGATCTCAGGACACTGCTGTCACTGGAGTCAGCATCAGCAGTTTTTTGATACTCTATCCTTCAGTGCTGTGATATTCTTGGGTGTTTATGTCGATGGTTTGTAGGTCTGTGAGTTCTGTGTTAATGGGATGTTGCAAGCCACCTTCCTTGGTCTTACAGGTCAAGGAATGGAAATTGTTTGTAACTGAACCCGGGTCAGTGGCTTTTATATTCCTTCTTCTTTAAAGTACCATCTCAGCTATAGGAGCACCTGAATATAAATAGATAAAATTTCCAAGTTGACTAGCTAATGCTCAGAGTTCTTGAAAACATCTGGAGGAACTTTGACTGTCAGTGATGAGGTGTTCTACAAATTTTGTGGGTGAGTGTGCATGGGATGTGCTCACAGAGTAAGTACATCCACTAGCTGGGTCCCAACTATGGCCCATTTCAGGAAGGTTAAATTTATATGTTGTTAGAAGAGTTTGTGTCATTCAATTTCTGTCTCTTCTCTAGGGGTTGTGGAAAGGCTCTTACCAACTTGGTAGGACAACTCAACAGGGGAGGAGTTCAGTCTTTCATTCTTGTCTGAATTGATGCTGTGTCCAGTGTTGAGAAAACAACTTGTCTGTAAAATGGAGCTGTCACAGTTTCGAGTTTCATTGCAGCAACCCATTAGGTTTCTCGAGACCAGTGTACCCTGTTGCAAATGCTACAATGAAGGTCAGCTTAGGTCAAAAGGTCTTGAGCAGAGAGAATGCCGTTTCCCTGTAACGGGATGAGTGGGGTGGTTGCACCCCATTGCTGTGGAGTACATGAAACGGATCCTTCATGTGAATGGGACCCAGAAGTAAATGATTCCCAGCCTTGGTAGGGAATTAGGAAACCTGTTCAGTCTAGTTAGTCTGTCATCTACTGTGAGCATTACTGGTGTCAGAGTTCCTTTGAGCCTACAAACACTCTTGCTTTCCCAGCAAGAAGGTCTTTAAGGTTGTAATAAAGCATGTATCTAACGTGATTGAGGGCTGGATCTGGTTGCAACTCTGTCCCATTTGGTAATTAATTGAAAAGGAGTTGTTAGCCTTCCCACCTGCTGGTGGTGGCTTTGGAGGAACTTTGGCTGGAAGGACATTTGCTACAAGAACCAAAACACAAACACCTGAAAAAGGAGGCAATGAAGCCTAGCAGCTGTGTGTGCGGCAATCCAATTTTCTGTGTAAGAGCTTTCCCTTGGGGAGGATGTGACATGGAGGAATGTGGATAATTGTGCAATCCCATCTTACGTAGTTCTTAATGTTCTGCCTTGATCATCACTCAGCTGAGTGGAGAAAGCATGTTGCAGGTGTCTGAGCTGCAGATGCTGGGTATGATTTAGGGGTTAGGTTCCTGAACTTGCTGCTGTATGATTTTTTAATTTTTTTTTTTTTAAGGAAGATTCTGTGGACTAGCAAAAGTTGTCCAGGTTTCCATCCAGAAAAACGCTCTGAAATGAGGTCTTGTGCCACTGCTTTTTCTGTGGATTAGCTGGAGTGAAAGAGAAACAAGGTTTTGAAGTTAGAGAATCTTCTTTTCTCCAATTGGAAAAAGCTTTCCTTGGAGCTGGTGTGTGTGTTTTCTACCCCACCACAAACAGCATGGTGGACACCTAAGAAAAATTATTTATTTCTTTTCCAACTTTCTTCCTGAAGCTGTGTTTTTAGTCTTCCGTGCTCTTAAGTTAGGTTAGTAGGAGCACCTGTGCTGCAGGCATTGAAGAAAAAGGTCATACTGCTGGGCAGGGAGAGGTGAACTGAACTGAGCTCCTCAGCCCTCTTCATGCAGCGGAATCTTGGCTTTCAGGTTGACCTTGGAAAATGTCTTGATCCAGCCTAACATGACAGCAGTGTCCCTGTATCTCCTTTTGCATATTGTTACTGGATGCATCTTGTTTTGAGTTTAATATAAGGGTGAGCAGTTTGTGGCAGTGACCCTGGTGCTGACCCACTAGGCAGGGCTTGTTGTTAGGAAGCATTGTGGTGTTTTTATATTCTGGTCCCAGTAGCTTTGCCTGAGACAGGGCCATAGAAAAAAAGATTGCCCAGCAGACTCCAAAAAAATTGGTGGCAGTTGAAAATGGAAAATTCCAGGTAAAGAATAGAGGTACCACTCCATTGCTGATTTTTTTTTCCTGGTTCCCATGGGCTTAGCAGATGACCTTCCAGTGCATTGTTCTCCAGGGTTATAGGCAATTGGTTAGTAAAAAGCAGGAACAGCATCTCAGTGTATGGAAGTGTCTAAACTTTAAGAATGAGTGGAAACTGGTATTTCTCCATCAGCTGAATCAACCTTAAGTAAACTTCTGTGACTTTTTAGTATGCCAGGGATTAATGGTTTTAAACTAAACAGATTCAGACTAAATCTAAGGAAGAAATGTTTTACACTGAGGGTGGAGAAACACTGGCACAGGTTTCCCAGAGGTGGAAGAAGCCCTGTCCCTGGGACCATTCAGAGACATGCTGGATAGGGCTCTGAGCGACCTGATGTGGTTGCAGATATGACTGCTCAGTGCAGGAGGAGGTGGGACTAGATGACCGTGAAAGGTCACTTCCCACCCAAACCACCCTGCCCTGGTGTGAAGTTCAGGGTTGATGCTATACATAACTGGAATTTATCCAATTTTTCAGTGCTTCAAAATTATCACAACTGCTGTCTCTCTCTGGTGTTTTGACTTTTACTCTGAAGATCTCTCAGAAGAGTGAATGGACGTGTGAGTCCGTGGCAAGAAAGACAAGAAAAAAATGATGACTCACTTGATTTGTCCAAACTTCTACTGTTTTGGAATAAATCTGCCCAGGAGAAGCTCAGCTGACTTTGCTTCCTCTTAACAGAAATGCACAGAGACAATCAGAGAGTTGGGGTTGTTAATTCTGCAGAAGAAAAACCTCTGAGTGACCTTACAATGGACTTCTGGCATCTGAAGGGGGCATACAAGAAAGCTGGGGAAGGGACTGTTTACAAGGGCATGTAGGACTAGGACAAGAGCCAGTGGTTTTGAACTAGAGAAGGATAGATTTAGATTGGACTTCATGAAGGTTTTTTTCACTGTGAGGGTGGTGGAACACTGAGTGCACAGGTTGGCCAGGGAGGTTGTGGAGACCCTGTTCCTGGAGCCATTCAAGTAAGGCTTCATGTGGCTCTAGAAATCATAGAATCAGTCAGGGTTGGAACCACAAGGATCATCTAGTTCCAAACCCCCTGCCATGGGCAGGGATACCCTACCCTAGATCAGGCTGGCCGGAGCCTAATCCAGCCTGGCCTTAAGCACTCTTACTTACTGCAGTGGAGTTGGACTAAATGACTTGTAGAGGACCTCTAGAGGCCCCTCCAGTGCATTCTATGATTCATGATTTTGGTTATTCACACACGTGTATTTAAACAGGAATTGCACCGCTGTGGGTTCTCCTCCCTCTAGGGGAAAACAAACCCACAGAACTTAACTGTGCCCCTGGAGGTGTAGAACACGGGGCTTTGTAGACTGTAGCAGTAAGTTTATGTGCAGGTTTGTGGGTTGAGCTAAAAGCTGCACATGGCAGGACTCTCAAAATGTTTTTCTTCTGCTTCATTACATCTGAAAACTGTCTGAGCTTGAAAACACGTGTTCAGTGTTGTAAGCTGGAAGGTCTGTGCAGTGCTCGATGTGCTTCGTTAAACTCCACACAGCTCTTCACAAAGATTTTGGATTTCAGCTGCTGATTATGTTGCCCCCTTCTTGTATGTCACCTTTTGAACAGCTAAACTGATCAGTGGAAGCCGTGTGCTAAGTGAGGATTGAGGTTCTTGGTTTCTGACATAGCCAAATGGGTGAGCTGAGAAATGAGCTAGCAAACTGGAAATTATCTATAATCCAAGTGCTGTGGAGCACCTTGCTGAATTGGTTCTGCAACATGTGGTTAGGAAAAAAGCAGAAGTGTTTTTGGTGTGGCCTGCCCACATCAGCCTGGGAGCTCCAGTGTGCAGCACCATGCAGGGATTTGTATAGGATCATTGCTTCAGCAGTAGCTTCCTGAGTGCCTACTGTCTGTTTGTGCTCCTCTTGCAAGTCTCACCCAGAATAAACTCTTCTCATCTGAAAGATGCTGTAAAGTAAACCAGTAGTAGCTGGATATCTTGATGGGTAGATGTCCTGGTTTTGCTGGGACAGAATCACAGGCAAGCCACAGTCTTCAGCTCAGCAATTTTGAGTCAGCCACGGCAAAGGACCTGAGATGGTTGAGAGGTGTATCTTATATCGTTAACATCATGCTCAATATAAAAGGGGAAGTTTGCTCAGAATGGAGGGCTTCCTCCTTGGGCTTCTGCTCTTGTTCTTTTCCTGATTCTGCTTCTCTCCTCCTCCTTCTGAGAACTCTTTGTTGTGACCGTTGTACATTCACTAGCCTGAGCATAAATTTTTGTACTTTATATTGATATTACTTTGGCTGTTTCATTAAATCTGTTTTCATTTCAAGCCATAAATTTTCTCTCCTTTTTCTCTTCTTCCCCTTCCCTGCTCAGGAGGGGTCATCAGGGGATAAAGCAACTCCTGTAGTTTAGCCTCAGATACAGGCTAAATGTAGAGAGTGGACTGTTCAGGGGATAACACTGTTCACATCTATGCTGTGGTAATCAACAGCTCAATGTCTGGATGGAGACTGACAAGTGATGCCCCTCAGGGGTCAGTACTGAGCCCAGGACTTTAATATTTTTAGTGACATCATGAGGTTGAGTTGTCATGGAAGGCTAATATGCCTAAAACATGTCCCTACTTGCCCCACTGTTCTGCTGATGGGGGGAGCAAGGAAGGCTTGAGCCAGTATGTCCCCTCCCAAAGTGATAAACAGGTACCCACAGGTGTTTAGGTACTTGTTAGTGTCTTGCCCAAATAAGGGTAAGCAAGCCCTGGGTTCACCTAATATGGTCAGTTTTGCAAATGCCATTTTGATTGTTGAATCTCTGTGGCCAAAGGAACCATTACACTTGGGCAAATAATATAAGTTGAGCTAAGTTGCAAGCAGTTGTGCTGCCTCTGCTTCAATGTGTGCTGCTCTGCTCTACGTTCTGCTCCACTCAGACAACATGCTTCTGCCTCACTGCTCTTGGCTTGGACAACCTGTTTTGCTCTGCCTCATGCTTCAGACCAGCTTAGCTCTAATGTTTTGGGCTTAAACTACCTGGAAATTTAAGTGTTTCAAGTTTACAAGGAGAAGGCATTAAGTGTCTCACAATGTGGTGAGAAGTGCCACCAACATTGCGCTCGCTACACATCTGCAAGAGATCCCGCCGGCATCTCCTCAAACCTCTGTGCCAAGGGGAACTAGGATCAGGTCAGAGATTGTCTGCCTCTTTCCCAGCACCCTACTAGAGCCTGGGAAGATCTAGAAGCCTCTCAATTACTATCAAGACACCAAGCAGTTCCAACAGTGCTGCAAAGGAGTCGGGGACTATCTTTGAATTCTGCTCCACCACTGTGAGTAGAACAGACTTTCCCTAGGTCTCCAGGCTTCCTACTCATAAGTGGGGCAAAGCCATTTTGTGGCTAAACTTTTCCAATTTTCTGATTCTACTAAATTAATGAATTGCCCATAAGCATCCTTGTGAAGATTTTCCTGACCAAATTAGAACCCAAATTTAACTAGTTTGTATATAGCTTGTGGGTGGGGCTTTTCAGAAATAAAAAAAAGCCTACACATTTTATAATTCCTGCCTCATTAATTGCCCACAACTAAATCATAAGTACACTCTCAAAGTTTGCAGATGACACCAAGCTGAGTGGTGTAATTACACGGTAGAGGGAGAGGATGCCAGAGGCATCTGGACAAGCCTGGGAAATGCGTCTGTGTCAATCTGGTGAGGTTAAGAGCAGGATTCTCTACCTGTGTCAATGCAGGCTGGGGGATGAAGTGGTTTAGAACAGTCCTGAGGAGGAGGACTTTGGGGGTACTGGTGAATGAAAAGCTGGATATGAGCCAGCAATGTGTGCTCACAGCCCATAAAGTCAACTTTATCTTGGGTTGCACCAAAGGAAGTGTGGACAGCAGATTGAAGTAGGGGATACTGATCTTCCCTGTTCTGATGAGATCCCACCTGAAGTACGCTGTCCAGTTCTGGAATCCTCAGCACAAGAAGGGCATGGACCTGTTGGGGTAGGTCCAGAAAGAAAAGACAAAAGTGGTCAGAGGAATGGAGCACCTCTCCTGTGAAGAAAGATGGAGAGAATTGGGGTTGTTAAGACTGAAGAAGGCTCTGGGAAGTCCTTATTGTGGCCTCCTAATACTTAAAGGGAGCCTAGGAGAAAGATGGGAACACAGTTTTTAGTGGAGCCTGGTGTGACAGGGCAAGGGGTGATGGTTTTACACTAAAAAGGGGGAGATTTGGACTGGATCTGAGGGATTTTTTTTTTTTGCAATAAGGATGATGAAACACTGGCCAAGAGAGGTGGTAGGTGTCTCATCCCTAGAAACATCCAAGGTAAGGTTGGACAGGGCTCTTAGCAGCCTGATCTAGCTGAAGATGTCTGTTCAGTGCGGGGTGTTGGACCAAATTAAAGGTCCCTTCCAATCCAAACCATTCTATGATTCTATAATCTTCAGTAGGATCTAGTTCATACTAGAAACTTCTCTGTTGCCTTGTATCTGGCAGACCTGGAGATAACATAGATCATCTCCTCTATTCCTATTAATTCTTTAAAGTACCACTCTGTCAGCTTTGGTGCTTATGTTCTTGAAGGTTGGTACAAGGATGTTTGGGAGGGAGTAACTAAACAAATCTAGTGCAGACTAGGAAGTTTTAAGTTGGTAGCAATCTGTCTCCTTAAGCCACTGATCTTCGCTGTTCCCTGAGCTGATAGAGTTTGTATGGTTTGAGATTTTTCCAGCTTGGGCGCACACTTAACCTGACAAGCAGCATGTTGGCTGCTCTCTGTACAGTGGCTGTGGCTTCCTCCCATTGTGTCTCAGATCAAGCTGTTGGAGTAGCTGCTATGAATAGTGCTGATCCCAGGGGTTTGGCCTCTGTATCCTGCATGTTGATTTCTTTCCTGTCTGGGGCTTGGGGAAAGCCTGGGAAAGGGTGTGCCCCTTGAAATAGGTTGAAATGTATTATTGGAGACTGCACAGCCTATAAATAACACAAATGTTGGGCAGGAAAAGAGCTTCTGTTTCCTCCCTGGTACAGTAGCTCTGGGTCCTCTTCTGCAAAGGCTAGTAATGAAGTCCTGACCTTTTTGCTAGTGTGATGCTGCTCCGGAGCTGGGTTTTACCACAGGCAGTTTAGCTTGCCCATCTCTTAAAAAAAGGTAACAGCATAACCAGTTCTGAGCATTGCCAGCTTCATTTTAAGTGAGCCATTCACAATTCAAGTGTATTAATGCTGCAGAACTTACTCTGAGTGCTTCTAATGCCAGGTTAATTTCCTGTGCTCATCTTCTGGGGCCTGTTGCTGATCTTGGTGGGGTTATGCTTGTGACTTCTATAAACCAAGCCCTAGAAACTTTGTCTGAGTTGACATCTCCCATCCAAACATCATTTTTTTGTATCTTTTGGTTGATTGCAGTAAAATTTATCAAGGAAATGGTCTGACTCTTAGCCAAGCACACCTAAGCTTCTCAGGATGTAAGTTTCCTACTTTGATTTTTTAGAAATCCAGCTTAGAATTTTGTTTGCTAATCAGCAGCAAATTTCTACTGCAGCTAATTCTCTCTAAATTAGGGAGGCTTATATCCAAGAGGAATAAGAGGCACCTGTGCTAATGCACACATCTGTAGCAGAGCTGTCTGAATGCAACATGGGGTCAAGGATGCAGGGAGGATGTTGCATGCAGGGGTCCTCCACCTTGTACGGGGTGCAGAACAATATAATGAAACTGGGCAATTGCTACTGTCCTTGATTGCAATAAAGAGACAATTTGTTTAAAAACAGAAGTAGACTAGGGTAGATTTTTGAAGAGGTTGCCCAGGAAAGTGATCGAGTCACCACCCTTGGAAGCGTTTTTAAAAAATCATGTAGATATGGTGCTGAGTGACATGGTTTAGTGCTGACCTGGCAGTGCCAGGTTAATGGTTGGACTTGATGGTCTTAAAGGTCTTTTCTGACCTGAACAGTTCTAAGATGGTTACAGACTTGTGTAACTTCAGAGGACTATATGTCTAGGGCAGGCAAAGCTTCTGTCCCCTTCCTATTGCATTAAGAAATCATAATGATAAATGTCTACTTCATACTACACTGGAAAAAGTGAGAATAGCTTCTAGTTTTCTGACTATTTACGGGTCTATAATGAAAGACTCAGCTCCCACATTTCAGGTTCTTACTCAGATGTCCAGTATCTACCCAGCCTGGTGAATCCCGTGGAATTTCAAGAGTGTTTGATCTTTGTTGTCCTTGACTGAAGAAGAAGAGCCTTGGAAGTGTTTAATTTCCTGTCCTGCTCTTTCTCAGCCATGGGCAGGGTATGTCTTTCAAACTGTCACACGTCTTCCTTTCCTTTTGTTTAACTATGTCTTTTTATCTGCAGTAACTGGAGCTAAGTAGGGGGAGAGTGGTAACTTCTGAGGACACCAACTCAAGAAAGCAGTCTGTCACCACAGTGATGCTTTATACCTGTTTAATGAGATAGACTGTTCCCTTTCTCCTGAATTTTTCTAGGCCCACCTTTTCCCAGCTTCTTTGGACCATGTGATTTGTCTAAATGGTCACAAAGCACTCTACCTCCATGCTGCAGCAGGGCTCTATGCCTTGGAGCAGCCTGTGTGCTTCAGGTTGGGACTTTGTGAGGCTTCCTTTTGTTGTCCTTCAGGATTGTCTTTGAAACCTGTCTGAAGGAAATGCATTTCTACAGTGGAACCATTTTACTGCTGACATTTACCCACTGTGCTGTTGATTGAAATTTAAATGGATCAGATTAAATTAGGTTCAGAGTGGGGTGGTTTTCTGCTGGAAGAACCTGGACGAGCAGTCTTCATCTTCTTTGGTTTAGCAGCTTGGTTTTCCAAATGGTGCTTGCTGTAGCATCATACTCTGTTACAGGGACCTTCAGCCATGAACATTGGCTGTATATTTTTTTTCTACCTAGCATCTCCTATCAATTTGGTATGCACCACTGGGTTGTTTTGTGCTGTCAGGTAGTTGAGGTACCAAAATGTAGTTCTTCAGAACTGAAATAGCTCTACTGTATGGTAAAAGGGGCAGCTTAGTAGGCTGGTGGACATAAGCTATGACTTACCTTAAACATGCTGCAAGCATCTAGACTTTACACCACTGGTGGAAATGTGAGTTGAAGCTGATTTCTCAAGCTTCACCACTTTAACTTAACCCTGGAGAAGTTGTTCCTGACATTGAGCTTTGAGGTTCATTGCTGCTTTTGGACTTCAAAGATATGTCTGAAAGTTTGCCTGTACTTCCACTGGTGTCTTCTTCCCCTTAGATTTGGGGATGTGGGGGGGAGAACTGAAAGGTTCACATGAATTTTACTTGCTTCAGATGTTACTGGGACCAGTTTCCTGCTTAGTCATGATGTGAAGAGGCTCTAGGTTAGATCAGGAGAATGTATGTGTATAGCACACTTGCAAAAACTTAGAAAGCAGTGACCAGCATATGGGTCTGCAAGGAACAAATGTATTCCAGAAATCTGGCAGGGGGGGAGGGGTGTCCTTTCCTGGCCTGTAGTATACTGAGCTTGCAGACATCTGTCTGTTTGGGAGGATCATGTAGGTGTAGAAATGTGCAGTAACATTGAATCAGTATCGTAGAATCATTTTGGTTGGAAAAGACCTTTAAGACTGAGTCCAACCATTCTGTAACTCTACCATGTTTGGTGCTCAGCCATGTCCATTAGCACCACATCTCTGCCTTTTAAACATTTCCAGAGTTTTAAAATCTCTGGGGATTCAACCACCTTCCTGTTGAGCCTATTCCAGTGTTTGAGATTCTGAATTGTTCACAAAATATTAGGGGTTGGAAGGGATCACTGGAGATCACATAGTCTAAATCCCCTGTCAGAGCAGGTTGCCCAGGATGGCGTCCAGGTGAGTTTTGAATGGTTTCAGAGACTTCTTTGCCAAAACCAGATGGCTTTTCAAATGGAAGAGAAGTAGAGTTAAAATAATCAGTGCTGTGGCTGGTGGCACTGTAGGGAAGACAAATTCCTGATGTCTTCTGGTGTTGATCCAGATCCCGCTAGTCTCGTTTTTAATGTAGTTGGCTGGGACTTCTCCTATCTTGTGCAGTTCTGTGTGCACTGAAGTAATTTTTCAATTGGTTGTACATGCTAAAGCTTAAACATCACACATCTCTTACTTGCTTGTTGTGTTCATAAGCATGCACAACTTTTTCTTAAATCTCAAGAGTGTACTTATGTGAGCAGTGATAGCAAACCCATGCCTAGAGCTGGTGGAAAACTGAGTTGACCTCAGTGGAGACATGGTTTTGAGAAGAACAAAGGAGATTTCAACCTTTCTCCTACTTCAACCAGCTGAGCCTCTGGCTGTGCACACAGTAGCTTGGCTCTCTGCAGGGTGTGGAGGAGGAGAGGGACACTTTGCAGTTGCTGCTCAGCCTGTTGCTCTGCGGTGCCCCCAAAGCACAAACGCAGCAGTGCTGCTTCAAAGACAACTTCATCAGTTCCCTGAGATTTCAAAGACCTGGTACTGCTTTTATGTGGATTTACCATCACCCCTAACCTCTGGGTCACAACTACCAAAGTACTCTGCTCCAGTGAGCTTGGCTGAATTTCTGCTTTAATTTGGAGACAGCCTGCTGCAGCTCTGCACAGTAAATGCCTTATTAAGCAGTTAATTATTTCTCTATAATACTAGCTTTTATCTTTAATACAACAGTTTTACTGTCTCTGATAATTACACAGTCTCAGATAACTCTCTTAAATCTAATGAGGCATGACAAGCTGTGTTCAACAAGGCACCGCACCATTAACTTCTTACCTCTCACTTGTCATCTTATCAGACTGAATTACTGTATTTCTAGCCTGAGTGGCTGTGAATACATAAGATGTCACTTCTCATTAAGAAAATAATGAAAATCATCCCTGATGTTGTCACGGTTGGGCTAGTGGTCAGCTGGCTGGCCTGCAGACCCCTCCAACAGCTTCTCTGCAGCATCATGCTCTTTGCCCCATGAGCTGAGCAACCCTTTTCTGTTTGTTCTGAATACATTTGGTGGCTCAGAACATCTCAGTTTCTCCACAGGTCGCTTGCTTGTGGGCGGGTGACATTCAAATAGCCCTTTGAAGGGCATTACTGATTATAATTGTTTGTGCTGTTGGAAGTCATTGCTGCAGGGATACTCATCTGGAAAAGGGAAACCATGTGGCATTTTTCCTGGATGGGGACAGGACACAAACAGCAATGCCTGGTGTAACTTGATGTGACTGCTGCTTTGTTATTAATGACAATAGCAAATCAGATCACTGGGGTTGTTGGTTGTGTGACTTTTGACAGTGGCACTGAAACCCCTACATGCGCCTGACCAACGTCCTGTGGTTAGGGGAGTTGTCTGCTTGCCAGTAAAAGTATGAAGTTGTGTTTCTGCAATGTAGAATCTCCTGGCAGAAATTCAGCAGTATTCCAGGCTGGACCAGCAAGGCTCTTAAGCAGCCGGTAGGGTTCAGCTGGCAGACTTAGTGCACAAGTACCACTGGATTCACCGATTAATTGCCGTCTAGATGCAGAACAATCAAGAGCCCTTTATTTGCAAATCAGCTGTATCGAGCTAAAGTTTTGCTGTGTCTTCCCAGACTTTACTCAGCTTATTAGTAACAGCTTTTGAAGGTGGCTTTGCCTTCTAGTATGTGGAACTTATATGAGTTGTGCTGTCAAAGCTGTGTGTTTTCCCCAGTGAGCACAAACTGGAGAGGAAAAAGCTTTATTTCAACCTGAGTCATTCGGAGTCCTTGTGGATATTTTATGGGATGCCCATGGGATCAGCTACCACAGTGTACCTGAATTAGATCAGCTTCTGGCTCTAAAAGGGCGATTTTTACTCCCACAGAAGCTCATAGCTTCTCTGCAGTTTCATTAACTGAAGGACTAACCAGCAGGTGGATTGCAAAACTGGAAGGAGAGCTGGGTATCAAGTGCTGTTTAAAATTGTGCTGCCCTTACCATCAGTGTTAACAATCTAAAATGGAACAGAAGTGTTGCTTATGCCCTGATCCTCCCACAGGCAGTAAGAAAACTAGTCTGTTAAAGTTCATTTGCTTTCCCCACTGGAGAGCAGACAGAAGCATGTAGCTCTGATGTCCCTGCTTTCATCTGTGGCGCTCTAGGGTCCCGTATTGATATCCCTGAGTTGCCCTGGAAAGCATCTTCTTGTGTCAAGGACTAACTTTCAGAAGTGAAAAAAATCTCTTTGGTTGTAAATATGAAGACAGTGCCTGCTTATGTGTAGCTGAGGGAGATAAAGAAATGTTTGCAATAGGTAGGGATGATGTGGGTCTCTTCTGGCTTTTGGTTGCTTTTTAAAGGAGCAGAGTAGACTGCAGAGCTCCCTAGTGTGAAGATCTAGTGATGATAGGGTAGATTGACAGATGTATTCTGGGATACTTCAAAAGCAGCATGGCCAGCAGGTGAAATGAGGTGATTTTGCCCCTCTAGTCTGTTGAGACCTCAGCTAGAGTCCTGTGTCCACCTTTGGAGTCAGTACAATAAAGACATGGAGCTGAGAGAGCAGGTCAAGAGGAATATGCAGAAGTGGTCAGAAGAATAGAACACCTCTACTATGAGGAAAGGCTGAAGAGTTGTTGGTGTTCAGCCTGGAGAGGAGAAGGCTCTAGAGAGACCTTATTACAGCTTTTCAGTACTTGAAGGAGGCCTAGAGGGAAAACAGAGATGATCTTTTCAGCAAGGCCTGTTACAACAGGATAAGAGGTGATGGTTTTAAACTCAACAAGGAAAGATTTATTACAGTGAGGGTGGCGAAACAATGGCACAGGTTGCCCAGAGAGGTGGTAAAACCCCTGTCCCTGGAAGCATTCAAGGTCACATTGGCTTTTAGCAACCTTTTCTAGCTGAAGATGTCTCTACTCACTGCAGGTAGGGTGTGCTAGCTAACCTTTAGAGGTCACTTCCAATGCAAAGCATTCTATGATTCTGTGGTTGGTTTGGGCTTCTGCAGTCTGCATACTCCTCAGCTCCCATTGCAGTGACCTATCTGGTATTTGTCACAGCTGGGATTTGGTGATTAATATTTATGATATGTACTCTTAAAGTGTATTTTTTTTATCATAGAATACCAGGTAGGAAGGGATCTCAACACTCATCTGGTCCAACCTTTCTGTGCAAAAACATGATCTATGTAAGATAGCTCAGCATCCTGTTCAGCTATTGGAGACTTCCACAGGAGACTACTGCAGTGGCTGATTGTCCATGTAGTGTGGTTTCTCTAGCATAGCTTTGTGTTGCACATTGATTCATACCCATGTATTCTGCTGCTTTCAGGCTTTTGGTTTCTCTTTGTTGTCCTACCAAAGAGCTGCTCTGCTCATATTCCTGAACGGACTGGAGAGGATGCACTAAATATGCTTTTTAACTCTGTCTGTTTGCTTCCCCATTTCCTGTATAAATGCTGCTTCTCATTATTTTTTAAACTTGGAATCCTGTTCAAGCTGGCAGTGTGTTTGGGACTTGATTATGGCAGGTTTAACTTGCCATCCATCTTGAGCTCATTAGCAGTGGTGAAGAGGGAGAGTGGCTCCAACAAGCCAAGGTAAGGTCAGGGATCTGCACTTTCTCTATCTGCCTGAGGTTTGGAGGCAGCAGCTCTAATGATTGTGTCTTTAACTATAGATGTAGCTGTCAGCAACGTTCTCACAAAGCACAATGGTGCTACTGAATACCCTTCTGGCTTTTTTGGGGGTTTGTGGGGTGGTTTTGTTTTTGGGGGTGGGTTGTTTTTTTTTTTCCTTCTAATTAACAAATCTAATGTAGTGGAAAAGCCTCTTCCAGGTCTTCTTGTTCCAGAGCATTGGTACTTGTGGGTTTAAACAGAGAAGAGTTGGCCTGGTAGGTGGTGCTTTCTAAAATGGGCTCTCCTCTGAGCAAAACTAGGTAAAAATCCAACTAGCTATTATCTCTAGGTAATAACTGGATAAAGTTCAGAGAAGCAACTGCAATAGACATCACAGGACTCCTTGGAGGACAGATATGAAGGGCTGCAGGAGCAAACTCCTCTATAGACAGAGTGACATAATTTAAGGAATTGTAGAATGGTTTGGACTGGAAAAGGACCTTTTGAGGTCACCTAGTCCAAGCCTACTGCAGTGGGCAGGGTTATCTTCCACAGAATCACAGAACTAACTGGGTTGGAAGAGACCTCCAGGAGCATCCAGTCCAAACTATCACCTGGCCCTTCTAATTAACTAAACCATAGCACTAAGTGCCCCATCCAGCCTCCTTTAAAACACCTCTAGGGATGGTGACTCTACTACCTCTGTGGGCAGCCCATTGGAATGGACTCTCTTCCTGTGAAGAACTTCCTAATGTCCATCCTAAACATACCCTGGCACAGTTTGAGACTGTGTCATCACGTCCTGTCACTGGGTGCCTGGGGGAAGAGACCAACCCCTGCCTGGCTACAACCTCCTTTCAGGTAGTTGTAGAGAGCAATAAGGTCTCCCCTGAGCCTCCTCTTCTCCAGGCTGACCACCCCCAGCTCCCTCAGCCACACATTGTAGGTCTGTGCTCCAGCCCCCTCACCAGCCTTGGTGCCTTCTCTGGACTCTTTCAAGTACCTCTACATCTTTCTTAAGTTGAAGGGCCCAGAACTGGACTTGGTACTCAAGGTGTGGCCTGACCAGCACTGAGTACAGAGGCAGAATGACCTCTCTGGTCCTGCTGGCCACAGTATTCCTGATGCAGGCCAGGATGCTCTGCCGTTCCTAGGCCCCAAAACAGGCCTACCTGCTTACATATTTACCCGATAACAGCTCCTACGCAGACGCTGCTGGAGGGGGAGGAAAAGGAGGACGAGCTGCCCTTGCTGTGAGCTTATGAAGAGATAGCAGAATTATGGGATTGAATAACATTCTCCTCATAGTCCCTAGAGGAGTTTTAACCCTATAATTCCCAACCTGGGACACCACACCATTCCTGATACAGGCCAGGATGCCACTGGCCTTCTTGGCCACCTGGGCACACTGCTGGCTCATGTTCAGTCAGCTGTCAACCAGCACCCCCAGGTCCCTCTGTACCTGGCTGCTCTCCAGCCACTCTGTCCCCAGCCGGTAGCGCTGCATGGGGTGGTGGTGGCCAAAGCGCAGAACCTGGCCCTTGGCCTTGTTAAAACTCATGGTGTTGGACTGTGCTCATCTGTTCAGCCTGTCAAGGTCCCTCTGCAGGGCCCTCCTACCCTCTAACAGATTGACACACACTCCCAACTTGGTGTCATCTGCAAACTTACTGATGATGGACTCAATCCCCTCATCCAGATCATCAGTGAAGATACTAAACAGGACTGGGCCTGGCACTGATCCCTGGGGCACACCACTTGTGACTGGCCACCAATTGAATGTGGCACCATTCACCACTACTCTCTGGACCCAGCCATCCAGCCAGTTCCTAACCTAGCACAGAGTGTCCCTGTCCAAGCCATGGGGCTGCCAGCTTGGCCAGGAGTTTGCTATGGCAGACAGTGTCAAAGGCTTTGCTGAAGTCCAGATAGACTACATCCACAGCTTTCCCCATGTCCACCAGGCAGGTCACCTGGTCATAAAAAGAGATGAGACTGGTCAAGCAGGACCTGCCCCTCCTAAATCTGTGCTGGCTAGGTCTCATCCCCTGGCCATCCTGCAGGTGCTCTGTGATTGCACTCAGGATGATCTGCTCCATTATCTTGCCTGGCACTGAGGTCAGGCTGACAGGTCTGGAATTTTCTGAGTCCTCCTTCTGACTCTTCTTGTGGATAGGCACCATATTGGCCAGCGCCATCTAGCCTGACCTGGAATATTTTCAAGGAAGGGAGAGTTCTTATCATTTTCAGGGCATGTGGTCGGTGATGCTGAAGTCGTGTGTGGACCACTGCTTCACAGTTGTAGCCAGCAGGCATGAAAAACATTGTGCAATGGAATAATATTTAAATACTAGTTTGAAGTTTGCAGGGTTCTGGGGGTTGGAATTGGTACCTTTATGCTGAAGATGTGTGTCAGGTCCTGCTTCCTCGAAGGTCTTCAGGTCCTCTTGGCTTCAAGGAGAAGATTGCTTTATTGCACTCCTGTGACTCAAAAGCTTAACAGGCTCTTGAGATAGATAATATCTCTCTTGCTACTGTGATTTCAGTTTGCCTGGAAGAATTGTTAGGGCTGGTAGACAGTGATGAATCCTCCCTAGCTTCCCTTAGGTCACTTCCTATGGTATAGAAGTGACACTGCTGAAGGGTGCCAAATGCACCTCTTTTGTTCATCCCTATGACCTGTAGGTTCTTGTGTTGTCTTTGGTTAGTTTGGATCCAGGTCCTTTGGCTTTGCTCAGCTTTAGACCAGCCAATGCTGAGGATTTTCTGGGTTTTGGAGTATTTCTATTCCATTTGCATTGAAGATTGGCCCAGAGTGTGCACATCTGTGGATTCAGTTCTGCTGCTTAATGTAACCTCTCTGATTTCCTTTGCAGTGAAACGATTTAGTGAACCAAAGGAACAGAGGCGTCCTTGGAAGATATGGTAAGAGTCTTGGGGTTGTTTTTCAATTTGAAGCTTGAAAAGGTCGTGTATGTATGAAATTATTTTCGCTTTTGCTAACAATTTCCTAAGCTTTGGAAAATCCTGTGTGGTATTTAGTCATTAAGTGAAATGCTCTGCTGCTGCTTCCCCAGGAAACCTCAGAAGATTAGCTGGTTGATCCCTAGAAGTGGAATTCCCTGCCAAACTCCTCCTGAAAAGATTTACTTTACTATAGGTGACCGAACCAAGAGGTTATAGTCCCTTCCAGCCTACATGTGGGCTTCCTCCCAGGGTCGAATGTTGTTTGTTTTTAAATGGGATTAATCACTTTGTCCTCTGACCCAGCTCAAGTGTAGACCAGGCAACATGTTTACCTGTGTGTTAATGGAAGGTAGCTGGGTATTGGTGTCAGCTTTAGACATCTCTACAAAGCATTTCTATTTTGTGGTGTTTATGTGCTGCAAGGAGGTTAGCATGTGGTTGGGATCAGCGTATGGTCAGGCTAGATTGACAGCATAGAGCTACTAGCCGACATTAGTGATAGAAACCCTGCCAGTTGTCTCAGTTTGGCTCTTCCTCGATTGTGACTTGGGTATTTGGTTGCCTGTGAATGGGTGAAAGAATTATAAGTAGGTGAACACCTTCCTGGCACCTGCTGATGGTTGGAGAAACTGAGGCAAGGCACTGGAGGGTGAGCTGCCCTTTGCTGCAGGTTAGAACTTGGTTCTAGATCTGTGAGTTTAAACCACTGTGTGCTGAAGTAGTATTTGGAGTTGGCCAGACTGCTTCCTTTTGACAACATACAACTTCATGGGCATCAGGAATGCATCTTGGAGGAAAGCAAACCCATGCAAAGCTTTTGCTTGGGTGACTGCTCTGCTGCTGGTGTTCCAGGGTACAACTGAATGGTTTTGTCTTTTTTTTTTTCTTCAGGTTTTATGACACCTCCAAGCAAGCTGTAGGTGCCCTATTCATCCACTTTTACAATGTTTTTCTGTCAAGTCACACAGAGGAGGACTCTTGTTTTCTGTAAGTACAAAATGTGCTTCATGTCCTACATCTGTATAAGAAAGAAGCAGGCCTGTTGGAAAATGTCATGCATGTTGGAAGTGTCCATTTGAAGTACTACATGGGGTTAAACCATACTGAGCTTACTTCAGCGTGATGCAAAGCCATGCTTTGCTGCTGATTTAAAAGCACCTAGAAATACGGTGACAGAAAGTTGCAGTAAATAATGCAGTGGCGCCCCCATGCACTTGGAGCTGTTAAAGGTGCCATTTGTTGGCACACCAGACTTTGCATTTTGCCTGGTCTCACAGTGGTATTGAGAATGCTTTTCTAAGTGTATAGGTGAAGGCTTTTGTCCAAAGCAAGGAGTTGGTGGGATTTTTTTTTTTTTTTCTGATGTGCAGTTGCACCTACTCCAGGTATTACCATAGTCCTGTTTGAGGGCTTTCTAAGACAGACTTTGGACTTAGAAAACCTACAGATGCTACCTTTACTTCAGATGAGTTGCTTCACAACTACAAATCTAGTTTCAGAATTAGCTTCTAAAGAATTCTGCAGTTGAAAAAAAACCAACTGTTATCCTGGCACTAAACCACCTCTAAACCATGTAGCTTAGCACCATGTCTACACATAATCCCTTCGGGGGTGGTTACTCCTTAACTTCCCTGAGCAGCCTGCTCCCGAGCTTGGCAACCCTTTCTGTGAAGAAATTTTTCCTAATGGTCAATCTAAACATCCAGTGGTGCAACTTGAGGCCATTTCTTCTGGTTCTGTCACTTGTTACTTGGAAGAAGAGATTGACTCCCACCTTGGTACAATCTCTCTTCCGGTAGTTGTAGAGAATGAGAAGGCCTGCACTTTTTATCCTGTTTTGGGAAACTTCTCTAGGCTTCAAATTGCTGCTGAAAGCTTTCTGGCCCATCTCCCTTTTATGTATTAAAGTGCTGCACCTTGATATTTTACTTTAAACAGATACAACTGTGATGGGGGCTAAATACAACCTCTAAAGTGGTTTATTGCTGGGTTTTTATAAATGGGCACCATTATGGACAGGAGAAGGACCTGGGAACGTTGATTGATGGCTGGCTGAATGTGAGCCAGCAATGTGCTCACGTTGCCAAGAAGATCAATGGCACCCTGGATTGTATCAGGAATAGTGTAGTCAGCAGGTCTACAGATGTGATCGTCCCTTCTTAGTATTGGTGAGGCTGCACCTCAAATACTGTGTTCGGTTTTGGATACCTCACTCAAAGGACATTGAGGTGCATGTGTCAAAAGAAGAGCAACTATGCTGGTGAAAGTCCTTGAAAACAAGTCCTGTGAGGAACGTCTGATGAAACTGGGGTTGAGTAGTCTTCAGAAGAGGAGGCTGAGGTGAGACCTTATCACCCTCTACAACTATCTCAAAGGAGGTTGGAGCAAGGTGTGGGTCAGTCTCTTCTGGCTTGCAGCAAGTGACAGGGCAAGAGGAAACAGCCTCAACTTGTGCCAAGGGAGGTTCAAGTTGAGTACTAGGAAAAAAAATATTCACAGAAAGGATTATCAGGCATTGGAACAGGCTCCCCAGGGAGGGTGGTGAAGAAGCCATCTCTGGAGATACTTAAAAGACATGTCGATGTGGTGCTTAGAAGCATGCGTTAGTGATAGTAGCTTGCAAATACTGGTGGGGTTGTGAGCTCCAGGAAACTGGCTGGACTTGATTTCAAAGTTCTGTTCTAACCTCTATAGTTCCATGATTCTGTTTTGTGCTTATCTTGGTTTTTGGCTTGGTGTGAGGTTTGCTTGATTGTTTTTTTCTTTTTTTTTTTTTGTTTTTTTTGTTTTTAAGTATATTACATTTCCCTGTTCTGCCTGATTTGCCATCCTGAATTAGGCAGCTTAAAACTCTGCAGACCTGTCCCTGCTCTTTGAGGCTCACACACTGTGTCCTGCCCAATATAAACCACCAGAGTGCTATAATTTCAGCAGCTGGAAATTGTAATAAGCTAGTCTAAGCCTTTGGATGAGGAAAAACTTCATGTCATGTTTCCAAAGTGGATATCAAAAGCAGATTGTTATTTCCAGTGTCTTTATTCAAAGGCAGTATCACGTTCTGAAGAAGGAAATGTGCCTGGTACTTTGCTTTTGTGACGTAGAAATGTGACCTGATCTGTCAAAAAATATTCCAATACTGGAAAGCTGGCCAGAAAATACTAGTCAGAGTGATTTTCTTTTATTTTTTTAACTTCTTTATTTTAATCCTGGAGTTTGTTAAAATACCATGCCCTGGATTACAGGTTGGATCCTGCAATTCCCAGAAGGCCCCTGCAGGTCTCCTCCCTCTGGTGCTCTGTCCAGCAAAGCTTAAACATCCAGAGCTGCAGAGCAAATCCACTGAGCCCAAGCCTCCTGGTAGGAATCGGTTCAGCTCCTGGACATGTCATGAGGACCCTGAAATGAAGGCATTGGGGGATCCCAGGAAGTCTGTTGTTGTGCTGAGGCTTGTCACTTCTCCCAAGACTTTCTGCCTCTCAGTCTGTCTCTCCTTGTAGGAGCCTTTTGCAGCTGCTCCATAAAATGGATTTTTTGCCGCTTCTGTCTGCACAGTTTGCAAAGCAACTGTGATGTCCAAGAAACTTCATGTTCTCATATGAAATTTCAAAAATGTTAAGTTTCCCTGAAACTTGAGATTTCATCCTAATGGGAAAAGACGTTGCAAATGGAAAGCCTCTTTGGTTTAGGGTAGCTCATAAGCAAGGCTCGCCCAGGAATTATTTAATGCTGGATGAATAAGTGAACAATGCCAGAGACTTGGTGGAGCCAGTTCAATTCTCTGCTGAACAGGCTTTTAAACTGAGAAATTACTGGCTGAGCTATAGGAAAATCCAATAAAAGAGAAAGGAGGTGAACTTGGACTGTTAAGTGGGAATTTTTTTAATCGTTGGCTTTTTTATGGATACTTGTATTGAAATACGATAGTTTGAATGAGGCCTAAGAACACAACTGAGACCTGTGTTTTCCTCTACTCTTAGCTACCTCCTTAATTTCATCCTTGATACCACGCTGGGGATGCTGCTGATCTGGCTTGGCGTGAAAGTCGTCTCCCGATTTGTGCAGCGCAAGAAGTACAAGTACCTGGTCTTTGGAGAATATGGTAGGTGTCAGCTGCTCCACACAAAGGTGGATGGTTTGTTCCCAGCTACAAATGGGGAGAAGAAAATGGCAGAAACCACAATTTGGACATAAAATACGGGAACAACCTCATCCTGTTATCCCTTCTGCAAGTTGCTCAGAGTGTGGTAGTGATGGACATGTTAAATGCTGGGCTGTGATTAGTTACGGGTAACTCTGCTGCCTTGTCAAACACCTGAGTTTAGCAGGCTGGTGGTGAAAGGTTGAATGCTTCCTTGGGGAAAGGGTATACTTCAGGAGATGCATATGAAAATCCTAAGGCACTTGGGTGTGGTGTTGTTGAAAGACATGGACCTGTTGGGCTAAGTCTGGAGGGCATCACAAAAATTGTCAGAGGACTGGAACACCTCTTCTGTGAAGAAAAGCTGAGAGAACTGGTGTTGATCAACCTGGAGAAGATAAAGCTCTGGGGAGACCTTATTGTGGCATTTCAGTACTTAAAGAAGACCTTTTAGAAAGATAGAGACAGACTTTTTAGCAGGATGTGTTGTGATAGGAAAAGGGATAATGGGGTTAAAATGAAAGGAGAGATTTAGACTATACCTAAGTAAGGAATTTTATACGAGGGTGATGAAACACTGGCAACAGGTTGCCCAGAGGTGTTAGATGCTTCATCCTTGGAAACACTCAAGGTGATGTTGAACAGGGCTCCAAACAGCCTGATGTAGTTGAGTATGTCCCTGCTCAGTACAGGGTGTTTTGGACTAGATAACCTTTAAAAGTCCATTCCAATCCAAAACATTTTGTGATTCATGCAGATCGTTTTTCTTGTCCTCCCTATTAAAAATGTGGAGTTCTTGCATGTGTTTTGATCTGTAGTATCACAGAATTGTCAGGGTTGGAATGGACCTCGGGGGTCATCTAGTTTCAACCTCCCTGCCATGGGCAGGGACTCTTCCCACTAGATCACATTGCCTGGCCTTAAACTTCTAGGGATGGGGATTCCACCTCCTTGAGCAACCTGCTTGTGGTGGTTTTGCAGTTACCTGCCCCCCCTACCTTTTGAGATAACCCTGGCTAGAACTCAGAAATGCTGGAAGTTGATAAATTAAGCTTTATATGTACAGCAATGCACAAAATACAAGCAAATATTTACAATGTATAACAGATATTTACAGATATATACAGTGAAAAAGTAATGAAGAAACACCACACCCCTCCCAGAGATCAAAATCCCTAAGCGGGTTTTTTCCAACCACCCCTTACCACCTTTCCCCCCTTCCCCAATCTTATCTCACCATCTGTTGATGCAGCAGATAGGCAGAGGTAGATCAGCCAGGGGGATTAGCAGTAGGAAAGAAGTTAGTAGAATTATTGAGAATTAGCTACAAAGGCAGAGACAAAGGAACGATGCAAGAAGCAGCCACAGTCCGGAGAGGCCTNACCATCTGTTGATGCAGCAGATAGGCAGAGGTAGATCAGCCAGGGGGATTAGCAGTAGGAAAGAAGTTAGTAGAATTATTGAGAATTAGCTACAAAGGCAGAGACAAAGGAACGATGCAAAAGGAGCAGCTGCAGCCCCGAGCGGTCTGAAACTGTCTAACTTATCTATATTTGGGTTACAACTCTTAAAACAATTTTTTTTCTTTCTCAGTAGAGCTCTGAGGGAAGTAGCATCATCTGTTTTCCTCTCTCAGCCAATAGTCTAATTTCTCACTCAAAATCTCCAATTAGTTCAAACCAGCACACTGCTCCAGTGTCTCACCACCCTCATGGTGAAGAACTTCTTGGTAATGTCTAATCTAAATCTACCTTCCTCTAGCTTGGATCTATTCCTGCTAGTTCTTTCACTACCTGACATCCTAAAAAGTTCTTCACCAGCTTTCTTGTATGCACGCTTCAGATATTGGAAGGCCACAATAAGGTTCTTGGAAGCCTTCTCTTCTTCAAACTCAGCCGTCTCAACTCTCTGTCAGTTCTCATAGGAGAGGTGCTTCATCCCTCTGATCATCCTCTTGGCTCTTCTCTGGACATATTCCAGCATGTCCATATTTTTCTTGAAATAGGGGTTCCAGAACTGGATGCAGTAATTCAGGTGGGGAGTCTCACAAGAGTGTTGTAGAGGGGAAGACTCACCTCTCTTGACCTCACAGCCACACTTCTTCTGATGCAATCCAGTTGCAATATGGTTGGCTTTCTGGGTTGCAAGTTTCCACTGGCAGCTTATGTTGATCTGCCAGTACTTCCAAGTCCTTTTCTTCAGACAGTCACTGCCCAGCCTACGTCAGTGCCTGGGATTTCCCCAACCCAGATGAAGGGCCCTACACTTAGTATTGTTGAATCTCATGAAGTTGGCATGAGCCCACCTCCAGCTCAAGGTCCCTCTGGATGGTATCCCTTCCTTCCAGCATGTTTGCCTGTAATGGAGGGGTATTAATTGATTGCAAGATAGTTGGTTTTTTTTTTTATTGTTTATTAGTTTTTATATTCAGGAGTCTCACCCCCCTGACCACCAATTTTAATAATAATCAGGTTCTTTTTTTTTATACAGATTATAAGATAGTATCTAGAACATTTAAGAAATAATTAGGAATAATACAACATTAACTCAACTGAACTGGAAGAGGAAGTTCTTGTGGTCAATTATACCACTTGCCCACTAGATGAATGCAAGGAGCTCCTTTCTGCTTATGGCAGAAGGCAATTGGCGAATTACAAGAGGCTTTAAGTATATACTCACAAAATTATTTCCCAACTTGTGAGGCTAACTATGGTTTCAGACTGCACCCAAACACTTTCAGGGAGTTCTGTCGATGTCTTGTCAGCTGCTAAGGCTTGTAATTCTTCTCAGGCTGCTGGGGAAAGGAGGCAGATGATCTCTAACCTTATCCTGGTCCCTTTGGATGATCCAGGGTTCCTCATCTTGGCAGGTGTAGGCAGAGTGTCTTGCAATGTTCAGTTTTAGCAGAAGACTGGCAGGTGTCATGCTGGCTAAGCAGGCCTATTGCATGAAGGTGTTTAAAGCCTGTTCCTGGTAAACTCGAATCAGTCTCCACACAAACTAGCCCAAAGTACCAGGGCTTATTATGCAGCAGGGCTAACTTACAGCTTATCATAGCATACTGCTGTAAAGTATGGTAGGATGCCCATTGAGGCAGTGTGGCATAATAGTGCCAGAAGCAGACAATAACAGTAGCAGCAGCAAACAAGCATGAATACAAAGGCAGAGCATGTTGTGCTACCTGCTCATCTCTTTTTATCGATACTGCCCAAGACTGATGGGCCTCTGGACACAGAATAGCTAATCAGAATGGCAGTTAGCCAAGCTCGACCATATTAGGTTAAGCCATAGGCTTGCTTTACCCAAATTTGGGAAAAGACAGGCCTTGCATGAGGCAGGCACAAGCCAAGTGTATGTACCTTGTATACCACAGGATGTAAACAGGAGCAAAATGTCTGGGAAAGCCAGGGTTCTTGGACTCAATGACTCCAGGTTCTTTGTCCTCCTTCTCATGGTAGCTCCCCAAAACAAAGAGAGGGAGAGCAGAAAAACATGGGTGGGCAAGCCAGGACATGTTCAAGCCTGTTTAGGCCTACCACAACACACATCTTGGTGTCATTGGCAAACTTGATGAGCATGCACTCAGTGCCACTGTCCGTGTTGCCAATGACAATTTTAAACAAGACTGGTCTCAGTACTGATCACTGGGGGACTCCACTTGGACCCATTGACAGCCATTCTTTGGGTGCAGCCATTTATCTGCCAAGTGGTCCGTCCATCAGACCTACATTTTACCAATTTGGAGAGCAGGATATTATGTTGGACAGTGTCAAAGGCTTTGCTCACATCCAGATAAATGTTTCCCTTTTTGATAATGGGGGTTATGTTTCCCCTTTTCCAGTCAGTGGGGACTTTTGGAATATAATAGTAGCTTAGTGACCTCATCTGCCAATTCCCTCAATACCTGTGGGTGTATCCTGTTGGGTCCCATGGACTCTCAAGTTCTTCAGATGGTCATAAACTTGATCTTTGCTCATAAAGGCCAGTTTCTTAATCTAGCCCCTGCCATTATTTTCCATGACTCTGGGAGTGAGGCTCGTGCACTTACCAGTCAAGACTGAGGTAAAGAAGTTATTGAGAACCTCAGACTTCTCATCACTTGTCACCAATTTTCCTATTTCCTTTCTGAGGGGACTCACACCTTCCTTAGTCTTCCTTTTGCCATCAATGCACCTATAGAAACTGACTATTCACCTTGATCTACCTGGCTAGATTTAATTCTAACTGAACTTTAACTTTTCTGACCAAGTCTCTTGCTGCTTGGACAGCTTTCTTATATTCTCCCCATTCTAGCTGTCCATTCTTTCACTCCTTGTACAGTTTCTTGTCCTGTGACAGTGTGTCATCTAGGTGTAGGTCTTCTTATGTTCTTTCTTGCCTTCCTCTTTGTAGGTATACTTTGCTCCTGGACATGGAGAAGGTGATCCTTGAATATAGACCCCTTGTCCTGGGTCCCTCTAGGGCTTTATCCCACAGTACTTTGGCCTGCAGATTCCTGAAGCAATTGAAGTCTGCATGCCTTAAGGCCAGGGTTGTAGGCTTGGAATATATCCTTCTAGGTGCAGTGAGGATCTTAAATTCTGTTGCTTCATGATCTCTGCAGCCAGGGCTCTCCCTGAGCCCCACATTGGTCACCAGCCCTTCCCTGTTAGTGAGAACAAGGTCCAGCATAACACATTTTCTTGCTGGTTCCTCCACCATTTGGAGGAGAATGTTGTCATCTATGCATTCCAGGAACATACTGGATTGCTGTATAGTCCCTCAGCAGATGTCAGGGTGATTGAAATCCCCCCCTGAGGCCTGTGAACATGGAGCTGCTTATGTAAGGCCTCATCTGCTTGGTTCTGCTGGTTAAGTTGCCTGTAAGGTCACCTTCCCTCTTAACTCATATGCTCTCAAGCACCTCATCATCCTTCCCCAGCTGGTTACTGATAAAGAGGGCAATGCCTCCAACCCTGTCTGTCCTTCCTAAAGAGCTTGTACCCATTTATTCCTACATTCCAATCATGGGAATCATAGAATCATAGAATAGTTTAGGTTGGAAGGGACCTCAA
>VWZI01005304.1:0-83960 GCA_013396835.1 Psilopogon haemacephalus
AAGAGCATAGGCTTAGCACAAGGTTGGCACAAGCCAAGCACATGTTTACCTTGTTTATCACAGGATATAAATAGGAGCAAAACAAGTTTGGGTAAGCCAGAGTCCTCAGACTCCAGGGCTCCAGGTCCTTCATCCTTTTTCCTGCAGTTGCTTTTCCCCAAATAGAGGAAAGAGAACAGAAAAACATGCCTGGACAAGCCAGCAAATGTATAAGCCTATTTTGACCCACCAGGTCCACCACAACATTTACTAATGGCTACCAGTTTATTTAACATGCTCTGTGTGCTTGGGAGGCAGAATGTTTAAAATTTGAGCTGAGAGTGCAATATCACTTTTTGTTGTTCTGCTTTCTACGAAAATGCAGTTCTAAGATACAAAAGGACAGACGTTAAGGAAGATGGTGTGATGAATATCATCTATCCAGCCAGATGCAGGTTTGTATGTACTGCTCACTTGATAGGAAGAAGGCACAGGGAGAGCTAATATCAGCCTTTCAAGTACTTGAAAGGGTCTCACAAGGATGAAGACTGTTTTCAAAGGCCTGTGGTGATAGGATGAGAGCAATGGCTTCAAACTGAAGAGAAGATTTAGATTGGAGATTAGGAACAAGTTCTTTAATGCAAGGGTGGTGGAACACTGGAACAGGTTGCCCAGGGAAGTGGTTGGGGCCTCATTTCTGGAGATATCCAAGTGAGGCATGACAAGGCTCTGAACAGCCTGATCTAGTTGAGGATGCCCCTGCTGACTGCAGGGGAGGTTGAATTAGATGACCTTTGGAGGTCCCTTCCAACCCAAACCATTCTGTGATTCTCTCAAATGACCTTCCTTCAAGTACCAAGTCAGAATGTCCAGACTCACATTTACAGCATCTCAATCTTATAAATTATATATAAATTAAACAAACAAATAAAAGATTTTCCCAACAGTCACACAGAATCCCTCAAAACCTTACTAGACAGTAAACTCAAGCTCCCCAGAAACAGGAGCCAGTTTGGAAAGACAGACTGTCTCCCTTTCCTACCTGTATCTCTCCAGATCAGACAAGTCCATGTAACTGTCCCACAAACAACCATTTGTAGAAGTATTATACAGTAGTTATTGGGAGTGGGGAATACAAAGCCATTTACGGAACTCACAGTGGTGTAGGAACAATACATTGCTGTACTAGTGAAAGTCCCAGGATTTTATTGTACAATCACTTTGTGTAGTAATACAAAACAGGATTTCCAAAGCTATATACAATACCAGAGAAGTTACAGGAATGTTAACTGCAATTTTAAAAAAACCTTTTCAAGGGTAGCTTGACACTTTTTGGCTTTACTTTAAAGCTATTTAGCTGTCTTCTACCAACTTGCTACACAATTATGTTTTCATATACATTATGTAGATGTCAGGAGTAAGTAATACCAAGTGTATCCATCACCATCAGAATTGCTTGAAGAGGATCCACAATTTCTTGCATGTTATCTTTCCTCAAAACCCAGTCTGGTTTAATTCTGTGAAAACAGTAGTAGTCTGTCATTAAAATATACTGCTGGGGGGTGGGGGAGGAAAGAGACTAATTTTTAAATTCTTACCTTGAAACTATTTTTATTCTTAGAGGAGTTACTGGAATGAAGGAGGGCCCACTTAAACTGTTTGTTTTCTGCTTCACAAGGGCTCTTTCTGCATCTGTTTTGTGCTTACGAGCTGTAAGTTTATATATGCTTTGCAGGCAAGTAACAGCTCTTGGCATGCTTCGGATTGCCTGAGGAAAAGTCAAAATGGTACACAGCTGAGACTGCACATCCGAAAGAGACTTAACAAATCAAGAAATCTGTTTTATTCCAGGAAAACTGAAAGTTTCTAATTACAGATGAACTTCTGCCCACAAAGATAGTGAAATAATTTTAAAGACAGCACACTTGCAAGTCAGCTATCTAATGCTTTCAAAACACTTCACGGGTGTGTGACTTCAGAGCTTGAATCTCCTGAGATCTCACAAGTCAGATTTGATTAATTTTGCATTACAACCAATTTTCACATGTCATTAACATACGCCTTCAGTGATTGGTACAGAGATAAATTAGGTGTTTGTACCAATCTTGGTAACTACGAAAGAATAATGCAATTGTGTGAGGCAGCTGTATAACTTGTGCTAGTATCTGATGAATACACAAATAATGAATTTGTAGCACAGACCCCACACTGCCCTGACAACCTTTATCAGGGATCATAGCAAAAGGCATGAACAAAGAAATGTGCTCTGGTAGCCAAGAAGGCAAATGACACTCTGGAGAGTATTAGAAGGGCTCTGGTTAGTAAGTCAAGAGAGGTTCTCCTTCCTCTCTATTTTGCCCTGATGGGGCCACATTTTGAATATTGTGTCCAGTTCTGGGGCCCTCAGCTCAAGAAGGACCTCAGGGAACTGCTTGAGAGAGTCCAGCACATAGCCACAAAATTGATTAAGGGATTGGAACATCTTCCTTATGAGGAGAGACTGATGGAGCTGGGGCTCTTTAGCTTGGAGAGGAGGGGCCTGAGGGACGACCTTATTAATGTTTATAAATATGTAAAGAGTGAATGCCAGGAGGATGGAGTCAACTCTGCTCAGTGGTGCCCAACGAGAGGACACTGGGCAACGGGAGGAAGCTGAGGCATAAGAAGTTCCATGGAAACAAAGTTTTTTTCCCTATGAGGGTGACAGAACACTGGAACAGGCTGCCCAAGGGGGTTATGGAGTCTCCTTCTCTGGAAATATTCAAGACCTGCCTGAACACATTCCTGTGTGGTCTGCCATAGGTGATCTGCTCTGGTAGGGGGGTTGGACTGGATGACCTTTTGAGGTCCCTTCCAGCCCCTAACATTCTCTGACACTGTGATTCTCTTCCAGAAACAATCTGTTTCTGTTACAATAGTGTACAACAAAACAAAATCATACATATTGCCAGTTGTTAATGACAATAAAGCCCTCTTCTGGTAAAGTTAACTTTCAGAAATGGAATAAAAGTTAATTAAGTGGCAACTTAACTGTATCTAATGCTAAGCCACTGACAGAAAACTCTATGGAAAGTAGGGACTGCATAATCTTGCAGGATCAGAACCTCAGGATGTTACTGAATAGCTCTGACTGACCAGGGTATACAAAGCACAAAATAACGCCTGTTTCCACCACCTTGGAAATGCATTTTTTAAAGAAAAACATAACTTAGTCTGAATTAATATTGCAGCCATAGTAGGTATGATAGACAGGAAGAGAAAACAAAATTAATTACAAACATCACCAAAACATGCAAGAAAAGAATGTTGTATCACATTAAATCAAAACAATTCAAGTCTTACCAAAGCTCTTTTTGAGTCCTTTGAAAGGATGGCCAACAAGCAACAGGTTTTTGTGAATATGCTTCCTCCTTTCTCTGAAATTTTGTCCCCTGCTTTTTCCCTGTATATTTGCAGTAAGTCTAGTAACATATCTATAGAACGTTCCACTTCATAAACTGCTTGAGTGGTTTTTTCACACTGTTACACAAGAAATAGACAAGACAGATTATATAGACACATCTTTAGAACCTTTCAGACTAGAAGAAAAAGCAAAATTCATTTTCATGTACACTTAAACAGAAAATTAAATTAGAATAACTTTAGAGAAGTTTATAAATAAATTTAGCCTAAATGTTAACTTTTTTTCCCTGAACAAAAAAAATCTAAGAATTTGAATGTAAATATCTATAGGATGGAAAATGGTTATTAGAGACTACATTAACATTGTGGTGCTATATAAGAGAAGGCAGCTATGGAAAGGGGACACAGTGGGACAGGAGCAGGTGGACAGTCAGGCCAGAACACCACTGTCAATACTGCATTTTATATCACTTTATGCACTGTTTCATTGGTGATTATATAATTCTTATTTACTACTTCTCTTGTGCTGTTCTATCAAGCATTCTTTATCTCAGCCTACAGGCTTTTGTCTTTTCCCTTCCCATCTCACTGGGAGGTGAGGAGTCAGCTGTGTGAGTGGCTACCTGGCGATGCTGTCTTTTTTAAAACTTAAAGCTATTTGAAATTTGTCCTCAAATTTTGTGGATCAATAATCCATATATTACCCACAGCTTATAAAGCTACAAAAGAAAATACTGAAGTTACCTTTGAAACATTAAGGAGAATCTGAACTGAATATCTGATTACATCCATGCATGGAACGCTCCGGTTGCAACTTCGGATCAGACTGAAAATAGAGTAGATTGCTCTGCTCTGGGCCATATTTGCACAGCAGAGTGAAGACAGCCTGGTAGCCACCTCTATAATGATTAAAGAAAGTAAATAAACACTCTGGAGCTCAAGCAATTCAATTAAACAACAAGAGAAAACCTCGGTTTGCAAGTGCAAAGAAGTAAAAATTGCAGTTACTGATTTAAACAAGTAATTCTAAATAAAAAGTTTTAATACTCCAGACTAAAAATTAAGTAGCCAAAACAATCCACGTAGGTAATTACACTAACACTAAATATAATTGACTTATGTAAGGAAGATTATTACTAGGAGTGCCAGGAAATCTGAGCAATCATATTGGATTTTCTTTCTCTACATAACCATTTTAATATTCCTCTCAAATCAACAGCCTAATTTTAGTCTGGAAGAAGCCCTCCATTATACCCTCACACATTCACATTTTGCAGAAATATCATTGTGAACTCTTCTCCAGTTTCTATCCTGTCACCTATCTATCAGTTATAATAAAACAAAATACTGACCTAGATGCTTTAGCGCTGCAAGAATATAAGAGAAATCTTTGTATTTTAGAAGGTAGTCAATAGCAGTTGCAGTTCTGTTGCCCAGTTTGTCGTCTTCTCTGCTATTTTCATTAGCCTTTTGTAAACTATGTCTTATAGCTTTAATTTTTGCTGTGTCATTACTCTTCCTCCAAGAATATCCTCTCCATAATGCCTAGAGAAGAGGAATTTCACAAAGAGTTCTCAGCAAGAGACAACAGAACATCCATTACTTTTGTAAATCAGTTTTATAAGTCTGATAAAGCATTTATTTACCACAGTTATTAATTTTTAAGTAATCACCATTCAGTGTTTAATCTTCTAAATACTACATTTTCTAGACAGAAAACCAAAACAAACATGCATATACATGTATATCTATATATAGATATACATATCACAGAATTGTCAGGGCTGGAAGTGACCTCAAAGACTACCCAGTTCCAACCCCCACCTTCCATGGGCAGGGACCCTTTCCACTAGATCTGGTTGCTCAGAGGCCCACCCAGACTGACCTTAAAAAACTTCCAGGGATGAGACTTCCAGTATCTCCCTGAGCAACCTGTTCCAGTGTCTCACCAGCGAAGAACCTCTTCCTAACATCCAATTTGAATCTAGCTACTTCTAGTTTTGCTCCATTACCCCCTAGTCCTATCACTACTTGACACCCTAAAAAGTCCCACACCAGCTTTCTTGTAGCCATACTGGAAGGCCACAATAAGGTCTCCTAGGAGCCTTCTCCTCTCCACACTGAACAACCCAAACTGTCTCAGTCTGTCTCCATAGCATCTGCTTAACTACTTAAGTTTGCATTTAGCTTTGGTGTCTAAACTGAAGCTGACTTGGACTGAAAAATTCCCCAAACCTGACTGAAAGCCAGAAAATTTCCCAACCAGAAGAAATATCTTTCCTCTCACCAAAACCCCATGAGAAAAAAAGATAAATCAAAACTTAGTAATATTTTTGTCAAATTATGGTTTTTCTTACAGGAGGTACATACCTGAAATTTAATTATTCCAACTGCAAATCTTTTCCTGCGCCTGTGGATGAGAAACCTGCGTACATTTCGCTGAATTATGGCTGCTGCTTCAACTCTGTGCCTCAGCCAGCCTCGAATCACACGCTGCAACTGAACGATCCTTTGATAATATCTTTGAAATCTTCTTTGTTGAATTTTTGCTCGGAACCATCTCTGTTTAAAATTAAAGTGCATTTCTATGTATTTAAGATGCACCCCTGAAGTCTCTTTTCCCATCCTAAACAAGCATTGATAATAATCAAACAATTATTTGAGCACAAACTTCAACAGATATAGGCATTCTAAACATCTCTAGTACTCAGCCAACCATTATTATACATCTCTGATTGACCTTGGGGTAGTTGAAATGAAGACTACAAGACTGCAAAATGAAACCTTAAGTAGGAGTAGTCAAGGAAGCATTCTGAGTAGAGCAGGAGTAGAGTATTTTCAGGTAGAAGTGACCTACAGCAAAGTTCAACAAGGCTAAGTACCAGGTCCTGCAACTGGATCACCACTACCCCATGGTAAGCTACAGACCTGGGGATGTGTGGTTGGAAAGCTGAAACTTGGAGAGGGACCTGGGAGTACTGTCTGATCCTCAACTGAAGATGAGTCAGCAGTGTGCCTGGGTGGCCAAGAAAGCCAACAGCATTTAACTTGTATCGAAAACATGTGGCCAGCAGGAACAGGGAGGTGATCATCCCCCCTGTACTCAGCACTGGCAAGGCCACACTTCAAGTACTGTGCTCATTTCTGGGCCCCTTGCTGTAAGAAAAATATGCTCATGAGCATGCTGGGAGAAGTGCAACAGGGCTCATGAAGGGCCTGGAGCACCTGGCCTTCAAGTAGCATCTGAGTTGGGGTTGTTCAGCCTGGAATGAGGCTGAGCTGAGACCTCATTGCTCTCTGCAACAGCCTGAAGGGAGGTTGGAGCAAGGAGTGGGCAGCCTCCTCCCATTGGTGTCAAGAGACAGGACTAGAGTAAATGGTTCCAAGCTGCACCAGGAGAGGTTCAGGCTGGATATTAGGAAACAGTTGTTATCTGAAAGGGTTCTTAAGCATGGGAATAGTTGGTCCAGGGCAGGAATGGAGCCTCCATCCCTGGGGTATTCAAGCAGCCTGTGGACCTGGCACTTAGGAACATGATTTAGTGCTGATCTTCCAGTGATTGGCTAAGAGTTAGACTGGATGATCTTTGAGGTCTCTTCTGTTTATGTGTGATCATCTAGTCCATCTGCCTGATCACTTCAGGACTGACTAAAAGATAAATCCCCTTAAACATCAGCAGGCTCAAGGCATCAATCACCTCTCTATGAAACCCGTTTTAAGTGTTTGACCACCCTCTTGGTAAAGAAGTAGTTCCTAACATTCAGTTTAGCGTCCCCTGACATGGCTTTGAACCATTTCTCACATGCCGTAGCAACGAGTACAAAAGAGAAGAGATTGTCACCTCCCTCTACACTTCTCATAAAGCTGTAATGAGCAATGAGGTTGCCCCTCCTACTCTCCAGGCTAGATAAACCCAAAGTCTTCAGCTGCATTCCAGCCATTTCATCAGTTTTGTTGCCCTTCTCTAGATGGATTCAAGGACCAAAACACCCTTCTTGAATTCTGTGTGTAGTACTGGGCCACAGAATTCAAGGTGAAGCTGCACTAATGCTGACTACAGCAGGATAATAATCACTCTTTTGACCATCTGGGCCATACTGGTTTTGAGGCACCTCAGTATGTTCTCATATAGCTTTAAACTGCTGCTCTGCAAGAACAGTAATCTTAAGCTCCATACCCCAAACCATCACTACACATTCAACATTACCTGAATTTTTATTGTGTTTTCTTTAGTTCTGTGAAACCTCTTCCTTTCAATGAATCCTCTGACTCTAGCCTGCACAATGATAATTCTCCTCCGGGTTTGTAAGTAAGTAGTTCTTTGGTCTTTCACAGCCAGGTGAGAGCGGAAGCATCGTTGTAAGACAAGAACTGCTTTTTTGTATCTTCTATACTGTGCTTTAGCTTTATACATTAAGTAGTATGTTTGTAATGTAATAACTGCTGTTCTAAGTTGAATGAATCTTCTACGCTGCACAGCCATCTGAAGAACAGACTGAACCTTTCTTGCAGCTCGTATTTGTCTTGCTGTTTTTCTTGCTTTCATGCCACGGAAGGCAGACTGAATAGTAATTACTGCTTGTCTTTGAGCAGAATATTCTTTCTGCAAACGAGCACAGCGACATGCTCTGTACCACCTCTGAATAGCAACTGCTGAGCTCCATATCAGTTTGTAGCGAGCTCTTATTCTTCGACATCGGAACATTGACTGTATCCTTGTTGCTGCTGCTTTCTTCTCAAGAAAATGCCTCCTCTCAACACACATGCGTAGGAATGCCTGTATACACCGTGCAGCAGCCCTGGCTTTATACAACTGCCTAGCTTTTTTAGCACGAAAAGCGGACTGAAGGCAAATGACTGCCTTTTTCATTTGTGCATAACTTTCCATGGCAGCATTCTTCGCCATTTTGGCTCTGAACCTTTGCTGTATGACTCGGACAGCCCAGCAGAACTGTTTGTAACACCTGTGTTGTACATACCTGCGGTAGACAGACTGTATTCTAATTGCCGCAGCCTGCATTGCCTTCAGCCGCTGTCGTTCCTTCATGCCTCTATATGAGGCTTGAATCACTACAGCAGAATATTTCATTGTCAGATATTCCTTGCGTTGATTCTTTCCTTTAATGTAAGATCTATAGTGACACTGTATAACAATAGCTGCAGCTCTCATGTTTTGATACGGTCTTCTACTCCTGTGCATTTTGTAGGCTGACTGTATTGTACTAGCAGCTAAATGCATGCGCTTGATACTCTTTCGCACCCTGACACCTCTGTACACTGCCTGTACAAGTATGGTAGCTCTGCGAAGAGACAGATACTCCAACATGTGCTGTCTTGAGAGAATCAAAGCTCTGTATCTTCTCTGAAAAACCAGAGCAGCTGCTTTGAGAGAGAGATATCTTTGACGTTCTCTAAAAGCTTTAAAATGTCTCTGAACAACAGTAGCAGCACGGTGCATTTCTTGCTGTCGTTTTTTTGCCTGTATGTCTCGAAAAGTCCTCTGAAGACAAAGTGCCGCTTTCTTTAATGAAAAGTAATGCTCTACAGCTATTTTCCTGAGGTTATTGGCTCTGTATCTCTTCTGTATGACCTGGGTTGCCCACTGCACTTTTCTGTAATAGCAGTACTGCCTATACATGCGGTAGTTTCTCTGTATTGTAAGAGCTGCCTCCTGTCTTTTCCTCAAGAGCCGCCTTGTTTTCATTCCTCTATAGGAAGCCTGAAGCACTGTAACAGAATAGTACAGTTTCAAGTATCTTTCTCTTACACGCTTCCCTTCCCTGCAAGCACGGTAACGTTGCTGTACAATTACTGAAGCAAGTCTGAGAGCTTGATAAGAAATGTAAATTTTGCGCATTCTTATTGTGGCTTGAATAACTATAGCAGCTCGGTGCTTCTGCTGCATTTTTTTTCTTACCACAAAGCCTCTATATGCAGACTGTATGATAACAGTGGCATTAAGGAGAGAGAGATACTTCTGACGCCAAAGTTTTGCTACTTTTGTTGCTCTGTATCTTCTCTGAATTACAATAGCAGCTGTCTTAATGGAAAGAAAATGTTTTCTTTTGAGGAAAGTTCTAAATCTTCTTTGAATAAGCACAGCTGAGTCACTCATAGTTCTTACAAGTTGTCTTGCTTTCATACCACGAAATGCAGACTGGACCCGAAGTGCAGCACTTCTGATAACCATGTAGTTGTGAACTTGTCTATTTCGCTCCTTGCAAGCACGGAACCACTGCTGAATCCGCCTAGTTGCCAGCAACAATCTTCTGAAGTCTCTTTGTTGTTTGTGCATTCTATAGTAGGACTGTATCACTGTTGCTGAACAATGCATGATTTTTAAGTCTTGCCGGACCTTCATGCCTCTACAAGCAGCTTGAAGGAGAACGACAGATTTCTTTAGTTCCAAATACTTGTTACGTTGTACTTTGCCTAAGCAAAACACTCTGTATTGTCTTTGTATCATAATTGCTGCCATTCTCATTGCCTGATACTTTATGTTCATGCGATGCATCCTGAAGGTGGCTTGGATGCAAACAGCTGCACGATGCATACGGTGAATTTGTTGTCTAACTCTTACACCTCTATAAATTGCCTGAATTTTGACTGTGGCTTTTTTCAAGGCCAAGTAATTTTGCTTCTGACATTTAGCACAAACAACTGCATGATAATGTCTTTGAACTATAATAGCTGCAGATCTAAGTCTTTTGTAGTCCTTTCTAACCAGGTAAGATTTGAAGGCAGCTTGTATAACTGTAGCAGCTTTGTTTAGTTTGTCCAACTGTTTCCTCACAGTCATCCCACGGTAAGCAGACTGCAGGACTAACACAGCTGCCTTTGTTTTTAGATAAATTGCTCGTTGTTTTTTTTTCCTACAGTAAGCTCTGAAGTATTTTTGAATCACTAGTGTGGCTTGTCTTAGTTTCTTGTATTTCATTCGATCAGAGTGCATTCTGTAATAGGACTGAATAACTGTTGCACGATTATGTTGCTTTTGTATTTCTTTTCTCACCATTTTCCCTCTCCACATTGCCTGAAGAAGTGCTACAGAGTCACGCAGCTGAATGTATTCTTGTCGTTGTTTCCGGCCTGTATCAGTGGCTCTGTAATGCTTTTGGATAGTTAGTGCAGCATGTTTCATAAGCCTGAATTTTTTCAGAGCTATGAATTTTCTGAAGGCAGACTGTATCTTAATAGCAGCAACATGTTGTATTCGAATCTGCTTTCGCACCTTCCAGCCACGAAATGCTGCTTGTAAAGAAAGTGCTGCTTCTTTTGCCATTAAGAAGTTCAGTCTTTGCCTGTTACCAGTCTTACAGGTTCTGTACCACCTCTGAATCACAAGGGAGGCCTGAACCATTGCCCTGTGTTTCATTCTTGCAGCATAAGCTCTAAAAGCAGTCTGAATTGTAATAGCAGCTCTGTATTGACGTTTGAGCTCTTTGCGAGCTTTATAACCCCTGTAGGCTGCCTGTAAGCACACCACTGCTTTTTTAACTCGCAGGAACTCTTGCCTCTGACACAGCTGCTTCTTGTACGCACGATAATGTTTTTGAATGACAATGACAGCACTATAGATGCTTAAATAATGTTGCCTGTCCCGTTTCATTCTGAAGCATGCCTGGAGAAATACTGCTGTCTCCATCCACCTTTGCATTTGCCTCCTGACAAGATAGCCTCGAACTACAGCTTGTATTTTTATGGAAGCTTCCTTTGCTTTCCTATAATCTTTTTTAAGTTGAAGAGCACATCTACGAGATCGATATCTTCGCTGGACATAGAGTGTTGCCTCCCTCAATGCACAGTAGCGCTTATGTGCCTGCCTCATCTTCACAAATGCTTGAATCTTCACTGTTGCCTTTTTCAAGATTTTAAATCTCTTCTGGACAATGTAGGCACGATAACTTGACTGAATTTTTACCACAGCTCTCAGTACACGAGCCTCCTTCCTAGCTGTCATTCCTCTGCAGGCAGACTGTAGGACAATAGCAGCAAGACGCATCCTCTGGAAAGATGCAGCTGCTCTCTTGGAAGCAACATGGGCCCTATAGTGGCTTTGAATTACAGAAGCAGCATGTTTCATCTCTCTGTATCTTTGCACTTGGTGGTATTTTCTCACATGTGACTGCAATGTGGCAACAGACCTTTTCAGTTTTAGAAATCTTAGTCGCTCTTTTCTCGTTCTCCATAATGACTGAAGAACACAAACTGCTTTTGTTTGTCTGTATAGTTTGCGTGCCTTCATGCCTCTGAAAGCAGCCTGCAGAACTATTGCTGCTGCACGCTTTTGCAAATAGTGCTCTCTTTCCATTTTTCCTAGTCTGTAAGCTCTGTAATACTGCTGAATTGCCACTATATTTGCCCTGTGTTCATGGTAAACACGTCTGGCCACCTGACATCTGTACCAAGTCTGAATTTTGATAACACTTTGCTTAATGCACAGGTACTGCTTCAGATCTCTGTGCATTCTATACCAAGACTGTATGACAAGGGCAGCTCTGTTTCTTTTAGCCTGTTTTGAAGATTGCCATTTTCGGAAATAGGCCTGAAGCACTAACACTGCTTTAATCTTCTGTTGAATTTTGTAATTTTTCCATCTTCTAAATGCAGACTGAATAGTAACTGCTGAAGATTTTAAGGTTTTGTATCTTTGCTGATCTTTCTTTGCCAACTTAGATGCACGCAGATGACGCTGAATTGTGATAGTAGCCCAAATAATTCGTTTATATTCAGCAACACTCTTCACCATCTTTATCCTTGCTTGTACAAAAATAACATAGTATTTCAGCCGTAAATATCTTTTCCTAGCTGAGTATCTCCTCCAATAAGCCTGCAATAAAAGAGAAAATTTTAACTTGAGATACCACGAAGAGAAGAGTAAATTTGAGAACCACCACACTCAGATTAAAACTTTATTCCTACTTAATCCCTAGGAAGTAAGGCCAAATAGCTATGTAAAAAACTCCAAACACCCAAACCATTGCTTTCTAAAACATTTTAGCTTCTAAATTTATTCTGGCAACAAAAGATTCTCTTTTAAGCTACTGGAAAAATTAGTAATTCTTTAACCTCCATTCTATAAAGCCTTAAGAATGTAATATTTAGCCTTGGATAACAGTGAGGAAAGTATCTTGAAGAAGCTGTATTAACTGCCTAACTACTAATTGGTAACTAATGTCTGTCATTCTGAATGTGTCCACTGCATATGTCCCTTTTGTTTTTTAGGGAACATTCAGCATTTCTCTTGAGAAAAGTTACTAATACATCTCAAAACACCAAAAAACAGTATTAGATTTTAATCAAGACATCAGTTACTGCAAGCAGTTTAAGAAGGTTTCTTTGCTTTGTAGTCTCATTTAAGGTTGTATTACCTGAATGACTGTGGCAGATTTATTTCTGCCTTCCTCCAGCTTTGTCTTTTTCAGACTTAAAAATGTCATCCTGGCTAAGTATCTTCTCCAGTGCTTCTGGATGAAAACCGCTGCATTCACTTTCTTTAGGGTGCGTCGACGAGACAAGAAGTTTATTGCAGAGTTCTGAATTATCCGAGCAGCTCTGTCTCGCTCCTATGAAGAATGAATTTCCACTGAACATTAGGACTGAAATTTTCACTCACATTTTTGATTTATTAAAATAACCGTCTAAAGCAATCTTAGAAAAAATAGGCTTGTTGATACCATAACTGTCTTTGTTGAACTAATTTTTCTGAGGAAGAACATTTCAACTCTGAGTTCTTTGTAAAAGAGTGGGATCATATAAATCCATACTTTTTCCTCTTTGATACTGCATTTTTCAGTATTCCTAAGACATTAATTTTTAAGCCCTAGTTTTACTTTTTAGTCATAGGTTCAAGGTACCCTTACTAATGGAGCAGACCAGAATGCTTCCCAGCTACATTAAAATGATAAGAGAATACAGACAGTCATACCAGCTCATGTTTATATAGTAATCCAGAGACTGTAGAAACAAATTGATGTATGTCAAAGTGTCAAAGTTACAAAGGTAACACAGCAATATTTAGATAACTTTGGCAGAATCCTTCTATTAGCTTATACTACCACAGGGCAAAGTATATATACACATATTGTATGATAAAATACTGCCTGCAGTGTTTATAGCTTTTGGTTATTCCCTGTCCCTCTATTAATATATTTAAAATTAGTTCTTTTAAAAACAATTACAAAGGGAATGTTTTATCATCATTCAGGTTGTGTAATTTTTATAAAGAAACTAGATACAAAAAAAACTACATTACAGATTCTTAGAATATTTCACTGTTCCAATATGGAATAGCATGCCTCTCAGACAGCAGTGGCATTTGTCAACCTTAATAATGTCATGGTTTTAAATCATCACGAGATTTGGCATAATTACCAGAAAAGCAAGAAACAAAATATGCAAACTCATGAGGTTCTATTTAAAACACTAGTGAAATTTAGCTCCTGAACAAAAATACTAAACCTATCAATAAGCTTAGGTTACTCTTTTAATCTTTTACACATTATTTAGAAATTAAACTACTCCCTTTTTTGTTTTAAAGGAAGCACTGCAAATATTTTATATCTGAAGCATTGGGAAAGAGACTTTAGGGGTGACGTCATAATCAGAATACAGAAGGAAGAATGGGAGGTTTTTAACAAATGTAATTACTTCAGAGTAGTCTAAAATGAAAGTGGGTTTTAGTAGGTCACACCACCAAGATGGATATATAATTGAATTGTAAAAAATGGTACTCATTAATTAAAATGCCAATGTTATTTTAATACAATAATCCAAATAATGAATATATACTCCCTATTCAGTATTTCTCAAAGTAGAAGCTGTGTTGTACATGTAGAGTACCTGAGCAAGTTTCAGTTTCCTTTTCAGCCTGTAATTCCTCCAAGCAGACTGAATTAATCGCACCGCCCGAATTTCTTGCCGAAGATCTAGAAGTCGCGAACATAGAAATGATAGGTAGGTAATAACGACCTGTATAAACACAGAACACAGCAAGTTATGAGCCACACAGAAGACAACACATTCACAAGAGAGCAGAACATGTTTCCATCAACTGTAAAGGCATTCTACCTTCTCATCAGGAATTGTATTTGACATGTCTGAGTGATGAATCATTGCTGGTATTCCACCTAGGTCAGAAACTGCAGCATTGATCAGCTGGAAGTTTTTCCTTTCATTGTCCAAGAGTTCCTTGTAAAGGACTGAGGCAGTTAGAGCTTTGCAAAGAGAAAAATGTTTGTCAGATCAAATTTTGCATACAAGAAACAGACAACGTAAACTTTTGCACATCAAATAACTCACTTGGGTCAACAATTTCATCCATAACGTTTAAAGAAGTATCAGATTCTGAAGAGAATGAGGATGAAGAGTTCAATCCCACTGTATGAGTTCTTGAGCATTCTACTGTTTGAGTTGTACGTTGGCACACAGCTTCCAGAGGCACATAACATGGATGATAATGATGAATCAAATGACAAAATACTCTACCATCTGAGAAACACACTGTGAAATTTTCCACCTGTTAAAATGCAGTAAGGCAAGAGTTCCTTGAATTTTTTGGTATTGGTTAACTGGAATAAAGTGGATCTATAATTCATTATCTTATACCTTCAAAAATGACCAAGTACAAATATTTTTGACCAAAAAATGTTATTTAGCTAACGTTTCCTTTGAACTTTCACTGTGCAGTGACATACAGCCATGAGAAACCAGAAACAAAAAGATGTGAATCACCATACAGTGAATCTCCACAACAAGTATTTGAGAAGCCAAAAAGAATGCAACCTTTCTGCAGACAGATCTTTTATGGATGCCTTTACACCAAGTATTCAGTGCAGAAATAATCCCAAACTTACATCAGCCTTAGGTGTTCTATTTTACTCTACAGAAAAACTGTCACTATATTCTGACCAGAGACAAGTCTCTGAACAGGGCTTCTCTCAGAACAAACAACACATTGCTTCTGAAATATCTGAGGAGAGGAATTCCCCTTATCAGAAACATATGTATTTCTCACAGTTCCTATAAATGTTGAAAATTCTATGCACAAATACTTTTAGGATGAATGCTCACTTACAAAACCCTCAATCTTGTATTCCAGGAAGAATGTTCTATTTTTAAAAGGCATTTTTATGTGTAAGGCTAACTTGGAGGGGAGATCCTTTTGCTCAAGATTGTTTAACAAGAGTTGCATCTAACCCACAGAAAAAGTTATTGTAAATCAAATTGAAAAGTCCAGAAGTATATCTAAAACTAATTACTACTGGCTGCCACTACATATTTGATATTTGTAAGAATAGGCATGTTTAAGACAATGTAGGATGCAGTTCCTGTAGTGTACACAAACCTTGATACTGTAAAATGCACAAACAGCATTAATCCATGACATCAGCAGCTTCACATTTTCACTGTAATTTTGAGGTGAAAAGCTACTGCTATCATCATCTCGTACTCTGCGTTTTGAATAAGCCTTGAGAGCACCCAATTGTGTTTTCTTCTTGTGTTCATTCTTTAAAAACTCAATTTCTTCTTTTAGCTGTTCCACATTAAGAAAAACATCCACCTATCAGGAAGAATAAAAACAAACAAGACTTTATTTACATCACCAACAGCTGTGCAATCCAGCAGCCAAATGCAAGAGCTTTATATTTATTGACTATATTTAAAAAAGAAACTACTCTCACTACTTAGCAGATTCTGCCACAACAAATTAGTAGATAATCTGCATTTGCCAGTATAGACGTGTCTGCTCCCACCTGCTGCAAATAAAGGAATCCAAACTGACATTCCCACTGTTCTGCATAAAGTAGTTACTTCATTAGTTAATAGTTGAGGGGGAAATAGGGAAATTTCCTGAAATGGACTGTGTCATTTTGCTATACTTTCAGAGGAAACAACAATATTAGTCCTGCCTGCGTTTCTGAGTCCATGCACCAGGAAAATTAACTGGAGGAATGTAACTACTCATTACTCTTAAGAGGAGTTAATAAACTACTTTCTTCAAACATTTTGATGTTAATTGTACTTATATTCCTGATTACTTACTGGAAAACTCCACCTCAACTTGTATCTTATTTCACCTTTCATACTTCTATTCCAGATGTATTTGCCAAGTGGGTATTTATTTTCAAAAGACTATCAGACTCAAGATAGCTCCTAAAACAGTCTTAAGAAAAAACAAATTTTGCTTCCTCTGTGGTTTGTTTTTTGTTTGTTTTTTTTTTTTCCCCTTGTAGCTTTGAAGTGTCACTGCAGTAACACCTACAAAATCTTCATTCCAATTTCAAAACTGTTTCTTCAAATTGACTGTTTTGGGCATATGGGACAGTGGAAGAGCTGTAACTTCACACCTTACTCTATTATAATCTACCAGTTTAACCCCAAAATGTCCTTTTCACCGAGTAAAAGCTTACCAACACTTTGAGATCACCATTACTTATCAATTCTGTTGTCATAAGACAAATTAAAAGTTAACTTGTAAAATATAAAGAATTGTATGAATTCATCTAAGAAGCAGCACAGTTCAAATGTATTGTTAGGAAACAGTTAGACTTAGTTAAAGTTTGCATGGCACTTTGAACATACAAATTAGATCATTCCGTAGCCTAAAATGTGATTAGCAGAGGCTTTGACAGACAACAAATACTCTTGAAAGATTGGTATTTTCATTACTGCTCATTTGTAACTAGTAACCAACACAATAATTAATTGAATAGTACCTGAAAAGCAAAGACAATTTTCCACAGGAGTGCTAACGTTCGTTCTCTGTGTCTATCCACAATATCCCTGGAGTCAATTGAAGCACCTATCAAATAAACCATGGAATTAAAATACGCACACGTCTCTTGACGAACTTAAAATAACCCTGATTTCTAGATCTTACCATTTTCGTCTTTCAGCTGAATTCCTCGTTCTTTAAGGACATTAAGAACAATGTCAACATTATGCATCTTCTGTAGACGACTTATTGCAGGAACTCTCAGTTGTTTGGAAAGATTCCAGTTTTTGGTGAGAAGTTCCATTGTTCTCCTAAGAAAGGGAATTTTAATTTAATGCCTTAGCCAAGTCCATAGTGAGTAATACATAAAAGAAAATATAATATTTTTTAAATTCACAATAATTCTATATCAACGTACACAAGACGAATGCCGCATTGTAAGTCCACAGCCAGATTTGTTACAGCAAAATCAAATTCATCGAGTGGAGTTTGAACGTGACTGACAGGTAGTCCTAGGTAACCAAGATGACGGGAAAGGTCACCTTCACCACTCAGGAAGTCCCGAGAAAATGCAAGGAGAAGGTCTTTGCTAGCCTAAAAGTGCAGAACAAGAAGATAATTTTAACACTACAGTATTTGTCAAGCAAAATACCTTCCTTACCCCATTTCCCCCAAGGTGCATTACAGATGTCTTCGTTTAATACTTAAAATTATAGTAATTATTATTTTAATATTTCTTTTTTAGCCAGTTTACACAGCTTTAATTTTCATTTGACCTGGTTACCATGTCAGTGAAAGCACCACCAACTTCAGGAAGTTTTTTTCCCCCTCCATAAGTCTGGTTACATTGCACAAACCCAAGAATGTAATAATGTACTAAAATCACCATATTTATTAATAAAAGCCTTTGTTGCACAGTCTCTCATTACAACAAAATAAGAAAAGCCTAAACTGACTTAGCAGTTTAAGATCAGCTGCAGTATGCTAGCTATTTAAAAATAATTTGGAAGCTTCAGAGTCCTTTTTACAGGACCAACACTTCAAAATGTTCTTACAGGACCAACTCTTCAAATTGTTCTTAGGACTTTATTGATATGACCACAACATGATCTTCTGAGAGTGTTCATGCAAAAGGCCAAGACTTGTTAAATAAAAGTACATAATCAGATTTACATCAACAACAAAATATTTAAATTTCAAGAATGTCTACAATGAGTCCTAGAAAAACACTGGAGAAAGACATCAACTCACAGGCCTCTTACCTTGAACTCTGCATCCTTACAAAAGAGGCAAGGATCGTGGTCAATCATTCTGCATCTTTTGGCACGATCCAGAAAGCAAACTAACAAGAGCAGTTTTTTTAGTGTGAATTTTGACAAAGCTTCCTCATGACCTAAAAAGACATAACCCATTAAGTGACTGGTCAAAAATTAAGCGCTAAATATAACCTGGTTTTGGAAGTAGTAGCTACCTTCTCTGTAAAGATGAGGCACAGTGGGATGTCTGTATTCAGCTGCAATGTCAGGGCTCCAAAGCAAGCGATTATGGATAAACAGTGCCAAACCCACAACATCACTGTTATTCTCCAAAGCTATCAGTTCTCCGTAAACAGTCTAATATGGAACAATGGGGGGGAAAGCAGAGTTATTAAAAATCACCACAAATGTAATGAGGCTTATCTGAATTACATACATAACTGGAATTTGGAAGCAGAAAATGGTAATTAGTTTATAAAAATCAGTGTGTTTTTTTTTTTTTCAGAGCAGTCACTGAAGGATACTTAAGAAGATCCAGTCTCACCTCAAAACATGTATGATCATCTGTATCTGAGGAATCAGTGAGGAACTTCGGGAAAAAAACCACATTTTTATCTAGTTTAGTGAAAAGTGAAGCTGATTGGAAATTGCTTACGTGCTATTGTCACAGAGTTAAACCTCTGCTTTCCTCAATAAAATATTTTCCTTTTTAATAAGCAATTTTCAAAGCATGTCTGTTGTAGTAATTTAGGACCTGCAAACACACTATAACTGAATTAAATCTACTTGATTTAGTATAACAGAAAAATGCGAGGACACTCACTCTAAACACACTCTACTAAAAAAGAAAAACAAAACCCTCTGATTATAGACCATAAATTCTGTACTCACTTCCAGACCTATTCGCAGCCACAAAGGGTTGTAAGATAAAAGCCAGTTAAGGACTTTCTGCCTCTCTCCTGCAAGAAAACATTTTGCAATATTACATCCAGCAAACACCTTATATGACAGCAAAAAATTATATCGTCCAGCTTCAGATCAGCTTAGTGTGTACATAATCCTCTTTCTACTTACAAGAAAAGGGAGGATACAAAGTTTTAGTATTCTTACCTACATCTTTCCAGAGGTGTCTGTCTTTACGAACTAGCAAATGCTTAGTTTCAATCTCAGCTTCCAGTTTCTTAATAGCTTTAACCATTGTTTCAGATGTGAACAACTGGCAAGCATCACGCCGTAACTTATTCAGCTTACGGTGAACCATATAAGCTTTTAGAGACGCTTCATCTTTTGTCGGTGCTCTAGAAACACTGGCCTTATGGTGATTCTCTTCTCCCAGGATAAGAGCAGCTGCGTTTACTGTTTAAACACACACCAAAACTATGCATTTACATATCAAATGTAGCTTTGCTCAATTTCTTTTTTTCTCTCTCAAGTTCCCACTGTTGTATTCCTATTTTATTCTTCAGGAAACTTATCAGCTATTGCATTAAACACATATTGTCAAGTACCCATATGTCAAATACTTAATAGAACACTTCTGTAAACAAGCAGTACTAGGAATTCAGTTTTAAGCTCAATATGCGAGCTTCAAATGTTTAGATTAAGACTAAAGACAGAAGAAAAATTACATTACTATCACTTTAGTAAAGCGGCAGGTATAATGTTTTTCACCACGTGGGGATTCCTCATAACACCCTCGAGGAGTACTGCAGTAGCACATTCCAGTGTGTATTTGTTACAGAGTACACTTCCCATTCAGGTGTGTGGTATGCTGTGTGGGGCACAAGCAGATGTGCCATCCACACTTACCACAGGTCTGAAAAGGGCTGGATGGTTGTAAAATGTGGCTGGGATGAACAGCACCACCTCCAGTGGAAGAACTGCTTTTGGCTTAGCATATTCTGCATTTTGTAGCATAACAGCCACTGAAACACACTACCACGTATTTTGGTTTATCATTATCACAGTGTGAGGTCACAGGCTGATGAAAAAGGAATCACAGGTGATATATATAAATTGACAACTCAAAATCTGCAGTTACCTAAAAGCTTAATGTTACACGAACTAACACAACAAGCTGAGACTTAAGGTAGCACAACGATTTCCCTAATATTACTAAAAGACATTATATTATGTTTAGTAACATTAAAGGACAAAGTGAAAATTCTAACACTCTTACTTTGTGAAGTGTTTGTTTTCACACTGAAGTCATCAGGGGTAAGCACAAAATTTAACCACCAGGTGAAACCTCGTTGCTGTTTCTCCTTCCAACGTTCATCATAAAACACATTTTTAGCAGCAAAAGGCATTGGGTGCCTAGGGATGACTTTGAAAAAGAAAATAAAGAAAAATAAGTCTCTACAGTTCTTGCAATGTTTGGTAATCAATATACACTTCATTGTGGAAAGGATTAACATTTGATACCTCATTTAGATCTAAAGCGCACAAAAAAAATTGTTAACATCTTCAATGAATTGCAAATCAGCCACCATTAAATAAATTTAAGCCACAAACTAGTGATTAAACCCATTAAAATGGCAAATCCAAGCCATTTGCAACACACATCTTGGAGCAAACCAAAGCTAAGCAGGATTACAACCAGGAAGGGATATTTAAAGGATGCATTTTCCAGCTCAGATCAACTCAGTATTACTAGCTTGCAAAATTTGTATCTTCTTGGTCAGAAATTTTCCCTTCTTAGATATTCTGTTGTTATATTAAAATATTATCAGATAAGGAGGACTCATTTCAGTGATAACCATTGGTCAGCTGGGAACATACCTGTAAATGTAGCTTTTATGCTTGCAGGCAAAACTGGAAGATAGTAACATTCAACTTAGCTGGCCATGTCTTGCAAAGAATTTTCTTATGAGCAGTCAAAATTAAACACAAAAAGTTACATGTATTTGTCTGCTAGCTATTGATTCACTGTATGTACAATCTATTTCACCTCAGTTCCAACATTTCAGTCTTACCAATCACTAGCACTACAGCAGCTGTGACATTCAGTTTGGCCTGTAGTCTTCTACTGAATACTAGAAGTTTGCCTACCTGTTTTCAGTGGTTTCACAAATGTCAGGTGAGACTGAGCCAATCCAGGGATGGGTTTACTAACTCTGTTGGTAGTTTTAGATGCTTTCTGAAGTGAAGAACCTACAAGCATTAACACATAAATAACAACAATGAATGCATCAGTGGAAGTTAACATACTAGGGTTCATATCACTTACAAAGAATGGAACCAGAGTAACTTCCCCTGAACCCATACAAAATACCAATAACTTCCTATTGATAGAAAAAGTTAAGTAAAGCAGTTTGACTACAATGGAAAGGGAAAAATAGTTATGAATAAAGCACTACTATTGTGTTTCAGAGTTCTTCCGTTTACTAAAGAAATGAAGCATCTACATTTTTTGCTAAGCTAAAATAAACATAAAACTAAAATAATTCCTTAGGACATGTGGAAGTGTGTATTCTATAAACACCTGGGTGAGAGGTATACATTTTAGAGCTTCATTCACTTCTTCCCACCAGTTAAGATTGCATACTACATTGATACTCATTGCAGAGCAGCCTGATTTGTGTTAATCAAGACACTACCTACCAAGTGTTATTCACCTCATAGCAGTAAGACTTAAATAAAACACAAAGGAAAAATGCAGATATAGGCTTTCTGAAATATAGAGTATAAAAATTACACACTTCAAGCACGGTGTTGTTATGTCAACACCATACGAAGGTTTTAAGAAATATGCTGTTGTAGATAGACTGTAATTACTGTCTGACATGGTGGTACTTCAGGAAAAAAAAAAAAAAGGATGGAGATCATGAAATACAGATTGTTCTCTCCTACTTAGCTGATGTCGTTTTTCCTAGAATGTTCACTTCTAGAAAAGTGAAGAAGTCATTCCAATTTCTCATGCACTTCTGATGAATTTTAAATAAATTTTGTCATTTTTTATTAAAGTTGGCTCTCAAGTAGGTTAATGGTGGGCACTATGTAGTGAAACAGTTTGGTTTGGGTTTTTTTTGTGATGCCTAGGCAACACAACCTGTTTTATTAGAAGGCTAACAGGCTGTATTTCTCAAGAAAAATTGTTAAGAGTAACTCCAAACTGTCATAATTTGCATTTCACACCTATGATTAAGACATAATAAAGTGATTTTGGCCTCTCAGAATACTTCCCTGTCCAGCCAATCTATCCTTACCCTAATGGATTAAGAGAAATAACCTGGCAGATGACATAGCTTTTCCTGCTGCACACTAACACTTTTCCCATGGACTGACTTAAAATCCTTGAAATAAAAATGCATTACTAAAAGCTCCAAATTGCATCTGGATCAAAGCACAGATCATCTGAACTGGAAGAAGCAGCATATGTTATTTTGATAAGAAGGCCATGGCAATTTTTTCCTTACGTTGCAGACACTTCATGAAAAGTCTGCAAAATTAAATGCTTCTTTCAGACCCTCATAGCTTTTGTGTTCCAGAGCATGTAACATTTAGAAAAAACAAAATATACTGAAATACAAGAAGTTGACAACTTCTGATCTTCAAGCAATAAAGTACTGGAAAACGATAAAAGCAGATAGATATACATATGGCTGACAGAGAATAAAAAGCAGGCTGAGTGAACAAGACCTGGGAACCATACATTTGAAAACACTTTAGAACAGCAATGCAACCAAATGTGCAGAATGGTAAGCATACAAGCAATGAATAAGCTTTTAATAAATTTGAATCACATTTAAGCTCTGCTAGAGAACTGGCAGATACTTTATGAATTGCTGCCACTAACAAGGTTTACAAAAATAATAAAGTAAATTTGGTGCCAACTGCATAACCAAACCTGACCTAGTTATTCTTTTTTTTTAGAATGCAGATAGTATGTAACAAATAGTAAAGACCACAGTTCAGGGAAATGAAATACTCCTGACACTTGTTGGAGGTTTAGTTTGCTTTCTTTGCTATTTTTAAATCAAAGGCATCTTTAAGAAAGCAGCAAATGAAAGAAACACTGCTCACCAGCTTTCTTTCTCTGCCCTGCTCTCACTCGGTTTGCAGGTTTGAAGGCTGATGATCTCGTAGTATGCTTTTCATTCTCCATGCTAGATGTAAGAGTTCTTTTTCTTTCCACTTCTACATTCACTGGAGCTGTATCTCTACTAGTTTCTACAAATACTTCACTCTTCCTCTTACGACACAGAGTAGTTGATTCAGTAGAAGATGAATTTAATTTCTCATTGTGAGGCTTATTTTCACCTGTAATGGTAGTTATAATTGGAAGGCACCTAGGTATCTCTGCTTTTGTATGAACTGGTGCCGCAGCAGCACATCCCATTATTGCCTTACTAAGGCATTTTTTAGATTTTGGCTGGAAAGTTTCCATTCTTTTTTCTTCAGGCTTATTTTTTACGACAGTAGCAGAAAGAATTGGACGCTTTTTTGGTTGTTCTGTCCGAGAATTGTGAGTCTGGAGTCCTTCTGTAGAAGGAAAGCTGAAGGGATTTTCTTTGGGTTTATCACAATGAAGTACCCGTGACTCTACATTAGGCACCTCAAAGACTTCACTTAAATTACATTCTATATTAACACAGGTTTCTGTTTCTACATCTCCATTTTTCTTCCATTTTGTGGGGAGGATTCTCTTCACAACGTAAGTCTCTGTAGTAGAAGATATCAAAGGTGCCTCAAGTTTAGGAGTCTTTGATTGTTTAATTGACAGGCTGTCTTTCACAAATTGATCAGGTGAAAGAATTGGAACAGCCTGTTTCATTACATTTAGTTCCGTTTGATAAGTGCCATTTACAAAAGAATCTGGACTTAAAAATCTCCTTGTACTTAAAACAGGCACATGTCCTGAGTGTTCCGGAGTGCAAACTGGTGTGAGCGTACAATTCAGAACTGCCCCACTGTCTGAAATAGGCAGTTGCACTAAACCAGGAGAGCTGTATGCACGTTCAGTTTTTAGTTCATTGTGTTCATTAATGCATTTATTGACGTTACAGCTGTCTATTTCAGGCAATAACTCCTCCTTTACAATGGCAGCAATATCTGAGAATGTAGTAGACCTTCTCATTGCAAGTGGTGTGCAAACAGTGCTATGATGTTCTTCTAGCACTGGTGCAATAGGAGATATTGGCAATTTATTTTCCGAGCCAACAAGAGAGTTGTTTCCTGGGGACATACTGTTTTGCACTGTGTTCTGATTTTCACATGGCTGAAGTGGGCTTCTGAGTCCATCCACCTTCTGGGAAACTTGAAAGGTTTTATTATTAACCTGTTTAACTTCCCATGTACTTCTTTTAACTTTTGTTGAGGCAGATGATTCTGAAGAGCCTTTCTTTTTTATATTATCCCAAAGACTCCTCTGAAAAAGAACCATAAATAAAAACTATCATGCTGGTTTTCCACACTTTTTTTTTGGTGTAAGAGAGAGTATTATTTGTGTATTCATTCAAAAATCTAAAACACTAAAAAAAGAACAATTACTCTGAAATTCACTGCAAGTTATTTCCAGGCTTTAAAACAGCTTTTTGAGCTATGACCTAGTTTTATTCTCCAACCTGCAATGCAACAGTACCTGTTTGCCAACTCAACTGAAAAGTTTTGGGGACAATGGGCTTTACAGTGCACACTTTCATTTATCAATTTATCACTCTCCCTCACTGATTTTCTACTAACAGTAACAGTATCTATGTCAGCTATGCCAAAACAGTGAAAGTGAATACTCACCTTTTTCTTCAGAGGCTGCTCAGCAACACCCAAGAGCACAGCCTGGTGCTTTACAATTCCATTAACAATAAAAGTAATCAGTTCTCTGACTTTTCCTTCTTCCAATGGTGTCCATGTTACAGAAACAAAGATTTTTTGTCCTGACTATTGAAACAAATAAACAAAAGTTTAATACCTAGCTCTCAGGTCTACTTCTGTAACATAAATCATAACTCAAACGAGAAGTGGTATAGAGAGTTAATATGTATTCTGACAAAATGAAATTATAAACATCTGTTAAATGCCTAAATATCAGTTTTCCTCCGACATGTAAATTTAAGCAACCTCTAAACCATCTTACTGACAAGACATATGCCTCTTAACGAAAATAAAATAGCAAGCAATAACACATAGTAAAAAGGACAAGATTTGAGTAGAGTTTAATAGAAAAAAAAAATATAACTTATTTTGCACCTATTAACCAAATAAGTCCTCTAAAGTAATAAAAAAGTGTACTAAGTCTAACAGTAAGAGATCAGTTTTTAGAATCTCAACTAAGTCTAAATAAAAGGCTCAGTATCTTCTTAGTCAAATGACCTGCAAAGATGAGATTTGACAGACAAGTTCATTAAAAAAAAAGAAGATATTGCAAGTGAACAAGGACATGATGTAGCTACATGTGATCTATGAAGATTCTTCATGTGCAGCGACCTCCACCAAATAATTTCAGTGCTCTGCTAATGTCAATACTAACAGGCCAAAGAATGTTTATAACTCAGGCAAAATGAAAGACTGTGAAAATGACCAACCTCTCGAGCATTCGAATTAGGAGTTAAACTTTCTGGGGCAACGAAAACATATAAGTTAATTTAATGTGTGCTTATAAAATAAAGTCAGTAAATAGTGGTTAGCATTCATTAATTTCCACAGGAACTTGTGATTCAAATAGTTCACAATAAGGCTCCAGCCTGTTTGTATAAGCACACTTGCAAGACATACCCAGAGAGTTTTCTCATCCCTCACAATGACTCGAGCCTAGATGAGCATGGATGCCTGTTTGGACAAATTGTCCTTTTAGAAATCAGCATTGGTTGTCTTAACCATAAATTATATTTCTTTGGAAATCACCAAAAAAATATTCTTAAATTAACGCCAGTTTTAGTTCTATAGTGTCATTAACTACCATGCAGAGCAATGCATTAGCACCCTCTCCACAACACACTCCCTCACCTTTTCTCCCTAAGCCACACAGATGTCCTCCCATTTTTTAAGAAGTGATTTTCTAAACAACTCTTATTCCTCTGCCTCTAAAACCGTATTCCCAGAAAAGAGTTCATTCTTTTGTGCACCTTACTGCAAAACCCTCTCTTCGGCTAATACGTTGTTCCATCAAGGCCAGTGACAGTCCTCAGATCCTGAGGTCCCGCCTTCCCCATCAACGCGAACCACGAACACAGCCCGTGAACACCACCCACGCCGGGGGTGCAGCTTTGGGATTACAGGCTGCCTAAAAACGTGAGTCTACGCGGCCAGGTGAGGCGCGACTTCCCTGGGCTAAGTTTACACTTCAGGCCGGGTCTTTTTCTGCCGTCGAAAAACGATCGCCTGTGGCAGGGAGCGACCCCGTTTCCCTTCACCTCCAGCCCTCCGAAACACCCAGCGCTCCTGAATGCAGGGCATAGCTCGAGGTCCCTTCCGATGTTACCCATCCACCTCCCTACCGCTACCCGCCGCTGCTTCGCAGCCCCCGCCCGGTACCTGCACGGAAAAGCAGCGATGATCAATGCTGAAGCCCTTGGAAGAAGCCGGGAAGCGGTCGACGATCACCTCTACACCTTCCGCGTTAGGGTTGTCAATGGCCAGGAGACGTGTGCGGGAAGCACCAACACGCAGGCTGCCGAAGCTGAGGAACGGTGGCCGGGAGAAGTGGCTCAGGACTAGCACCCCGGGAGCTTCGTCCGCGTCCTCCTCAGTCCGTTGCGTGTCCCAGCGTCGCCGCCCACGGCTGATGGAGGGGCTCACCTCCCACACCGTCGCTCCGGAGAAGAAACCTGCAGCCATGCTGGAGCAGAAGCCCTAAGCAACATCGAGATCGAAACCAACCCCGCACAGAACGACCTTACCAACCGCCCGCCCGTTCAAACACATCCCTCCAGCCAATCCCAGTGCAGGCCTGCCCAGCCTAGCCCCGCCCCCCACCTCTACACCAATTAGCGCAGGGCGTTTTATTTAAACGTCCCGACTGCACCCGGGTAGCGGAGAGGTGCCGCCCTGTGGCGGCGGGAAGCCTCCTTTGCTCCGGCGCTCTCTGCGTTTCACGGTTTCAAGCGCTTGGCGCAGAGCCAGCAGAGAGCTGGCTTTATGCTTACCTCTGACTTCTACTTCGAAAATAAGTACAACCCAAACCTTCTGGATTTAGCAAGCCTCCACACTAAAATGCTCTTCCCATACTCAAATAAATGCAGCCAAGCCAAGCATTTTTCTAAATAATTTTAATTTCCAAAATAGCTTAAAATTAAAAGGAGAATGAGATGCACATAGCTTTTACAGAAAAAAAAAAAAAGCCTCATCTGTTTATGTTTCATGAGCTTTAAACCCCCAAAACAAGACTATGTCTCCATGCTGCTTGAGAAAAAGAAAATAACAATAATTTAAAAAACCAGCATGAGTTCCCCTCCAAGAAGCCTTGTGAAGCAGGCAATGCTAAGACAAAAGAACTTTACTTTTCCATAACAAATAAAATCACACATAGGACTCAGTACTTCCACATTTACAGTGCACTTCCTAACTTTTTCTTACAGTGAAAAATTTCCCCTAAAAAGACAACTTTAAGATTTCACCTATACCAGTGACAAAATACTGAGTTTATTTAACCTTATTCCTTCATATAAAAGGACAAACATTTAAACATGACCAAAATGTTTATGGGGCATCAATAAAAAGTGTTGCCATGGTAACCTTTATCTGATCCTTTTAAACCAAAACATTTCCTGTGAACCATGGAAAAGATGGTCATTCCTAAATGCTTATCTTGAGACAACCAAACCACTGTGAGCCAATCATGTAGAAAAAGAGCATGTTACAGAAGTCACAAGGACCTGCAGGTAAATGCACTCTATTTCCCTCACGTTTCAGGCATACAGGGAACATGCAATGTGGATCACTTAAGCACATATGCTCAACATAGAAAAATTTCATATATTTTTTGCTGTTTTCAGGGGGCAAACTCCCCTACTCACCTACATCAGCCTTCTCAGAATTCATAATTCTATATTCATAAACTTCTACATGAAAATTACTCTAAATTTAAAAGCACAAGGGCCATTTATTCCTTAGCACTCACAACACATTTTGTGTTTGATAAGCACATCATGAGGCTATTCTTTTGAAGGAGTCTTCAGAGTTCTGGATGCACTTTTATATTAAGTTTGTAGTTAAATAAGCTCAGCTTTCTGATGATACCAAATCCATCTTTTGTCCTTGTATTCTAGCAGGATCCATCTTTAAAACTAACTACCTGAATTGGAACTCAGACTTTATACTAGCACTATTTTTTAAGGAAACCGCAGCTTTACATACAACATCATTACAGTTACTGATGTTTGGTTGTATAGGGATAGGGTTAAGGGTTTGGTTCATTGGGGTTTCTTATCCCCTCACAAGAAGTTAGGAGCGGACATAGTCAAGGCAGCCCGCTGAACCAGCCAATGGACCTATGCCTATGGAGCCCTTCTGATCACTGTTCAGTGCCCCCAAGAGAAAGAGAAGGTCTCTGGGCCCAATGACAGGTTCACAGGCACTTCAGCTACTCCGGCCTCATATAGCAGGGTCTGCAGCTACACCATAGAGCTAGCCTGTGCTGGTTATCAGTTGCCCCAGTACAGAAAAGGAAACACATGAAAAAATTAGTTTGTTTCACAAGCGCTGACAATCAACTCATGTCACCATGAGAACAGGAGGTCTTTTATCTCCAAGTGAGCTTCTGTGAGATATGTGAAAGGATGTAGGCCCTTGGCCACCATCACCTGGGTGCTCCACTGAGGGGTTTGGAATGAAAGGGCAGGGAAGCCAAGCAGCTAGGATCTGTCTAGAGAAGGGGAACTGACAAAACAACTGAAAAATAGCCACAAGTCCTCAGCCTCTGGAGGTGACTTCTGGCAGGTGTGAGGCACGGGTACTCCTTCAAGAAGTCACCCAAGCAAGCAGCCCTTGGGCCAGTTTGAGCAGAACAAGATATAAAAATATACTCTACACTGCAGCAGATATGAATAGTCCCACATAAAGCCTCTGACAGAACACCAGGGATGACCTGAGGCCAACCACTAGGACTTTGGAGTCAGGGATACAAAGGATCTGAAGCCAACTACACTCCAATTGAAAAAGAAATATTGGCAGCATATGAAGAAGTTCAAGCTGCCTCAGAAGTGGTTGACACCAGAAGTACAGCTTCTCCTGACATTCTGACTGCCAGTGCTGGGATGGATGTTCAAACAAAGGGTCTCCTCTAGCCATCACACAAATGATACCACATGAAGAAGGTTGCACTGATAAACAAATGGGCTTGAACAGAGAACTCTTGCCACCCAAAAATCCTGGAAGTCATCACAAACTGTCCAGAAAGCAAAGATCTTGGGATATCACCAGAAGAGAAGGTAACATGATGAGGAGGCCCCACCAATGATGGGTCCTTTCACATTGTGAGAAAACACCAAAGGTGGAAGTCTGCTGTGTGGAGTCCTACATGATGGGTTGCCAAAGCTGCTGATGGGAAAGGTGAACCAAGTCAGATTGCAGAAGTGAAAGCCATTCAACTGGCTTCAGATACTGCTGAGCAAGAAAGGCACATAGTGCTCTATGTCTCTACAGACTTAGAGATGGTGGCACACACACTGTGGGGAGTAGCTGCACAAAAGCAACTGGCAGTACAGGGGTAAACTCATCTAGGATGTTGAATTATGACAAGATACTGCTGCACTCAGGTAGAAAACCTAGTGGTGAATGATGTATTTCGGCTCAATCTCAGAGGTCTTTTCCAACAGAAACAATTCCATGATTCTATGACGAAAATATGTCACACCCATGTACCCAAGAGCTGGGCCACTGAAGGACATCAGAACATCCAACAAGTGGATCAGGCTGCTAAGACTGAAGTGGCTCAGGTAGATCTAGACTAGCAATATGACGGTCATCAAGGAAGAGATTCAACATAGAGATGAGCAAGATCAAGGGGTGGACTTTACCCAGGACACAATTGTGCAGGTTATCCATGAATGTGAACTGTGCTGCAAGCAAGCAAAGCGATTAAAACCTCTGTGGTATAGAAAGCAATGGCTGAAATACAAATATGGGAAAGTCTAGCAGATTGGTTACATCACATGCCCACAAACCTGCCAATGTAAATGCCATGCACTCACAATGGAGGAAGCAATCACTGAATGCCTGGTAACATAACCAGTGCCCCATCCCACCATGTGGAAAACCATCCTGGGCCCTGGAAAACAACATGGTGCCCTAGAAAGAATACAGTCATAAAATTATGCAGAAGGATGGAGGAATTGTGTACAGCAAGGCAATCTAATTTGGGGTGAAAACAGCCAGTGAATTAAATCGCATGATGTAAACTGATGATTGACTCTGTTGGGCAGGATGTAAATGATACAGAAGAGGAAGTGGATAATGTCTGGGGTTCAGCTAGGATAAGGTTAAGATTTTGGTTTTGATTTTCTTCCCTTCACAAGAAGATGGGAGGAGAGACAGCCAAAACAGACACTTGAACCAGCCAATGGGTATTCAACACCACACTGACATCACGCCTGCTATATATATAAGGGAGGAGCAGGCCAGGACTTGGGTAGCTTTCCTATGGAAGGCAGGGCCAGGCAGATGGTGGTGTGTCTTTGTACTGTTCTATCAAACTCTTTATCTCAAACTACAGGCTTTTGCCTTTTTCTCCCAATTCTCCTTCCCACTGCACCATGGGGAGAAGGAGTGGGGGCAGTTGTGTAAATACCTGCATGGGGCTTGACTGCAAGCTGGGCCTGAACCACAACATCAGCATAAAAAGAACCCATGAGAGCCTCACCTCTGTAGGAAAAGTGTCAGTGCTCAAAGACAAAATACCAATGTAAATAAATAACCCAAAATAAACCATACACTTTAAGAATTAAAGGCAGTAACTCACTCAACAACAAGAAATTGGTTTAGCAAAACCTACACAATCCAGTGTTCTAACAGGCCAAGTGCAGTAAGTTCTCAGAACCACAGAGCTCCACTTCTCCCCAGAGGCCAGTACATGGAAAAGACCAACTTTCTGCAATGTGCCAGTGATCATTCTTTAAAGATGCTTTTGAGAGACCTGCTTCTTCCTTCTTTCACAACAAATGGTCAACTGAGCCAATGACAGCCAGATAAAACACAGCCTTTATTACAAAAGCACCCTCCAGCTCAACAGGACATGCACTCTTGGATGAGTACATAGGCATATTAAAATGGAGGTATCAGACACCTAAGGAGTTTCGACCCATGCAGCTGTGAAGTACAGACCTGTCCTTCAGCTCCAGTCCTCTTAAGAGGAACTGTCCTCCATCAAGCAGAGACCAGCTACTTCCACCTACCAAATGAAGTACTAGTCCATAAAAATTTACTTTGCTCATATATGAATTTTAAATAGATGTAAAGCCATAACAATTACAACTCATGATATTAAAAAAATAAAAACTATGTATGCAGCACTTAAGCTTTCCTATTTTCTTTCACTGTCAACTGGCAATGATCCAGCCTGACCAGCAGGTAAAAATACTAACTAGCAGGATTAACTGCAAACAAAAGAATGCCAAAGAACTAGTAGGTCATTTATTCCAGGAATGACTAGTAATTCTGGCCACCCAAACAGCACAGAGAGCATTCATTTTTCTGAAAAAAAGAGTCCTTTCATAGTCTCTTTTTAGTTGGGCACCCAAAAGTGCAAAGCCCTTTGGAAGATACTGACCTTAGTGTTTTCTGAATCATCAACTGAACTAGAAAAAAAGCCATTATTCAGAATATATATAAAAGGCACAATCATGAAAGAATTTTTAAAAGGACATTATCAAGTAAATATGCTCCAAATTCCAACTTAGTATTTTCCTAGAGTGCCTTCTGAAAAGACTGGACTTCAAAAGAAAATATTAGTTGCCAACTACTTTTAAGACACTGTTTGACCAAAATCCTACAATAACTTTCTGTAGGACAGAAAAGACAAGAAATAACAAAGAGTTAGGCTTTTTAGTCTGGGAACTGCACTGACACCATTGATGTTGGACTATTTTCAACAGTACAATTACAAGTGCTGGAAACCATGTTTCAAGTCCACATGTGGTTGTATAAATATGACACATACATTTTGACTTGAAAAACTATACATAAAAGAGCTATTTTCAAGCCATGGAGTGTAAAGATGACAGAAACGGAGATGAAGGTGGAGTCAGAAAGCAAGAAGGGTAGTACTTGATAGTGTCCTTTCAGAAGGTGGCATTCAATGGCCTCATTATTGCTGTACAATTACTAGTATTCAGCTTCTTACCAGATATATTTACAGCATGTCAGTCTGAACATTCCCAGAGCACAGCTCTAAATTTTACTTTAGAGATACAAACATAGAACAGTTAAACAAATGTAGTCCTGTTTTAAACTGGACTTTCAAAGTTTAGGACTTCTATTGTGCTTCTTTGGCTGAGTCCTCCTTAAATATTAGTAACACTTAAAATTCTATAACTGCCACTATTTAACAGCCAACAGAAATCTTTGGTGTGTTTAGGTTAACAATCCATTAGGATGCAAGCTTCAAAATATGAACATTCAGGCAACTCTGGCCCCTCTCCTGTGACTGCTCAACACTGAAGTAGATGTGGATTAACAGAATCTAACACCAAAGTATTTGAATAGGATTTAAAATGATTGGTGCTGCTCAAGAGTTTATAGAACTGCAATAATAAAAGAGCCTTTTACCATATATTGCTTGTGCTCAGGTCATTGGATAAATTTAACAGTTACAACACCACAAATAAACCCAGTTTCCCATTCTAAAGTTTCTTTAAGGTAATAATCTAAGAATAAGGAAAACTGGCCAAAACTTTGCATTATTATGTAATCTTGTAAGCAATAATGAAAATTATAAAATTATGTCAGATACATTCTTTGGCATAATATTCACCAAAAAAACACAGAACAGTTAAAGTAAGTTTAAAATAGAAAGTTTGACAAGATTAAATTATACAAGATGTCACAGTGAGTTACACTAGATTTGTACTTCAGAATGGTCCTTTTGGAAAAAAACCTTATGTCTAGCAGACAAAAGGCTAAAAGTAATTCAAGACATAAACTCTCTATAGAGTTTGAGTTCATTTTATAACACAGCACATGAAAGTTAAAACTAAAACCATTTCAGTAGCAACTCACAAAAGATATATAATTATTATTTATCTTTTTTTTTTAATAGAAGTTGAGTACTGTTCTGGAAATAATATCTTTTAAATTTCATCTCTGTCACAGATAACCTGAAAACAGGCATGCTAATGTGGGACCCTGGTGTAACTTGTGCTCTAACAAGGATAAACTATGCCAATCCTTTACAACTGTTGATAAATTTACCTTGCAAATACATCCGTTTCTTTCTAAATTAAAAGTGTGGGGCACACTTTAGAAGACAAACAAGACTGAAAAAAAATGAGAAAAGATGCATATAAAAATGATATAGGACTAATTGTACTAAATTAGACAATACCACTGTCTAAATCTTCTAACATAATTCAGTACTAGAGATCATGGAAGAATTCAGAGGCCAAGATTAGGCAGGGAGATCAAACACCCTGTTTAGCATCTTCATAACATTTCTCAATCACTTTCCAGAAGAATCTAGTTCATGTGTTCATTGACTAAGCTCCAGAGTCTGGCACATTTTTAAACCCTCCAAATATTCCTCAAACAATACAATTTAAAGTTTTCAAATACCACTGCCTGTCCTTACACCTTTTAACGAACTTGATATAGGCTTTATGAATTCTTCTACAATGTTTTCTTTCACACTTAAAACATTAACTCAAAGTGAGATGCAGAAAGGCAAACAATATTTTTAAAATAGCCAGATACGTAATTACATCTTTCAACCACTATCCTCATAAGACATTTCAGAGCATAGTTTTTAAAAGACCATCTGTAAGATTTTTTAAAAACTCTTAAAATCACAAGAAGCACTCTTCCAATCAATATGTGCCTAAATGTTCTAATATTATGTAAACAAACCTGTTTATCCAAAACTATGCAGAAGACTCATGAGTCCAAATAAAATATAAAATATAAATCCTATTTGCCATATCAGCCTTCTTTTGGCTAATGGCTTAGTAAATTAGGTGGAATGTTATGGTCTGATCATGAATGTTGATTGTTTGAAATATTCTGGACAGCAGGAGCTGTATCTAGCCCCAGCAAAGTTCCAAGGTATGACTGGTCTCTAGGATCCAACATTTGCTCAGGCCTTACAGGGTGAACAAGATTTGCAGGTTGTGGAGTAAGAGTGTATTTCTCTAGAAATGAGAGATCTGTTGCTCGCTGATAATCAGTTTGCTCAGGCTGTGGGGCAAGCATGCCATGCGACTGTGCTGTATGTGGTGCTATATCAGCTTGTGGATCAGACATCTGAACTGGTACCAGAGTCACAGGCACACACACTTCTGTAGATACATTCTGCAGCAATGTTTTGTCTTCTGATTGATATGCTTTGGACTGTTCCACATACTGTTTAGCCTCAGTTTGGTAAACTTTGTCATCAGAAGTGTACTGCACTGGTAAGGACACTAGCTTTTCCTCTGAGGATGATGTCAATGCCTCTTCTGCAGCCTTTGAACCATGAACATGATCAATATGGTATTTCAGCTTGTCTTTTCGTTTGAATGTTGCATTGCAGTGATGGCAATTAAAAGGTCGAGCATCTGAATGAATAACCATGTGTTTTGTTAGTGTCTTCTTAATTCTAAAACACTGATTACAGATTTGACATTTGTAGGGTTTCTCACCTGTTATGACAGAGGAGTAAGAATTAGTTAATTCTGAGAAGCACCATGTCACACATAAAAATGAAAATACATACATGGATTATGGCATAAATACCTAGTGTATGAAACAATTTTACTGTAAACAAAGAGCATAGGTTTAATAGCAAAGGTGCCATTAGAAGTTTGTTAAGAAGCTGTTATTAGCATACCCTTCTCCTTGTACACAGTTCTCCCAATACTTGGGATTTCTGTGAGGCATATACAAAGATAAAGAGAATGTTAAACAAAATAATTAAAAAAGAACGCTCTTCAATTTCTTATGATACTGGTATTAAATTATCTCAATTCGTATTTTTATACATTTCAAAAGAACAATGATTTTCCTGAACAGAAGGCAGACAAAACAGAATCAAATAAATAAGGACATAAACCTTTCCGAAGAGATTTCAAATCCTTGTTTTAAATCACCACTTGAAATGTAGTATTCTATGTACCACAAAAATTATTAAAAGGTCTGGGAAAAACTGGCAAGAACATACACCAGTAAACTAAAGAAAGAGGTGAAGAGGTCATATCACAAACCTGTGTTGAGGACTGTCAATGTTCCAAGATACATTTAGCAGCTAGTATTCAGAAACGACCAACATATGAGAAAGAATAAAGTTTTGGTGCTTCCTACTACTCTTGCCCTGATCCTCAACAAGAACAATGAATAATGCCATCACTATGTTGCTACATAAGAATACAACCCTGTGTGTTTTGTAGGTGTGTTGCAGTTTATCTTCTTATTACCTGAATGTGTCCTAAAATGCATTTCCAAACTTGATTTCCCTTTAAAAACTTTCTTACAGACTTCACATTGGTGAAATGTTGCTTTGTATCTTTAAAGAAAAGAAAGAAGTATTATGTTAAATCTTTTTTTAAGGACTGAGAATAAAGCCTGTGCATAGTCCTTCCTATCACCATTTAAATGCAAAATGGCTGAATACCAACATTTCCAAATCTAGTCACTAACGTTCATATCCAATACCAATAAAGTCAATCAAATTATTTTCAACAATTTTATTTCCTACTGAAATTGGCATAAAGAGCAAGTCAGTCTTTTCTGACTCCAAAAACATCCCTAACTAGCAGTTTTTGCCCAACATTCATGAGAGGTTTTCCTTTTGGCAGAATTATACCTTTAAAAAAGTTCTAAGAATGGTTTAGGCTACCAACTAAAAGAAAAAGCAAACAGCATAAGCAGAGTACTACACTTTCCACACAGGTATGTCTATGGTGGTTACTACACAAGTACAAGCAGTCAAAACACATCCTTTGAATGGTCTCAGTTTATCTGAAATCTCTGGAAGGCTCACTTTAGGAGCTCAAGAATTTAAAAACTCTTTTTCATTTTTAATTTATAGACATAAGTTTCAAAGCTTTTACCTACTTTCACAGCACCATTAACCTGCTACCACCTTTTAAAATACCTAGGTTTGGGATAGTTATCACAGTGTTTAAATCATGTCTAACTCAGAAGTTTACAGTGACAGTATTACAGCAAAGCATCCATTCAGAAAAAACATTGAGATAGCTGATAGACAGATAAGAACTGAACCTTTATCTTACTTACCTAATTATACTACACAGAAAATCCTACTACACAGGTAACAAGCATGACAAACACACAGACTACTATAATTCTGTACAAACATGCAAGTCTCAATAAAATCAGTTACAGCAGAAAAGTATTTACATGGTTATAAAAAAATCCATACTCACTTCTGCCAAACTTTTTCTCCTAGATGAACACTTTTATAATGAACAGTAAGGTGATCTCTACGGCCAAAACATTTTCCACATTCCTCACACTGATGTGCTTTTTCACCTACAAGGGGAAAATCCAATATATGTGGGTTAAATCTTATGTAACTTACTAAATGTCTAAGAGCTGTAATTGTAAACCATATAGGAGATCCATGTTCACAAAGTCCAGCCAATCATCTCTTCCTTATCTTATTCAGACAATGATTCCACTAGCAAAGAACAAAATTCACAAAGTAGGTTGGTTCTATCAGGATAAAGACTTTTACCACTTGTTATATACGATTATTACCAAGCATTTGGTATTTCCACAAGGAATTTCCATTCAGGAGCTAAGAGATGCTTCCCCAAACAACTACTGCATGACAGGTACAATTGAATGACTAGGAATCTGCTCTTGCATTATTATGACTCAAAATGTGGTATCTTTGATAAGTCAGGAGATTAAAAAGAAAATTTTACTGAAATATACCAATTATTTTTTGCTACCAATTTTTAGAACTTGAAATTCCATCATAGTATTCATCGTTTTAGTTGTCCTGATATACATAGTTACCTTTTTCTTTTATGCTGCTGTTTAAAAGTATCCTGATTCTTTTTCTTTTTTAGCCATCTTGAGATCTTCCACAAAGTGGCATAATATTTCTTCTCCTGTAAGACTGTGGACAGTCAAAGAATGTAACTTTCTAGAGGGGGGGAAAAGCAAATAGAGTAGAAAAGAGGATTTTTTTGTCTGTGTGTACTCGAGTTTTCAAAGATTTCTTTATTTTATAGCAGGCATTATGATTTCAAACACCAAAAAAGAAGCTGTCCTTCAAAATAAAGGCTCAGAAAGTTTAGACTCTGATCACTTTCATATTTTCATGCTGCCTAGAAAGTATTTTGCCTCCTAGAAGACCACATTCCCTTTAGAACCTGTTCTGAAAAAGAAATCCCTAATGAATTTTCCTTCTTCCTATACATTTTATAATCTTTCTGGTCCTACAGCAACAGATTTTTTATTCTTCTTCCTGATCATCCCCATCTGTCTGTTCTCAGGGTTAACTTCCACCACCCTCCTTTCATCTCTCTTCCACATAACAGAGACTTCAGAAACATCTCTTTGATGTTCTTACATTGAAGTGATCAGTGTACAAACTTTGCCAGAGATTGTGACAGCTTCTTCTGTGTTGTGGCCATAACATTTCACACAGTTGCTATTAAAAAAAAGAAATCTGAACTGATTTTTTAAAATCCTCCTTTTCACTTTTGCTTTATTGTATTAATTTAAAAGCAATTCACTGTTACATGTTTTGACTGTCCATCAGCTTTTTATGTCAAGATGGAGGAAACACCTGGCTATTACAAGTTGAAAACATGTAAGATCAACTGACTGTAGTAGACTTTTTATTGGGCCCAAAACATTGTATGCACTGAAAAAAATCCATATTTTTTTTTTTTAATGATCTTATTACTAAACCAGTAGTTTTTTAAGCCACTTTTCAAAGAAGTTGCCTACCTGAATGTATTTTTTTGTGTTTTGTCAGATGGTCATGCCGAATAAATGTTTTCCCACATTCTTCACATTCATATCTCTTGTCATCATGATGGACTCTTAGATGAAGTCTGCACATTTATAGTCATAAGCATAAAAAGCCATTTTGTTAACATAATCTGCACTGCTAATTCCATGCAAAATACAGAAACAGTGTCACACAAATCAGGAAAAAACTTGTGGTTTAGGCATGCTTAAATTGATCTTGCAAAGCAAGAGAGAACATCACTAAACTAATTTGACAAACTTATGAGGGCATTTTATTCCTCTGCTTGTTTTATATTTGAGTAACAGTAGTTTTACATATGCAGGAAAGTAAATTTTGATATAGTATAGATATGGGATTCTGGCTGTGTTTAAACTGCTAATGGATTATAAATTAAATTAATTCTCACAGATTGTTAATATATTTCTAATGATTAAGCATTAAAGCATTCACTAATGATTTCAGAGCTAACATGGTGCATATATACCACCAACTTAATTAACAAAAATCTGTACCTGTAAGAGCTTCCATGACGAAAACTCTGCCCACAAATACTGCAGAGATGAGGTTTCTCTCCACTGTGAATTCTCAGGTGTTCTTTCAAAGTTGTTCTGTTTGACAAAAGCAGCAAAATTTAATTTTAATCAAACTTACCTTCTCAATTTCTTTCACTCTGATGGATCACAATATATCCAAATAACTGCATCAATTTATTCAGATACACCCACATATACATACATTCAAAGGCAGTATGGCAATCTACTACCTACTGAATCACTTGGACCTAGAAACAATATAAAGAATCAGAACACTGTCCCAACATATACCTGGACAACATAAAGAAAACATAAATTTTGACATTACTTTCTGTGTAGTAATTTCCTTGTTATCAGAACTTTAAAGTCACACTTCGAAGAAATCTAGATCACAGATGGTAGTTTAACTCAGCATAGAGCTTATTTTAAAATATATACGTATTTATCCACAAATACGTATGTACACATATGCAAGCCTAGTTGTACTATCACTTTTCTAATGAAAAGAAAAAACAAATGGATGCAAGTGAAAAGTTTTCACAAACAAAGGGGCCAGCCAATAAAATTTACTGCATACATAGCCAATACATGTGTGAAATAAATGAAAGAGAAAACTCTTTGGAATGTGAAAAACGTAAAAGATGTTCTTTATCGAGCAATCTGAGACAGCTGCACTTTAGCCATGTCAGCAACAGTTTTTTAAAAAAATCACATTTTTCCCCTCATGCATAGAACAGAAATGGTGAGGGATGGAATCCTTTTTTTTTGGCTTTTCTGTATAATAGAATTTGTAAGCTAACTTTGAGAGCTTCCCCTTTTCAAAGCAATAAATTAACATCTTTTCCCTCCACTTTGAGAAGCAGCAGCAAAGGTAGTACAAGTATTATTCCATCTTTCATAAAACTGTGTCTGCAAAAGTCAAATTTCATCTTAGTTAGATCTTCCTGTCTGCATCAGTATATTTATCAAAATATCTATGTTGGAAAACTCTTCCCCAGACAGATGTCGAATGTTTCTGCACAACACAGAAACCATAAGTGAAGCGGATTAGTGGTATGAGCTCTTTAATATAGTTTTGTTTTGTAACTTACTCCCTACAGTTGTCACCCTTAGAGGTCATCAGGAAAATCACATGCTACATATGTCTCTGGTGCTACCTTTTAATCATAGAATCACAGAATGATCTGGGTTGGGATGTCCAAAGGTCATCTAGCCTGACTCCCTCTGCAGTCAGAAGGGCCATCCTCAACTAGATTAGGTTACCCAGAGCCTTGTTGAGCCTCACTTTTACTGTCTCCAAGAAATGGGGCCCCAACCACCATCCTGGGCAACCTGCTCGAGTGTTTCACTGCCCTCATGGTAAAGTACCTGTTCCTAACATCCAATCTAAATCTGCTCTTCTCTAGTTTGAAGCCATTTGCCCCTCATCCTCTCTCTAAAAGCTACAATATATTCAAAGTCAAACACAGAACATTATATACTTCTCTGTTCCAAAGTTCAAGTAGCCACACAACCCCTTACCGTTCCCTAACGGATTTTCCACAGATGAAGCATGTCCACTTTCTCTTTCCTCCATGAGTACATTCTATATGGCGCTTCAGATTTCCTGTATCATTAAACTGACGGCCACAAATATCACAAGGAAAAGGCCCTACGAGGAGATAACACACATGGCATTATTCACTGTCAGTTGCACAGATCAGTTTCTTGTGAATATTCTGTTCAATTCACAAAGCAGAAATTTTGTCTGACAAATGATTAATGTTTAGTAAGGTCAGCATACTTTAATAACACCCTGTGCACTTTCTGTTCACGTGAGTTTTTTCTAATGCCTACTATTTTGAGAAGTTTCATGACTGTAAAGCAAAATTAAGAATTAATAGTTTAGAATCAAGCCCACTTAAATTTGTCTGAAAAAACAAATTCCCACTACTGCCACCAATCTACTTCCTACCCTGCAGAGATAATTAGTAGAAATTAAAGTATTTGGAATACTTCAGGATGAAAGAAAAAGGTCTTTGGAAAATTTCAGAAAGAGTCTGACTCCATAGTTGTGCAAAACAGTGTCATCTTTTAGAATAAAATGAATTAATTCTTCTTCCCACCCCAAATTTAGCACAATGCAGTATCTCCAGAAGAAACAGAAAAAAAAAACAACAAAAAAAAACCTAGCCAACAAAAGAAAACAAAGAAAGAAACAAAAAACCTCCCCTCTCAAAAAAAAAAAAAAAAAAAGGGAAAAAAGAGAACTGGAAAAGGAAGTGGTATGGAAACCAGACTGATAAGAACATACAAAGGTGGAGGAAGGTTTTACTTTAAATCTATTGTTTACATGTCAGAGGGAGGTTTCTATACCGAGATGGAATTTTTCTTGATGTTTCAGTCTTGCAAACCGGGATTTAAAGTGCTCTTCACAGTAGGTACACTTAAAGGGTTTATTCTGAGAGTGAAGGATCATATGCTCTTCTAAATGAAGTCTTCGAGTGAAGAATTTATTACAGATCTAAAACAGTAACACACTTTGTCAAAAATGTATCAGTCATAAGCAGAAGTTTTTCCCATTCAAAATCTAGTTTAGAGTATCTGCTCTCTGCAGCAATATAAGGTTAAGCAGCTCATACTGTAAAGCACACTCTATCCCAATTTGTAAAGCCTTCTGTTCTATATAAACCAAATTACACTATATAAATCAGGATGCAATCCAAGGCAAACCACTGCCAATTCCTGCATAAACTTAAATGCTCCACTTTTTTTTCATACTGCTGACTTCAGAACTTACCAGGTCTCAATACAGTAACTGAACAGAAAATAGCCCAACAAATAACTATGAATTGTTTTTGGATGCTGAAACAGTTCAGTTGGACTGTGATAAAAGCTGCAGTAATACACACTACTGTGGATTTAGTCATTCCTGTTCTTTTATTTGCTCTGGGAAATTCTCTGGCACCATGTCAGAGGAAATGGCAGCAACAACAAAGAAATGTAACTTAAAATATACTTCAGAGTTTCAGATATTTCATTACGTTAAAATTGTGAACTTTTTAGTATTGCTTTCATATCAATGAAAATCTGAACATACAAGAATTATTAGTAGTCATGAAAATAAGCATGCAGTTCAATCACAGAACTGAAGCCACAGCTCAAATAGACATTTAAACCTGGTGTTAAAACTAAGCATCAGAGTCCTGTGCTTTAATATAAACCAACAAGTGCTCATTGATTTCACTGTGAAACTGTTGTTTATAGTAGCTGCATCTCCACTGTGCAGTTTCTGAGGACACACCCAAATAAGAAATTGGAATCAACAGATTTGTTTAAAAACTCATTAAAGACAAGTGTAAGAATGTCCCATACCTGTAAAAATTGTAACAGTCTTCTTGCTTTACTGGTAAAGAGGAAAGGCGGAAGGAACTGGGTCTCTCTAGCTTGGAGATTGAGTGGTGACCTCATTAACGTTTATAAATATGTGAGAGTGTCAGGAGGATGGAGCCAGGCTCTTCTCACTGATGTGAATGACAGGACAAGGAGCAACGGATGCAAGGTGGACCATAGCAGGTTCCACGTGAACATAAGGAACAATTGTTTCACTGTGAGGGTGACAACACCGGAAGAAGCTGTGGAGTCTCTTTCTCTGGAGACATTCAAAACCTGCCAGGATGTGTTCCTGAATGGCGTACTCTAAGTGATCTTGCTCTGGCAAGGGGGTTTGGATTAGACTATCTTTCCCTTTCAACCTCTGACTCTGTGATTAATATTCTGTAAATTTGCTCATATTCCAGCTGAAGAAACCCTTCAGCTTCCATCTGTGGCATCTCTGCCATCAGAAAATAGTAAACAACCTGAAAACAAAGTCACCACTTCTAAGGGTTCTGTCATTCTGAATTTCCACCCTCGCTTTCAATTACAGTTCATTTTCAGTGCATGTGGGCTGTGCAAGAGCAGCAGCTCACTTTAAAAATAACATCTTATTAATAGGAACTTCAAAATTTCAAGCCAAAACAAACAAACAAAACCCCCAAACAAACCACAAAGCTGAGTTTAGGAAATCATTCATCCGCTAAGAGCACTTTTCAAGAAATCAACGATGTTGTGCAACTGAGTCCCACTATTAAAATATTTCTTAGTGAAAACCAGAACATGTAAGATGTTCACTTGATGCAACTTCATCATGAAAATAACACCTGTTGGTAAATCCTCCAACTATAGTACCATGACCAGTAGAAGGAACACTACAAATACCTACAGCTGACATTTCTGTAATTCCAACTATATGTATTTAAGTGGAAGTTCATAATCAAAGTACAGTTTGTAACTATGTAAGGCACCTGATATTGCAAACAGAGAAATATAGCAGTTTGCATGGGAAAAAAAGTTAACTGCTTCTCTTAAAACAAAACTAAAAATTAACAAATCCTCATATTTGAAACCTTAAGATATTCTATGTCAGCAGCCAAATAAAGTGTGAGTTCTACAAACTCATTTCTACAGTAGATGTAGTTTCACACATCTCTCTTGAGAGAATCATGGAAAGTAGTCTATGATTTTAGAGCTAGAGGTAAATTCAGCACAAATTCACAACTCTGCTAACATGCATCTACAGTTAAAGTGTTTCAGACATATATTTTTCTCTCTATTGAGAGAGCCTTCCAAAATAGATACTTCATGGTGAATGCTTGATAAGCATAATTAATGGGAGAGTAAACACTCTGTTTTTAGATTTCTCATAACACTCAAGTCTAATAATTTGTAAATTGATGTATTTTAATAATGCTAATAACTGATCACATTAAAGAACACTGCCTTCACCTATTTTAGAATTCAATCTGTACAGGTAAAATTAATTCTTTAAATCAACACACAAAGAGGAAACTTATACCATCACTGTCAAAACTTACTGAGTTTTCACAGAGGCACAAACCATATTTTCACTTAAGCATTTAAGTCACAAAACACAGTATGCACATAAAACCGAAAGTACTTAAGTATTACGCACATCACATTTCCAACCTTCGCTCTTTGTCTTCTTGATTGAAAGAAATTCTTCTACATTCTCTGGATGAAATCTAGAAGAAAGACAGAAGCTGAAAGTAGTTATAACTTTCTAAGATGAAGATCACCCAAATACTCAAACATCCACTTTTAAGCTTCATGTGTCATGGAACTTTGTTAAACAGAACAGAATGCTGTTCATTAAGCACTTCTAAAGGAAGAATTAACAACAAAGCAGTGTAGACACCTGTAACACTTCACACAACAATTGGGAAGATAAAGGACACATTCAACTCTTAACGCTTTATGGATAATTAAAAGAGTGAGAAATAGCAGCACATAAATAATTATACCTTATAATTAGACCTACTAAAGAAATTATTCAACTAAAGGAATCTGCGTGGAAATGATTTCTCCACCTACTATCAATACTATAGCACCAGCATCTAAAATCAAAACAAGTATTTTAATCTGCCTCCAGCTTAAAAGCAACACTGGCAATTATTAACAGTATTGTGCTCTCACTGACTGCTAACCAAGCTGACCACCCTAAATTTTATAGTAAAAATCTGTTGCCAAACACTCTAAAATTTATAGTGAAAATCCATTGTTGAACACTCACAGAAACACTACTTAGTCCTTACAGCAGGTTAGTTGATACTAAGCCCCTTGTTCTTTTTAAAAAAATACTTATTTGAAAAGATACAGAAATAACGCAGAACTTGTTGTGTGCAAGTTCTCTTCACTTTTGAACTGAAAATCCCCATCTCTTCCGAAGTGTGAGACAAATTTGCTCATACTTGCCTCTTCACATGCTTCGCTAAAGTCTTTCTGCTTGCATGCAGTTTATTGCAGTAGGGACATTTGTGTTCCTTTTTATGAAAATCAGTGTCATTAGAGTGTTTCTTTCTGTGCACTGTCAGGTTGGACTTGGTTGAATAGCGCTGATGACATATGTCACATTCAAAAGGCTTCTCACCAGTGTGTACTCGTGTATGGCTCTCATATTTGCCTGTACAACAGTAACAACAAAAATCTATTAGCATAAACTGCAACAGGTATCACCTAAAATATACACATTGGGAGTTTATTCTATGGTACCTCTCTCAAATGAGGTCTAAGTACCTTCCAATATATATCTAAAGATTTCTGCTAATTCGTACCACTGAAAATTGCATGGTGATCACATGCATTCCACACTTCCATCTTAACTATTTTAAAGATTAAAAATGAGTGTTCTGCATGCCTGTTAAATGTGAGGGCTGCAAGTCTCTCTTGTTCAACCCTATGGTATCCCCAGATCTTAATTACTGAAAGTTATACCATTACTTTTTAATTACACGTTCTGCAGTACTGTTTCAGAATAGCCCTGCAACACCTGCTATTTTTAAGGTATTTTGAAATAACAGAATGAATGATACAGATTTTTGTAAATTATCTACATTTGTGACCCAAAATATCACCATAACAAAAAAAAATAGTCTTGTTTCTGTCACACTGGTTGTAGTTCTCCCTTGTGTTTGTTAGTCTTTACCTGAAAATAGAACTCCATACTACACTGAGGATCTACCTCCCTCAAGTCAAAAGCAGGCTCTCCGCTTTGTACTAGAAAATACTTCTCTCTCTGAAGAATATGCATGATACTTTGGGCAGTTAGATAAAGAAAGGAACTGTTTCATTCCAAACTCCCAAGACTGAAATGTGGTCAGTACCTTACATGATCATAATTTAACATTTATTGCAGTTGAAAGAACATGCAAATTCTGGAGTATAGAATTAATTTATTTTTAATGTGGGAAAAGAGGAAAGGAATGGCTGGCTTAGGACTGGAAGTTTTACCCTGAGTAACTAACTACACATGTAGATTTAACTGTAACATAAATGGTCCTAACAGATTAAGCTGGCAAAGTATTACCTGGTCCTAACTACAGATCAGTAAGGCCAGGCTAGAAGTTAGCAGCTAAGTCCTACACATTTATGCCTGACGTAGAACAGAAGAATTCCAGGTTGTTTGACAATGGTGGTGTTTCACCCCAGCAACATCATCAGCGCTGCTACTTCATTTGGCAGAAAATCCAGTACAGGTTTCACACTTCATATAATTTATCATTTACTATCTTGCTAAATTTCCCTCCTTTTTTTCAAGGCTACTTTTACATATCACGCCAACAACCAGAATCCAGAGCAAAGAAAGAGAAGTAAACTTAGTATTCACAGATTTTTCAAACAATGCGCTCAATTCATTTATTGAGACTGTTTATCACCACAGACTGAACAAGTTAATACACTTTGAAAAATTAGCAGCACACTTGGATCAGTGAGATGATCCAGAAATTCTGATCTTTACTCCCCAGGACAGAGAAAAAGCTCTGTTTATTTCCCATACAAAAAGCACCACCATATGGTAAAAAAGGAGATCAAGCTAACATGCTCTTACCTATTCGATCAAATTTTTTGTCACATTTGGGACACTGCAGTAGCTTTTTGCTACTGCTCTGAATGATGACTGGAGCTAAGCCTTCAAGGATATTTCCCACTGAACCAACTGCCTCAGAATCTTCTTCGATATCATTCTGTTCTTTTTCACTTTGTTCTTCAGACTCTGAATCTTCACCTGACACTTCCTGTTCCTCTTCATCAGCATTGCATTCACTTTCACTGTCTTCAAATTCACTTCTTTCAGATGTTTCCTTGTCCGAGCTGATTTTTTCCAAATTGCTGTCAGAGACATCACCACTTTCATTGTCACTGTTATCAAATTTAACTGGACATTTACGGTTCCTTGTAGAACGCCTCGTGGAAAAGTTAGCCTTCTCAACCATCTTTAGCCCATGTTTTCTTTCCAGAGCAAGAGATCGGTGGGCTTTAGCCAAATGATTTTCTAAGGCCTTCTTGTAACAGAAACTTCGATCACAAAAAGCACACTGGTGACTATTTAATAGTTTGCCTGTCAGTTCACTGAGTGTTTCTACAGGTGTAGGCACATCAGTTACATCAGCCTGTACATTAGAAACAGTTTCATTATTTAGTAACTTCACTGCATCTATGATATCTAAAAATTTTGCTGCTTCCAGAACTAGCGGAATTTCATTCTTATATACAAAAAACTCAGAGGTGTAGAGAAACTCAAGCAAATGTTGAAAGACTGAATGCGTTACATGATCTAATGTGACAACATCGGTGCTTGGATTTTTGCTCAAACAGGCATGGAAATAACTACTCCCAACAGCCACTACAACTTTGTGAGCACTAAATTCTTTTCCTTCTACAATTATAAGTAAATCACAAAATGATGGATGCTTCTGTCTGTCATCATTTAAGTATTTAAGTAGATTTTTGTTATACTGCAATGAGCTTAGGAGCTTTCTTTGTTCTGATGATGGTGAAAGTTCTTTGGAAGATTCAAGCTGATCTGCAGGGGCTATTTCTGCAGACTTTGAGACAATTTCTTGTGCACAGTCTACTACAAGAATTTGTTCTGAAGTATCTTTCTCATGGCCAAGATGAACCTTTTTGTTTAGATTTGCAGCGAGCTGTCTCCTTTTCTTCATTGCAGAAGTGCAGCTTCAAAATCAAGAGCTTCATAGGTGACTAGAAAAAAAAATCTTGTGACAACTGTTCTGCTCCAGACCTTGAAAAAAAAAGGTAGCGGTAACTTCATAAACTACAGTTACGATTAAAATTATACCTTAGTACTTAACTATCCTGTTAATGCTTTCTGTATTTCACAATATTTAATCTATCCTGCGTACCTGAAGCTGTTATTAAATTACTAATCTCAACATTTCCCACTCCTGACCATGGCACAACGCTACTCAGACCAATGAGGCGAGCAGACTGCCTATTATTGTTATTATATTCAAAGAGGCGGCTGGGGCTGGGTTTGCTCATCTCCTATACACATACAGCCCGCGAAAATATGCCCGCGTGTGCGTACGCTGCTGTTGTTACTATTACACTGAAACGCATTCGTTTTCTGTTTAACCCAAACATCGCAAACTAACCCTCCTGCTTTTTCTGCCGGGCCAACTCAGAGACGCGCCCAGCACGGCCCTCTCCCCGCGCTTGTCACCTCCAAGTGTCAAACCCACGACCGAGCTCCCCGCCTCCCTCAGCCTGACCCGCGGGCGGTGCCTTTGTTCTAAAGCCACAGGTCCACCGCTGAGCCCCGGCCCAGCGAGACGGAAACCCCACGGTATCGACCTCGGGGGCAAAGAGGGCGCGGCGGACCCGCCCCCCTCACGGGACTGTCCCTGAGGGCCCTCCGCTGAGCAGGACTTAAAATGGCCGCGCCCGTCCCCACCCCCATCCCGATCCCTCCCTTGCTACCCCAACGGCGAGGCCTCACACACCCGCGCGGCGCCGGGCGCTCCCCGGGGCCCACTCGGCCGCTAAACACCGCCACACTCAGCAACCGCCGCTTCCGGGTGCCGGCGCCGCGCGCAGCCTCACTCCTCTGCGCGCCGGCGCGAGGGGTGACGGCGGCGTTTCCGAGCCTGCGCGAGGCGGCGAGGCGGGTGGGGTCTCACCGACGGTCTCGGCAGTTCGCTGTTTACCTCCTGCCCCTCAGCTGTCGGGGCTGGCAGAATCTGGCGGGGTGGGGCCGGGAAAAATGGACGTGAGCAGGAGTCGTAGGGCGGCATTAAGAGGGGAGCTACTGGCGTCTGTAGCGGGCGGCGAGGCGAGGCATGGCATTTCGCGTGGTGTGGCCACTGCGGGGCAGCCGTGAGCGGAGAGCCGCGGCTCTACGGGACGGCAAAGCGGCTGCGCACCTCTCTTGAAGACACGGTGTGCCGACATTACTGTGTTACAGCGGGGCGCCGCGTGTGTGCGCGCCCATGGGCCTTGGTTCGTTTTGCTGATACAAGAAAATTAGAGAGTTACACATTTTTGGGGATATCTGTAGGAATGTTTGTTTAGCCGGACTTGTGATAAGAGCACAGGCCTGCAGGGGCTCAAGGAGAGAGGTGGGAGAGAGCGGTGATATCCCGGCTTGAGAGGGGGCCTGTCAAGGACATCTTCTGGTCTTCGTCTCAGATAAATCTGTCAAGACCCTTAGAGGGGCTGAAACTGGGATGAAGAATGGGAAAATACCTATGTTAATGAACTCTAAGAAATAATTGTAATAACCCAACCCCTTATTAGGAATATGTCTCCCCTTGTAACATAAATTGTGGCTTGTACCGCCATTGGAGTGTGCAGGATTGATGGAGTGATCCTGCCTGCAGCCAGCGCTGCAATAAACATACCTACTGCAGAACTCTCTGAGTTTTGGAGTTCATTTCGCACGTCATTGCCGCTGGCGTATCTCCTGAGTGGTTTAAAGCAGGTCACGTGAAATTGCCAGGTTTTGCACATGTTGCTGTACTCACTGCCCTCTTTTTGGTTGAAGTCTACAGTTATCTTTATTCACTGTACTACATTAAAACTATATTTTAGTAATTCGTTGAAATAATAAGCAGTTTCAGTTCTTGCATTTGTTCTGAAATTGAAATTATGGCATCCATTTGTTAGAGCAATCAATATTACAAAGTTTGTGTTGCACTGAAGGCAAATACCAACTTACCTTAATGGCATCTGCTCTTTTAGGATGTCTTGGGTTTGACCAACTTTATGTAGAGTCGTTGTTAAACTGGACAGAAAGTGTAAAAATAAATTTCTCTGGATTTTGCGTGGAAAATAGCACACTTTGGAAGTGAAGTGCTATGTTCTAAACTGAGCCTTACATTTCACTCTAGAAGAACAAGTACATAAACACCATCTAGCAACAGGTTTTGGGACTTAGTGTTTCTATAGCAAATGCCACTGGTTTGGAAATATAAATTTACATCCTTCATGAATTTTTATGACTGAACTATTTAGGGAAAATACAATCTTGATAGCTGTTTTGTCAGCAAGAGGAAACTAGAGCTTACAGCGAGCAAAGAAATGTACGTGGAATAGGTGTGAGACTTAGCTTAGTTATCACTGCACTGTAGTGGGATTCACAGCAATCTAACTACTTGATTGCCATGGACTAGAATTCCCACACCTATTCCTCAGCATGGGGTAATTAATGCAGACTTTCAACATACCTAATTTATTTGTCAGAAACTACATTTGTGCATATAATTGGGAGATGCTTCAAATGCAGAAAGGTGAATTCCAAGTAAAAGCCATTTAATACTATTCAGAGCCAAATATAGTTCATGTCCTTAGATGGAAGTTAAGAATTAAGGTCAAGTGAAATTAGTTCCAGGCATAATTACTTCCATCAGCAGAATTCAGAGTTGGCATCCACACTCTCCACAAAGAAAGCAGAATATGCAGCTCGGTATTATAGCATGGACTTTGGCCCAGTCAAAATTTTCTTCCCATTGCACTTTAAGAAGTAAACTCAATCTCTTTGTGCCAAGTATTTCTTCTGTGTTGTTGGCTTTTGGTTGATGGGGTTTTTTGGGGTTATTTTTGTTTGCTTGTTTGTTCTTTAGATAACTACCTGGGTGGTTTTGGTTTTTTGTTTTTATAAAAAAATTATTTACTCTCTGTTGAGCATTACATGGGTTCTTGGCATTCTACAAAGCATGTACATCTGTCCTAATTGCCAAAGAAGGCACTTTGACTTAGCACAAGCCTAGGTAAGGCTTTTTCTCTTCTGCTGTTTTATGTTACACGAATGATTTAGTTCAAAGGGAAGTTATACAATGCTAAGTGATCCATTACAATGGCTGCCATTGCCACAATAATTATACTCTGGAAGCAAAATACTCTTGAACTCTCAGGTCATTATGGCTCTTTCAGTATTCATTTCTTTATCATTAAGGTGGTACAAGCAAAATTTAACTCTATTAATGCTTATTCATGTTAAATGTTCTTGCAAGTTAACAAAATACCTCACATAGATTAAAAAGGCTGACTTACATTTAGGAGTTTCAATCAAGGAGTAAGCATTTGCTCACCTATGTGAGAGTATACATAGTTTGCAAATGCAGCTCTTTATATTTGTCCAAGAAAATATTACGTTTATCAAATAAATATTATTGACTTGTTGAAAACTGTAAAGTAGGTTTATGCAAGAGGTGTTGGAGGAGGCATTTTAATTTTGAAATACTTGTTTTCTAGCTCAAAATCTTCACTTCAGAGGTACAGTGAAACTAGAAAGTGCAAATATTTGAATCAAATACAATGTAAACAATAAGCAGATAGGGAATCAACTTGAAGGTAATCGTATAGCAGCCAAACAGAAATAAAATTACATAAAAACAGCATTCAAGTTTTAAGACCTAGATGAATAATTCCCATTTACTCCCAATGTTTTCTTTAGTAGCTATTCACTGTGAGTATCCAGTTGTAAAACTAGTAGCATATACATTCATATTCTTTCTAAACACTCACCTTTGCTGTGGTCACAATTTCTATCTGAGGTAAATGTCTACATCTCTAGCAACTTTAGACCTGATTTAACATGAGTTCATGGAGTATGACACTGCTAAAATATGACCCATGCTGTCATTCATCCTTTTTGTATCACAGCTGTGTCAGTGATGGGTGGGACCTAACGAGGAAGCCACAAAGCCTGTGTTTTTTCTAGTTTGACATTTCTGTATTTTACTGCCAGTTACCACATACACACAAATGTTTTGAATCAGGCTGTGAAATGAAAAGATTGTAAGATTTTCTAGCCAAGAGTGCTGAATAAAGCCTACTACTGGAACCATTGCCAATAAATTCTTTCAAGCAGGCCATGGAAAGACCCCGTCTCTCAATTCAGGTCTGTCAGGGGCACTAATCAACTGAAGGCTTGTTTTACTATTATGGATGTTTTACATGTGAATCGTGTTGATCAGGCTTCTCCTCTTGTCTCCTTTCTAAAGTGCAGCAAGTGAAAGAAATGTCTAGAGAAGGAGGTCAAATCCACTAGCCCTATTGACCAGCTGCTAGCTGAGAAGCTTAATGCAAGGCAGGGCAGACACTGCACCCTCTGCTTGGGCTCTGTTCTTTTCAGTTTTCTACCACAGAGTATGTGTTGAATAACAATGATCGTGGCTGTTGCCATCTTTTGGGCCAGGGGGCAGGGTGGGGTGGTGGGGGGGTTGTGCGGGAGAGTGAGGAAATGGAGCTGGGATTAATGCAGCATGGACATTGCAAAGAGCTGTACAGCTACAGAGTGCTCAAGAACAGATTTCCTCCTGGAATAATATTCTGGTGCCATCCTGAGGTGAAATGAGCAGGGGCTAGGGACAAGACACTTATTACTGTGGCAGTAATGCAGAAGTTTGCTAGGTTTGTGGGTTGGACTTGATGATCTTGCTGGGTCCTTTCCAACCCCTAAGTCTGAACTTAACAGACCACAGGATCACAAGATGTTACTGGGTTTCCTCTACATGTAGATTCATAGGTGCACTGCGGTCACTTTTCACTTCGAAAAATACTGCAGATGGAGAAGTCCTTGGGTAGAGTGGAATTATCTGGACATATTCCTGCTAGTGCTTGTGGTGCTGTCATCTGTGCCTGCTCACTGAAGCTTAGCAGCCCAGGAGAAAGCAGAGGGAGTGAGAGGCAAGCCGAATGGAAGAGAGTAACACTGGAGGAAATAATGGTCTGCCCCTCTACCAATGTAAATCTCAAGCAGTGTTACAAAATAACTAAATTCAAGCTGTGTTCCCTGTCTGATGCTATGTAAAGAAGAAACAAGGACTTCCTTTTTTCTGTTGTTTTGGACTGTGCCTTCAACAGAATAAGCAAAACCTTTTGCAATAAATATATTTTCCTATAAACAAAGCAAGCACTGGGGAGAAATGTAGTATCTTTTGTTAGTTTAGATGCTCTATGTAGCCATCTGCACTAAAAACAAATCAGCTTTGGACTTGTGATCTTGAGAATGTTTCATGTGTCCAAAATAATTTCTTATTCCAGCTATATTAGCTGGATTTTAAAAGGTATTGCCTCTTCCAATAAACCTTGCCTTGTTTATAGCCTTAGATCATCACAACAGCAACAACATTATCAAATTTCCAGTAAACGAGCAAACCCAGATTTCCAGTACAGAAGTAATCTTGGTTCTCAAAAACTTATTATGAAAACACATGGGGTAAACATCTTGAAAAAGTTTAGCTGTGTCTTTCAATGCTGCATTTTCATTGCACTGTGTGGTGAGAGACCTGTGAAAGCTGCTGGAGTGCCCTGTCTGCTGAGGCCCTATTATGAGGCAACAAGAATTTCAATAATGAAGGGTAGCAGAGAGCTGATGTCGCTGTCACTTTTTTCAGTCAACCAGAAACCAATTACCTCTGTCTGACAGGCTCAATTAAATCATTGGGTAGAGGGAAATGCCAGCTATCTTCCCATCAGGTTAGGTAATTGGGGATTTATTATGGTCAGACATGGTGCTGTTTGTTGGGCCACAGGATATGAGTAACAGTTGTTCAGGTCTCACTCTCTCTCCATCATTTCCATTGGCATTATTTTTTTTCTTTTTTTATCCCTAAGAAAAGTAGTTGCATTTTACATTTAAAAAATGTAATATTTTAATGTATACTCTGTCATAGTAGGAACCTAAAGGTCATTATGTCTCTTTCAAGTTTATAGAGAATGTGGTGGGCGATCTGTAGTGAAAGGCCTCAGGTTAAGGCTTTTTGCTGATTTATACTTAAGATGCCAGGTCTTTGATCCTAGGACTCTCACAAGAATATAGAGAGTTTTCAACTCATACTATTTTGAAACTTGCAAGCATGATTTACATAGTATTAGGCTGATGTACTGAGGATTTGCCTAGTTTGCTGTATTGATTGTTTGAAGCTGAAAAAACAAGGCACTGAGTGTGCCAAAGTCTTTTCTTGTTCAGGTTAGCACTTAGTTGTGGCCTTCCAAGGTCTTAAGAGGACACAGGAGGAGGTACCAAAGTAGCTAGCTTATTTAAATTAGCAGGTACCAAAGTAGCTAGCTTATTTAAATTAACAGTTTTTAAAGCTTCTTTAATATTGCAAACAGTCTAGCTACATCAACAAAAAGTTTCACATGAGCTAAATGCCCTGTCTGTTATCCAGCCTAACTTGTTTTAGAGTATGGTACAATGCAACCACCTTATTTATGCCTGACATAGACACCTTCTTGAATTACTTATGAAACAGAACTATTGCCAGGGAGGTCCATCTCCTTTATCTTTCCACAATGCAGCTCTGCTGCTCACCTGTCTATCCTACCGATCAGCAATTCCTTCACCAAGTCAGAAGGACCTCTGCTATACGTACAGCACCTCAGTTCACACTATTAGAATCAAATTACGGCTGCTTAAGCTGGATGTGACAGGCACTCTCACATTTGACCATAGTCACAGAACTTGCTTGCAGAACATTTACACTGCCCACCAGAAAGTAGACTTTGGTGCACAGGTTAAGGTGCAGCTATATGCACATATTGAAACATTTGTGTGCAGTGTGCTCTGGTATTTTTATTAGATAAACCCCCCACTCACTAATGAAAACATTTTCAGAAATAAGTAAAATTCGTAGAAGTTTCTGAATGGGGTAAAAAATTAGAAGGCCAACAATGGTATTTCATTGAAAGGTTAGTGCACAATGCTGACAAATTACCGGCACCTTTTAAACCTTTGTATCCTCAAATTATATCTGCTAATTGTAAGGATAGCTAGAAGCAGTCAGATAAGGCTGCTAGTTCACTGTTTATCAAGGCTTTCCAGAGCTCTTCTCCTTCCCTTTGTGATGAACCTTCACATGGTTACAGTTGTCAGGCAATCAAAATTTATCTTGCTGTTGGAGAGCAGCCTGCTTCAAGGTGTAGGAGGAGTTTAAATGCTGTTCTGCACTGTCCCTCATCCCTACTATGTAATTTGTAGATGGCATTTATTTTTCATTATAAAGTTAAAGGTATGTGTATAATCTGGAATACATATTTTTTCTCCTCAAAGGCACATGATTGTAAAAACATGATGGATGTTTTAGGGTTATATGAGCCTGAGCCCAGATTACATATTTTGTGATGCACTTACAGTCAAGATGAAAGGCAGCAGTTACGAAGCTTACATCTCATATGACTGCTCCCTGTAAGAAAGAAGCACAACATAATGAAAGCATTCTATCTGTTTAGGAGACCTCATTGTACTATAAGTAAGAATTTCAGGACTACCTCTTAATTTTCTAATTTATTGATAATGTTTGAATAGTAATTACAATGTTTTCCAAGAAAGATATAGTTAGACTGATATCAAGAGGCTAATTAAAAGCAAATTAATTATGCTTTGAGGCCACTGTTAAAAATCTGAAGCAAGACAAACTTGCTTCTAGTTAAAAAAGCAGTAGAGTATGCACCATGCGAGCACAAAGGACAGAAGAAAAATGTTTAACTGTAAAAACCTGGAAATACAGAACTAATTCTGCCTTGTTAATCATCCAATACATATAAACATCCAACAAAGGAACACTGAGATTGCTGCAGAAGAGTTATTTTAAAACATCATACTAACTAAAATTTTAAAATACAACAGCCAATTTAGTAAAATATCTGTATAAATACAAGAGAAGGGTAGGGTCTTCTTGTAGTCATTCCAAAGTAAGTGTAATGACCTTCCTGAGTGAAAAATAATTAGCAAACTCAACTTGCTGCATGGGCTGGCACTTCAGTGAATCTCAGTGCCACAGTGTGAACAGTTGTGGGTGTCTCTCTTACTGTGGTTAGTAGTTATCCTAAGTTTAAATTTATTTGAGTTTAGAAAGAAGAATGCTTTTCCAGTAAGAATAGAGAGGAGAACCGGTTCTTAAATTATTTTTCAACAGTCAACATTGTTAGAGCATTGTCACAATTCTGAAAAAGCTAGAAACTTTTCTTCAGGAGGAGTTACACTACCTTGTGCCATTTTCTGGTGCTCTGAGAACTGTTGTGTTCAGTGGTGAAAGAGTTGACAGATGCTTGGGTGCCTTTTAATGATAAAGAAGCACTGTTGTTTTATTTTTATGAGTGTCTCTAGAATTCTGCTTACACTAGTACGTTTTGTTTGAATCAGAGAGAAGAGAGTTCCAAGTAAATCTGGGAGTGAGAATGCTTTCCTCTCCTCTGAAAATATTTTCCTTTTGCCAAACAACCACAGATTGAAATATTTAATATTTGTTTACTACCTTGAAAATATTTTATATAAAAAGTGGTTTGGATTAGTTGAAAGGTTTGGTTGGGGAATCCTGGTTTATTTCAAACACTTGAAAGCACTTTTTAAAAATAGCAAGAAGGTTATACTTTAAAAAATTATCAAAGTATGTTTTCCAGCAACTTTTACATATAAGACAATTAAAAAACCAAACAACACAACAAACCACAGCCTCCCCCCCACCTCAAAAAAAAACCAAAAAACCACCAACAAAAACCCACAAAACTCCACACTCTTCCTTATTGTAGTGGGTTTGCAGTGACCTGCCCCCCCACCTTTTAGAACCCCGGCTAAAACTCAGATAAACACACTGGAAGTTAATAAATGAAGCTTTATATTTACAGCAATGCAAATATACAAGCAAATATTTACAAGATATAACAGATATTTACAGAAATATACAGTAAAAAAAAAGAAATACAGACACCACACCCCTCCTGGAGACCAAAATCCCCAAGAGAGGGAAACCAAATTCCCCCTTACCACCTTTCCCTCCTTCCCCCAGCTTTATCTCACCACTTGATGATGCTGCAGATAAGCTGAAGATCGGTCAGAAAGATTAGTGGCAGGAAGGAATGAATGGTTTTAGTGATTTTACTCTGAATTAGTTCAAAGGCAGAGAGACAAAGGAAAGAAGCTGCTGAAGCCTGCGCGGACCCAGAGCCGACTGACTGCGCAAGCTTATCTGGATGTTTTGGGAACATTCTCAAAACAATCTTCTTTCTTCTCCCTCAGTGAAACTGGGTGAAGTGACATGCTATGTTTAATTTCTCACTCACAGCCAACAGTCTAATTTCTCACACAAATTCTCCAATTAGCTCAAACCAACACACTTATAAAAGGCTCCAAAACTTTCTGTCCATCTCTACTTCAATGACTGGGTGCTAAAAGATATTGATAGTCCTATTTGGTTTTAGTAAAACTACTCTTATCTGCAGTGGCATACAGGCCAAAACAACTGTACTTACATTTGCTCATGTGGTGGGTTGAAATTATCCTCCCCAAAAAATAAAATCACCAGACTAGCTCAGAAGGTTTGGAAGCGAAATGAAGCTATTATTTACAAGCAGGCTAAAATCTAAAAGCATGAAATGCAATGTATACATACAAAATATATTTAGAATTATTTACAATTCATAAATAACCCAAACACACACACACACCCCTCAGATTGTTTCCCCCACCCCTCTGGACAAGGGAACAAGGGAATAGCTCTCCTACCAGAGGAGTAGTCAGAGACTGTTTAATCCACTCTGGATAATCTTATCTAAGAAAAGACTAAGCTGTACAAGCCCATTTCCACCATTCAGCAACATCCAGAACTACCATTTTGAAAGAGCTCAGTGTTTGCTGCTCTTCAGGCATGTGAGTTGTTCCTGTAGATTAGCTGAGGACCCAAAGCAAAAATTTTCCAAAGTCCCATAGGCCCGTGGAGCTTCTCCTCTGTCAGACCAGTGATTAACCTTAAGCTGAAAGCTAAGAGGAAATCTTGCTCTTCTGACATCAGGAACTTCTGCTTCATGTACCATGACTGCTGTGAGGACTTATGTATGCTGTTGTGAACACCTCTTTTCACGTAGGTGCTGAGATATTCTTGTACCCTAGTAACTTAGAGTCTCTGGTTTAGAAGTCTGCCACAAAACTGTGGTTGATGAACACTGATGCTTAAGTCCAAATCTGGATATTAGACAAGATTTCTTAGCAGCTGCCTGTGAACAGCAATCATATTCACCAGTGCTTTTGATGGGGAAATTACTACAAAAGTGCTGTATTATCTTTATTAAAACAAAGTCTAAATGTCTTGATACCCAGAAAGATGGAAAGTGCTGTGTGAACTTCAGGCTATGCAAATATCTCAGCATGCCTACACAGAAATTTAAGAAGCAGGTCACACAACTGAATTCAGCTACAGACCACCTGGTGATTTAAAAACCCCTCTGGATACTAACAGTATATAAGTCAATTTCAGTAGTAAGCTCCACCCTTTCCCCCTCTCGCATCCAACATGATACTTACAGGTTAAGCTGTGCCATCTCCATCCAGGGAATGTTTCCCTTTCACTGGCATTGGAATATGGTGTTAATCATGTATGTTGTCTTCACTGAGGGCAGTGTCACCATCAGTGATTAAAACAGGTGTGAAATATTTTGAATCAACACAAGTTTGGAATCCAGAATATTTAATTTTACCTTGTGAATTCCATAATTCAAACTGACAAACTTTCAGGATTTAGTTTGGTACAAAACTGCAGCCTTTGAGAAATGGATTGGCATTAAGGTGAATGCTGTCTTAACCAATAACTTAGCTGGAATTTGATATCCCTTTGAGGCACTTACTGCTACCTATTGTTCCAATAATGTTATCTAATACTTTAACACAGAGGCCATGATTTCCAAGTGGAGTTTAATACTTGCAAGGACCCACAATGAGGCACTTCAGAGATGCCTGCAGGGAAATTTTGTTCTGCATGTTCTGGAAGTCATATCCTTCAACTGTAAACCTGCAAATCAAAATGCTCCAAATCATAGAATCATAGAATGGTTTTTTACGTTGGAAGGGATCTCAGAGATCATCTAGTTCCAACCTCCTGCCATAGGCAGGGACACCTCCCACTAGTACAGGTCTAGATGACGTCCCAAGGCTTCATCCAACGTGGCCTTGAGCACTTCCAGGGAGGGAGCAGCCACAACCTCCCTGGGCAACCCGGTCTAGTGTTTCACCCTCACTGTAAAGAACTTCCTCCTAGCATCTAGTTTAAATCTCCCCTCTTCCAGTTTAAACCCATCACTCCTCATCCTGTCATAACAAGACCTTGTGAATAGTCCCTCCCCAGCCTTCCTGTAGGCCACCTTCAGATACTGGAAGGCTACTACAAGGTCTCGTTGAAGCCTTCTGTTCTCCAGGCTGAAAAGCCCCAACTCTCATAGCCCGTCCTCATAGCAGAGCGGCATCAACCCTCTGACCATCTTTGTGGCCTCTGGACTTGCTCTAACATTTTGATGTCCTTCTTGTTTTGGGGGCTCCAGAACTGTACACAGTACTCCAGGTGGGGTCTGAAGAGAGTAGAGTAAACGGGGAGAATCCCCTCCCTTGCCTTGCTGGCCGCACTTCTCTTGATGCAGCTCAGGACACAGTTGCCATATGGCCCACACACTGCCAGCTTGTGTTGAGCTTTTTGTCAACCCAGACCCCTAGGTCCTTTTGCTCAGGACTGCTCTCCAGCCACCAGGCCTGTATTTGTGCTTGGGATTATGCTGACCCAGGTGCAGGACCTTACACTTAGCCTTGTTGAATTTCATGAGGTTGGCCTGGGCCCACCTCTCCAGCCTGTCCAGGTCCCTCTGGATGGCATCCCTGCCCTCTAGCAAGTCAACTGTGCCACACAGCTTGGTGTCATCTGCAAAGTTGCTGAGGGTGCACTCGATTCTTCTGCCCATATTGCTGACAAAGATGTTAAATCATCAGATGCTTTTCAGAACTTTGTCATTCAGTACAATGACTGAATAAAGAAAAAATATTTAGGAGATATTAGTGATAAGGAAAAATTTGAAAGTTTCTCTATTTATCTCTTTGACGAGTACTGTGTCTTGTATTTCCATTGCTGATAGCAGCACTTCAAAATGATTTAGCACTGAAAACAAACACTGAAAATGACAGTAAGGCAAAACTGGGGAAAGAACTGGTTTCTTGTTCTCTAGTGCAGTTCTCAGCCTGTGAAACCAAGTAGCTTGTCAGATTTCTCTATTCATGAAGACCAACATATGAGCTACAGCTTAGAACCATCTTCTCTTTTCCATCATCTCCATATGACTGTAACTATCATCCTGCCCTATCCCTAGGACAAGTATGGCATACACCAAAACTAAAGCGTTTACAAAGATGGTCTGTGTTGAAGTTCGACTCCTGCCTTCCTGATTCTTGATTTTTGTCCTTCTCTTCACTGTTTCCTGCTGGAGTAATTTGGTCTGAATTCCTTCTGAAAGTACTTAGCATTGATCAGGTGAGATGAATCTACATACTAACTTAAATAATTTCCAAATGCTTTTGAAACTGTTGCTTGTATTTACAACTGTATACTCCAAAACAGACAGGGTTTTCAATTTAATTTGAAAACTTAGAGGTTTAAGACTCTCTGATCTGTTTTGTAAGTCGTCTCACTCTGAAGGAAAGAAAAAAGATAATTTAAAGAGGATTTGTAAATATGTTAACACACCTACTCTGTAAAAGTAAAGAGCATAGAGATGAGAAGTAAATTTACAACCCGTTTGGCACTTAACATAGCAGTGCTTTTTAAAAAACACTATTTGCCTCATTTTCTCAAGCACCCCTGCAGCCTCGGCAGTCACAGGAAGATTATTGGTACAGACAGAAACTTCCTGATTAAACAGTTCATTAGCAGCAAGGTACAGAATACTAATTGCAAATTTTCATCTGCATTGACAAGGCCTGACCTAGCATGCATCTGACAGTGGAACAGCTTCCCTGGTGATATCAGCCACATACAATACCGTAAATCCAGATTCTTTTGCAAAAATTCATCAAAGATAAGGATAAGTGAATCACACACTAATGAGTTCTGCAGGTCCTAGGGGAATCCTATTGTACCTTGCAAAGTCATTTTGTTTTGCCTAAGTGTAGAATACTCAGGAGACACTTGATATGTAAAACCAAACATCTTACAGTCCTTGCCAGAAATGCAATAATTGGAACAGCAACCACCTTAACTTGTATCTTATCATAAGACAATACAAGGTGCAGCAAATGCTGCTTGAGATTCACGTAATTGAAAATACATTTGGAAGTGGAGGCTGGGTTATGGCTCCTGCCATTTCTATTATGTCTAAAATGAGATTAATCATCTTGACAGTTCTGTAATAATTAATTAAATATATATTTTTAGCAGGTAAAAATTCGCAATTATTTAGCAGGAAAATGGCTACATGGAGAAGCAAAAAAGTGGCTATAACTTCAAAAATCATGTTATATTTAAGGAGCAATAGGCTTGGCAGATCTTGCAGAATAATTTAATATATTCAGATAAAGCCCTTCAGTTTCATAAAAACATTTATAACCTGAAAATTAGCAGAAGGGAAAGCTTGTGCTTTGCTGGGTCTTCTGCAGGAGAATCTTCTGCTTTGAATCACTACTCAGCTCAAAGAATAAACAGAGCAAAGCAATCAAGGGGAAGGGAGAAGATCTATGCACATCAATAACAATGAGAAAAGAAGCTCAAGCGAAGTAATATTTGCAGACTAATGTAAAATAGTCATAAAATACGTATCCAGTTGTCTCTTGTAGGCAGTTAACTTTGCAAGTGTTGTGGGAAGCAGTGGACATAGTTCTTGTTGCAAGGTGCCTAATTAAAACCTATAGCTGTTCTGTTAACAAGGTTATGAGCTTTCTGCTACAATACAATGCTCTATCCGCAAGACCTTTTACCCAGCCCTTGTTCCCATTGGTTTGTCTGTTATCTGTTTTTCCATTCATAATTACCTAAAAGGACACAAGCTGAAAATAAAAGCTATCTATGACCTGCTCCATAAAGAGACTACAAGTACCACCAGCAAGAATATGATCTGGTCAGGTCTGTTGTTCCAGCAGGCTCTATTATCCTGAGTTTTCAACAGATTCTTCAGAATGTGTTTTAATGCTCAAACCGTGATGTCACATCAGAGCGACTGTGTTCTCACACTCCATATTTTAACAAAGAGAAAGTCTTCCAGTGGTGAACATGTATCTGTAATGAAATTCAGCAGGAACTTAACAGAAGGCATAAGCAAGTAGCACTGATGAATGGTAGTAAGAAAAGTCAAGGACTCTAGAGAAATAAAAACAGAGTCCCTAGAGATGCTTTAAAAAGCAGAAGCTTTCTGCATTAGGTGTAAGAAACTGGGAACTGAGCTAATATAGATAGGAGCTTGTGCATAAAATCTAATTATATATTCAGAGAGTCATGGAATCATATGTGTGAAAATGGACCTCTAGAGGTCTTTAGTCCAACCACCTTCTAAAAGCAGGTCTAGTTTGAGCAGGTTTTTAGGGAACTCATCCAGCTGAAATTTGCATATCCAGAACTTCTCAAGGCAATATTATGTTTATCTCAGTCACTCTTCCACTTGCCCATGAGATCACCCACCGTCTCCTGAATTACCAGTGTTTTAGTTGCCAGTGAATTAAAAGGATTTAATAAATGCTTCAGGTTACTCAGCAACAAACATTTTGAAAACACATCTTACACTTACAGGAGAATTTTACACTGTGTATGAATTACTTAACTGTTCTAATTTCTGTTAATTCTGTAGTTCAAACTAAAACTACTGTAATATTTTACAGACTGAACAAGAAGTATCAGTTACTTAAGAAAATCACATTAAAATGTATTTGACGTAGAAAGCATAGTGTGGCATCAATAAAATTGCACTTTAAATTGGAGCAACATTGAACAATGAGATAACAATCTCTAGCAGTGAGAACCAGAAGGTACACAATTAGTTACTACTGCTGTCATCTGGGAGTTGAAAATAGTGCCTATATCAGGCAACTAAAGATGGTAGATAATGAAATTTGCTGGCCACAGTTGCAGTAAAATATTTTAGAAGACGTGACACTGACTAGTACAGGCTGATACCACACCATTATTATTGCAAAGAAGCAATCAGAATGGAAGGGGACAGTCCTGAAGTGGAAGAAAATGGCAACACAAACCCTTTTTCCCTGAGAAAATGGTATCACCTGTGACTGACATGACTGCAGAATCTCATCAAAGCTAAGATGTACTGAGAAAGTACAGAAATTACATTTAGGTCTTATATTTCAATGTGTACTATATTTCAATGTCCATGAGGTATTAGCATGACAGAAATTTCAACCCCCTCCTGTAGGCAGCATCAAGGAAAGGGGGCAGTGATAAGTTCATTTAGTTTTCTCCTCATTAGGTTCTGGATATCACAGGATCACAGAACCACAGAAACATTCCGGTTGGAAAAGCCCTTCAGGATCACTAACTCCAACCCAGAACCCTACTCTACAAGGTGCACTCTAAAATATATCCTCAAGCACCACACCCAAATGACTTTTAAACACATGCAGGGTTAGTGACTCAACCACCTCCCTGGGCAGCCCATTCCAATGAGCACTCTTTCTGTGAAAAAATGTTTCCAAATGTCTAGTCTAAACCTGCCAGTCACAGCTTGAGGCCATTCCCTCTTGTTCTATCACTATTTACCTATGAGAAGAGACCATCAGCAGCCTCTCCACGACCTCCTTTCAGGTAGCTGTAGAGAGCCACAAGGTCTCTCCTTAGCCTCCTCTTTTTTCAGACTAAACATCCCCAGATCCCTCAGTCACTCCTTGTAAGATTTATTCTCCAGGCCTTTCCTCAGCTGGGTTGCCTTACTCTCTACTCACTCTGGCACCTCCACATCTCTCGTGTTTTGAGGTGTCCTGAACTAGAACACAATACTCAAGGTGTAACATTTCACAGAATCACAGAATCTGTCAGGTTAGAAAATACCTTCAAGATCATCAATTCCAATCTATCACTCAACATTATCTAATCAACTAAACCAGTCTCCTTTTAAACACTCCCATGGACAGGGACTCCACCACCTCCCCAGACAACACATTCCAATGCCAGTCACTTTCTGTGAAGAACTTCTAACATCCAGCTTAAACCTGCCCTGGCACAGTTTGAGACTGTGTCCTCTTGTTCTGTCACTGATTGCCTGGGAGAAGAGACTAACCCCCACCTGGCTACTACCTCCTTTCAGGTAGTTGTAAAGAGCAGTAAGGTCTCCTCTGAGCCTCCTCTTCTCCAGGTTAAACAAGCCCTGCTCCCTCAGCTGCTTCTCATAGGGCTTGTGCTCAATTTCATAGATGAGATTGCTTCCTTGCAGCACCTACCATTTATTTTTCAGAATGGAAGTCTCCGTCTTTTGGCTCTTTATCTCTGAATATTCAAAGATTTTTTTTTAATTCTTTTTTTTTAATGACTGGACTATTGAATCTGTAGGTCTTCAGACCAAATATATTCCAATAATGGTTGGAAGTATACCATTAAATTTCTAGATTATCACACAGTGTTTCCCAGAAAAGGTGAATTGAAATTAACCAGCAGTTATAATTACCATAAAATGATATATCAAATACCTGTTAATGGAGACTATTTCCACAAAACCAATTTTAAATTTGTTCAAAATTGTGATGGAAAATGTTATCCTAAATAAATTATATGGTAAGAAACTTAAATAATAATGCACTTAAAACAGGCAATCAGCATTGAGCTCAACTGCATAATTTAGCCCAACAGAAGAATTCCCACAAGGAAGAGTAATATTATCATATTCATGTTTTAATGCATGTCTATTTCACTAGATAGAAGTTCAAACAGAAACTAAATAGGCAGATGGCAAGGAGAGGAAAGCACTCATCCAACTATACATATTAAACAAAGGAGATTACTACAGGAGAAAAATATGAAAAATACAATTAGCTATTTAATTATATTTAACTTTATAGTTATCTAAGTGCTTTCTAGTAAGAAGCCAGTTGATCATAATGTTAATAGCTCATGACATTTGACCAGAAAATCCATCCTGGTTTGCCATCACATAGATGAAAGCTCTCTGAAACCCCCTGAAGAGCAGTGGATGGGAGTGGGGAGGCTCAGAGGAGCTGGAGGCTCAGCCTTTGTGAGGGTAGAGGCCTTTTGAGAAGCAGAGCTGCTGGTGCCAGGAGAAATGAAAGAGGAAAAGTGAAAGAGAGTCTGAAAAGATGTGCCACAAAGTTTGGAGTGGATGACTGCAGTTGCACATGAATGATGTAGGAAAGAAGGAGGGGGGTTGCAGCAGAAGAAATTCTAACATTATTGAGTTCACTGAGATGAAAAAATGGATTTAAAAGTACCTATCCATTATAAACAGCTTCCTTAAATTCATGTTAGCATCAACAGTCTGCTCTCTACTCACCTGAGGCCTCGAGCATATGCTTGACTGTGCTTTGTTCACTTAAGTGTGTATGTAAAGTTAAACACATTATCACAAGCTTCCTGGAGATAAAGATTCCACTGAACTGGGGAGGACAAAAGGCAATCCCAAATGAGAATTATCTGTTTTGCAGTAGTATAACAACAGAGGCCAAGCAGATATTTCAGGTTTGTTCCTGGGCTTATGAACACCTGGTCTCTATACTGTGGCACAGAGTGCCAGTGTGAAGCACTGAGGACCAAAGGCCAGAGAGGCTGGTAGAAGTGAAGATGGCAGAAGAGGAGATACGCTGCCAAACAGGCAGCTCTTCTCTTTCTTGGACCTGCAATCCTTGCATGGTATAACTTACCCATAATAAGCAACAAACGTAATGCCTGAATTTAAATCAATGAATGAAGCATTAGACACCAAGACAACTTCGAGCAGAAAAAGGACATTGCCCCAGTCATGTAGCAGTGAGAGGCCAGAGTACTGTGCTGCTGTGGCAGCTGGTGAAGGCTCCTATGAGTATGGGCAGGCTCATTGCACTTGCACCAGCCACAGCTGTCTAAGGCCAGCTCTGGCTAATTAGAAACAGAGCTCATCCCCTGCCCCCATGCCCCTCGCTTTTTGCTCTTACTATGTCGTCCTCCAAATCTCTAAATGACCCATTCCTTTATAAGCAGTTCAAAATTCCAACACAAGCTGATGAAACTCAGAGGATCTGTGCCAGATCCCAATTACCATGTTTTTTAGTGATGGCAAAAGCATTTACATCTAATGTAAACAATCACAGCAAAGAACCACCACCAACACCCCACTCCTCCATAAAAAAAAACAAAAAACAAAAAAACAAAAAAAAACAAACCACCAAACAAACAAACAAAAACCCCAAACAAACAAAAAAGCTTGAGCAACAGGCTAATATCTAACTACAAGAAAGCCTGAGAGTGAGCATTTCATCCTTTTATTTGATGTGCTAATGAGGTACCACACAGAAGATGCAGGAAGCAGAAAGTGTTTGTTAGGTGACTTTATGCAAGAAAGCACCAAGTGTTTATACTCTGAATCAGAAGTGTGGTGCAATGAAAGTTTAGTGGAAGGTAATGAGTGATATATTTTGAAAGATTAAACGAGCACCGTGCTTTATCTGCTGTGCAGTGCCAGCCAGGCAGAGCACACCATTCACGACACAGTTTCAGCAGCAGGAAGCAGGGGAAAGACTCCAGTCCAGCTCGCAGACAAATCTGCACCGGGTTTGAAAAATCACTCGGACCTGCCGAACTAAAACCTTAACAAGCACAACTGGCTTTTCAATCAAAGTCTGTGAGTTTGCTGTGAACAGGCTGATGAGTGGCACAGGCAAAGATGTCTTGTAGGGGACCCTGTGCCTTGGGTGTTACTTTAGTTTCAGAAATGAACAGAAAACAGTGAGAATCAGTACCAGCCCTTTGGACAACAGACAACTCAGAAGAGAATGTCCTATCAAGATGAATATGGCTCATTCAAGAATTAACTCTCTACTCATCTTCTACCTCAGTTTTTTGCTGCTCATCCATTTAAAAAGTAAGATTTGCACTTTTTCTTGTTGTTCTGATGTGTCTTCTGGCTAGATGGCTAGACGTGGACTTCTAGCAGGAAGCTTGTGTTGTCAGAAGGCTTAAAAAAAATTGATGGAGATGCCGAAAAGATTTGGTCAGTTAAGCTAACTTGCATGAATTGGTTGTATGATAGCTTTCCTGATTTTTTTTTTTTTTTTAATAAATGAGAAATGAAAGCATTTTTAGTGCTTTGCTTCACATATTGAAAGTACCACAATAAAATGTTCTAATTACATCTGTGTTTTAAAGTCTGCATTAAGCTTATCTGGTTAAAATCTAGACCAGTTTATACTTTGCTAAAACTGTTCATGCTTTAGTAGCACTTACTGACTTTTTATGCATGCCTTTTAAATTACAGTCTCTATAGAAATCAGTTATTAAACTGCTGTGATTTATTTGGTGCTCTGGATACCTCCATTAGGGGCGAGTATAAAAGTCTCCACTATTTTTATAGAGAAGATATGCTCGGCAAACTCCCAGATAAACAAAAGCACACAAAATATTGGATGTCACAAAGGATTTCCTTGATAATTGTGTCAGATGGTTGAAAGTAAATACAAGCCAAGGAGGCTAAATGGCCTCAGCTGGTGAGGCTAATACATGTGTATGAAAAGCAGTAGCTCTTGAACATGTTTAAAATTAAGACAGGGAGGACGTGTGCCTGTCTAAGGAGGCTCTTTGATTTGTGCCTGTTGAATGTGAATAGCAGTAAGACAAAGCTTTGAGCAGCTGCCATTAAACAAGAAGACTTGGCATTAGTGTACAGTGTTGTGTAATCTGGGTCACCTTCTGTTGCTGCATCACTCAAATTGTTACTTGGACACTTTGCAGCCCCACATAAATTAAAGACTGAAAAGCAAACAGATGCTGCTTGATCAATCGGCATTGAAAAAAACCCCCAAAACTGAACAACCCACACCATAAGATACAGGAAAAAATACAGAATGTCAGAGAAATATTGTTTTATCCAAGTAGTTTTCTTCCTTGTGGTTGTGCTGCTGTGAATCAGGGAAGCCAAAGTGTTCTTTTAAAATTGACTCAAAACAGGGCATATCCTGAAAAAACAAACAAACAAACAAAAAAACCCAAACACCCAAGCCAAGCAAAAAACCCCCACCAAACCAAACAAACAAAAAAAGCCCACCAAAATCCCAAACCAGAGCCAGAGACTGGATCTTTCCCTTTCAAAAAACAGTCATTAAAGTCTCTATACTGTAGGATGAACTATCTGAAAGACTCTGAGACAGAATATGCTACCTAACTAAAATAAAGTAAATAAAGTAAAATAAAACATAAGATATAGGAAAAAATACAGAATGTCAAAGAAACATTGTTTTATCCAAGTAGTTTTCTTCCTTGTGGTTGTGCTGCTGTGAATCAGGGAAGCCAAAGTGTTCTTTTTAAATTGACTCAAAAAAGTACATACCCTGAAAAAAAAAAAACCCACAACAAAACAAGCCAAGCAAAAAAACCCCACCAAACTAAACAAACCAAAAAAACCACCAAGACCCCAAACCAGAGCCAGAGACTGGATCTTTCCCTTTCAAAAAACAGTTCTTAAAGTCTCTGTACTGTAGGATGAACCATCTGAAAGACTCTGAGACAGCATATGCCACCTAATTAAAATAAAGTAACAGGAATACTGTTGGTTAAGAAAGTTTCATTTACACTTGAGGCAAGGAAATTAGACCAAAATATATGAGCTTTAGGAAGTAGTATTAAAAGGTAAATGCTTATGAAATTTAGAAGGTCAACTTAAAAATATCATGCACAAAGAAAGCATTGATAGAGTCTAACCAAGAAAGAAGGTCCTTGGCTAAAATGAAGATGACAAACACAAGTTTTGGCTTTGAACTTTGGTGATTTCTGCCCAGAGCAGGATGCCAAAAGAAGGAAAAGTAGTTTTATGTAATTTTTGTGCCTCTTCCTTAGAAGAATTGGCTGGGATGTGACACGAGTTTTCTCTGGGTTATAACTATATGACCAGTCTCAAGCAAGAGGGTTTTTTAGTTTTGGAGGTCTCTCCTCAGGTGAGTTTCTAGCTACTGCAAACTGACATGATACAAACTGGTATACCAGGAGAGAGCAGCTACAGCAGGAGGCTGTACAGGCTCAGGACCGTATCTGTGTCTATCGATGCAGTGTGTTTAATAATCTTGACTGGCATTTTCTCTTGAGAAAAAGTCTACACTTTTGAAACTGCTAACAATTTCTGCTAATGAAAATGTAACTGTGAGCAGATAAAACAGAAGCAGAAGAATTCATTGCAATTACTTCTATACTTAAGGCTGAGAAAGACCAATGTAAAAAAATGCCAAGGCTAAACCAGAACAGAGTTGATTGCTAATATTTATAGACGTTATATCAGCTGTTGTATTTTAAAAATCCGTTTACTGCACTTTTCTTCCTGCAAAGTATTCTAATCTTAGGTCTTACTTTAAAAGTCTTCCTTTTTAGTGTTTGTTTTAAACACTTTGGGAAATAAATACATGTCTGCATATATCTTTTCTTCAGGTCATCCTTTTTCCTGAAGCAAATATGTGTATGCATACCACAGTAACAGTTGCAGTGATATTAAAGCATTTTTTTCAGGGCTGTTAATAGGTGAAAACAAAATGTTCTAACACATCATAAGATGAACATGAGCTTGCAAAATAGCTCCTATGTACTTGGGAATACATCACAAGATACTGTTCTGTAAATTCCTGTGCCACTCTAAGTGTTGAATAGATGTTGAACTTTAAAAGCCTTCTGGCTGCACATAAATCCTCTAGAAAGCTGAGGACTAAGATATTAAAGAAGGTGGGCCTGTCTTTTGTAGTTCCTGTCGATTCCCTGGTGAAAAAAAAAATTACCTTTATTATTGCCAGTAAGAACATGTAACATCAAAATGCACAGTGTCAGGGATTTCAATTGTATGAAATGCTTTTAGACAATCTGCTGGAGCCCCAGCTGCTACATGATGTTGCCAGATGCAACACCTGTACAAATGCAACTATGCATGCTTAGAAATATATGTACTTGATGAGAACATTTATAGTTTCATCTGCAACGTTACATTTCCAGAAAGATTGTGGGCTTAGTTCTCTCTTGGTACAGTAAAAAAGGAGCCTGCTGGAGAATCCTTTATGTCTCCTTGTTTGTACACTGGCCTGCCTCAAGGCAAGAGCAACAATCAGGTTGCTCTGATGTTTGCTGCTGTCATGCATCTGAAGTGAAAGTAGGCTGCTGGTGAAGGTGTGGAGACTGTACACCTACCCTACGCCAGGATTTCTTTGTTGGTAGGCAATGCTTATCCTAATTCACATTTTGTATTCCTGGTATTAGCAGAGATTGTCACCACAATCATGCTACAGCACAGCAAACCAATGGAAAGGTGTGGACAAGTTGCTAGAACCTAGCCCCAGATTCATGTCTTGTTTCTCCAGGCTCTGCAAAGCTGATATTCCACAGGTGGTTTCCTGCCTATGATGGCTTACCAATAGAGCAACAAATCAATTAAAACAAAAATGTACCTTCTTCTTTTTTTAAAAAAAGTTAATATCTTGTGTCTCATTCTCTGCTGGAAATAAATTTCATAAAATATACTCATTATCTTTCCATTGCCAGCTGTTTCTGTATATACCAAAGAGTTTCTCCAGCCTGTAGGTGATCAAGTCTCATATATATAATACCATTAATCTTTTTAATAATTTCCTGGGGTTTGCTTCTTTTTTATTCGCCTTTAAAAAAAAATATTTGATAATGTCAGTCTGCACAAAACCAATTATTTTTGCTGAGGGACTCTCCAAAAACAGGGAGCAATCACAGAAATATGTGGAGTAGTATTATTCCCCATTCTCTTAATTTGAAGAAAGTGGTAGCAACCTACCAACTCTTCTATGCCTTTTGCCCATGGTTGTGAGTGTTGTATGCAAGCCTTCAATACAAGCTGGTTTTATGTAGTGTTTTGTGACCAGAATTTGCTCCCACAGGTCATACCAAATTAACTACTTCAGAAAATTAAATGTGGGTCGGGGGAAGGTGTGAGGATGAGCCAGGAATTGTTATGTATAATAGCTGTCAGAAAGCATGTCCTAAATTGCTGCCGTATCATTGTCTAACAGGAATGGACAGCATATTAAACTCTGGGCAGAGAGTTTCTTAAAAAAACAGAGGGAAAGAAGTTACAACAAATACAGGTATATTTGGATATTAATGTTGGAAAATATTCTATCTAGGGGCAAGTGCAAGTTCTTTGTTTTTAAAACAAAGATTTACAGTGGATTATCTGTCACTAATGCAGAACTGTCTTCTGATTCAGTAAGAAAAATACTCCATTTTCTTTTTTTTCCTCCATTTTAATGGTTTCATGACTTCAGGAGAGCTGGAAAAAAAAAAAAAAAAATTACTATTTCCTCCATAACAGTTCTCCCAAATATTCATAATTTAAGAATGGCATCATTTTTAACGTGAGCAAAATATCTGAGCTTTACTTGCACCAGTTTTCTACCCCCATGAGATGCTGGTACTATGGAATTTTCCCCCACAGACAGAATTTTTTCATTTTCTGCAGTTATTTCCATTACTCACACAACTTCTAATTACTGCTTCATTACTGTCTTCTATTTATGAAGAGATTTGTGGGTTTGCTCATATTGCTCATCCCTTATGCACACTCAAATGATGCAACTAGCTTACCAGCAAAGTATTGTTAGTCTGCACATCTGATGAGTGGTAGCAGACTCAATAGTTGAGTAGTTTCTCATTAGCTGATTGTGGAGGTTGGTGTCTGTCAGAGCTGCAATCAGGAGTGTTTGAGCACAGGCACCATGAGCCCTGCAGCTTTCCCTCTGTGTTAGCTGTCACACAGTGCATCTGTTATTAAAAAAAAAAAAAGCATCTTTCAGATGTTTGCCATAATCTTAAGTGAGTTTAAAGCAACAGCTACTTGGCCCAGTTGTAAGGGGGTTAGGGGGTTTTGTTTCCCCTTTCATATATATATTATATTGATAACATCTCCATCTCTGGAATCAAGCAAAGTCCTTAGATTGTAAAATATTCACCCAATATTTTTTAAACAAGGAAATAACTCCTGCAAGCTGGCTCTATTTGCATAAAACATCTCAACCACACCTATATTAGAGCCTTCCAATTCACGTTCTTACAAGGCATCCTTAAAGTACTGCACCTACTATTCCAATAGTAATCAAGACTACCTGGTTACAGACAACTTCTCTATTGTGTATGCTCTGTAGAATGGAACTGCCAACACTGAGAACCTCTGGAGATTAGACATCTCCCCATGTCCTGTGTTAGTCATACAGAAATTACAGCACATCTTTGAAAATTTAGCCCTTGAATGACACTGATTTTGGCTGCCTCAAAATGTACCAGGGCAGGTTTATGTTGGATGTTAGGAAGAAGTTCTTCGCAGAAAGAGTGATTGGCCACTGGAATAGGCTGCTCTTGGAGGTGGTGGAGTCACCATCCCTGTACGTGTTTAAAAGAAGACTGGATGAGGGACTTGGTGCCATGGTTTTGTTAATTAGAAGGTGTCAGGTGATGGGTTGGACTTGATGATCTTGAAGTTCTGATTAATTCTGATCTCCAGAGAAGGAGACTCCCCAACCCCTCTAGGCAGCCTGTTCCTGTGTTCTGTCACCCTCAGTGATGATCTGGAATGTTGGAGTATTCCAATGAAGCAGAAAATGTAAACCTGATGTTTTAATATAGATATAAACCTTTCAAAGTTTATATTTATCCAGAGGTTATTTTTTTCCCCCGTGTTACTTTTGATGAACTTAGGGTACCTTTAGAGTCTTGTCCTTGTGAAACTCACTACAAATTTTCCTCTCTGCAGGAAGAAACTCGAGGGGAAAAAAAAAAAAAGTGCTGTTTAAAGAATGCTGAAATCTCAATGGCCATATTGACTACTTCCTTATTGGATAGCTATATGAAAAGGCAAATACTTTACTGTTATGTGACAGGAAAAGAACACATAAGACACAAGAGAGTAATAAATCCACTATTCAGTACTGGCTATATCCAGTTTAGAGTGCTGCTGTGAGTGAAGCAATTAGGGAAATGCTGGAAAGGGAAAGCAAAATTAGCAAGACATTTAAAAGATGTGCCCTGTGAGAAAGGGTCACAGGAAGAGAAGGCTGAAGGAGGACATGATTACAGTCTTACCTACACAAAAGAGAATGGCAATCAAGGAAGATGATGAAATTGGTTGCTTCTTATGACCTTTTTGGAAGGGCAACCTATGCAAAATAATAGATTTTACATGCAGCAGGGAAGATTTGAGTGAATTTTCCCAAGTGAAAGGTAATTAAATTTCTGTATCAAACCTTTTAATGAATGGATTAGATAAATCTGTGTCAGAGAGTGTCTAGACTGCTGTTTCACAGCCAGTGTCACACAGACGAAGGGCAGTCAGCATCAGCTTGAGGGTGATCTGTGAAGATCTCAGGTGATGGAGCACCAGAAAAACACAGGTCTCTACTTGCCCCAAGTGCTATGGTGGCACTGAGGCACCAGGGCACCTCAGGCAGAGCTCCTGGGATGAGCAGACAGATGGTTCCTGTCCCTCCTGCATCATAACAAGGAATTATCTGCTGATCTGAACAATGAGCTGATGCAATTGTTGCATCAACTGCAAAATTGTTATCTAAATCTTGGTTAGAAGATAGTTTACTCTCATTCTTTGAGTCGTCGAGTACCAACTCTTTTGTTGGTTTTTTTTTTAACCCTATGCTTTAAATAAGCACTTTAGCTAATGGAGGTGCTGACTGTAATGTGGGTAGATAGTATCCCCATGCTAGAGTTCATATAGTCCTATTTCAAGATTTTGGAGTCAAATAACTTTTTACTTGCAATCTGAGTCTGCCTGATATATTTTCAGTACAATGCAAGAAAATATAATTAATGAGTGAATAATTTATAGTATAATTTTCATAATCAAAAAACCCGAAAAGGAATGGAAAACATGGTTTGGCTGCTAAACCTAACTTTTACAGGCAACTTCTCATCCCATATAAAAAGTCAGTGCAAGATTGGAGCCTATTGCAGCAAAACAAACATCAGGAGATTCCTAAGAAACTCTTTTAAGTGGCTGTTCTAGACGTGATACAACAAATTAATATTCTTCCTCACTCTGAATCTTCATCTAAAAGAAGTTCAACATTTTATTTTTATGACAATAAAATAACTTATATATAAAACACTAATTTAAAAAAAAAAATCATATTTCCTGTAAGATACCAAGAAATTAGAAGATGTGCATGAGTCCATTTTCCTTAACTCTTGATATTCAGTGCATTCCCTCGAATAAATAAGTTAGCAAAACAGCAATCCAAGGGCCTTTGATCTTGCCTTCAGGGGGTTTGCCAAAGACCTCTCAAGGATACTTCTGGTCTTTGTCTTTTATTTTATAATTCACATCTCAGCATTAAGGAGAATCACTTAGACAATGCCTCAATCTCCAGGCAACCTTGATTATTTCCTTTTGTCTTTGTGGTGGCCCAAAAAAGAAAAGAGGTCGTGATACTTACATTTTCTAAGGGAAGCCTTCAAACCTAATTGATTCATCTGGAGTCACAGACAGCAGGCAGCAAGTAGATAAATGATACATATTATTTTCTAGATTGATATTACAGATTAGTTTGTTTGGTTTCGAGACTGACGTTTCATTGGTTCTTACTGTACTTTTCTATTTTCTCAGCCATTCACAGTGCCATAATGTCTGAATGCCTTCTCACATGAGTACATAGCAAAAAAACACAAAACCAATCCAGATAAAACCTATTTGCAATGAGGTTCTTATGTTCACTTTATATTGATCATATTTTATTCACCCTTAAAATGGGTCAACAGAGAATTGCTTCCATCTTTTGACAAGTACTCCAATTGACAACGCTTCTCTGCAGGCAGCTTAACATGTGGTGACACGCACCACGCAGCTGCCACTGGAGCTCTAAAGGCTGAGCAAAACAAGTTCCTCTCCAGGCATCAACAAAGCAAGGCTGCAGTTGCTGCTTAAACTTCAGGGTTAGGGCAGCTTCTGCCTGCCTGAAACCTTATCAGCCAGGACAGAAATAAAAATATTTCTGGGGCTAAATATTTCTGTGGGTAGAAAAAGGGCATGGGCTGCTAACCCATTATATACAATGTCCCCACTCCAGCAGCTGAGTCAGGGCACTTGCCTGGTGCATCCTTCTGTGGTAGGAAGTGCTGAGTTTGAATAATTGTGGCCTGGGTGAATGCTTAGGGGGTGGTGGGAGTGGCCGTGTGTATGGAACGCCTTTCTTTTTTTTTTTTTTTTTACTGCTCTTGCTTGCCTGCCCAAGGCTGAGCATACTGGAATCTGTTTCCTTAACTTTTCCATGAATAATGAGATAGACAATGCATCTTTAATTGCATTATTCAGGGAGTCTGCAGACAGGATGCATCCCTCCAAAGTGTCTTCAGTCACAGTGACTGAGGTCCGGGTTGTGGGTGAACAAACTCTTTACCCCCATCTAAGTACTCTGCCGTGGGTGTGGTGACCTGATGTTTCCTGTGCTGACAGTTTCTAGAGGTACTGCTATGTTCTGATATTGTGGAACTACCAAAGGCTCACTGCCCTCTAACGCAGTTAAACCCAGAGCTGCTCTAATTCACATTCAGCCTGCCAGGGGAATATGAAAGGCAGCATACACTGGTCACACTCTTCCCTTGACAGATCCTATTTGCCCTTGTTGGGCTTCCTAACAAGGATTGTACAGAGCTCTTCATTAGCTCTTTGTTCCTCAAGGAGGGTCCTAGCTCTGAATTTGAGTGTGACACATTTCTTTCTTTCTTTGAGTGTGAGCTAAAGAGCTTGACAGGAAGCCAAAGCAAGGACTTGGAAGGATAGACAGTCATTGGTCTGCAAGCATCCAAGCAATTGCAATTTAAGCATCGTGCCCTGACAGTTTACTTATGGCAGGAAGTTCAAACCCTCACTGTAATAATCTGGCCTTGAAAAGATGTCTATATACAACAGTAGTTTCAGATGTGCTTTGCTAAGCTTTGGGTCAATTTGTAGGTACTTAGCAGCTGTGGCACTGCTACTACTATAACTAATCATTTATGACTCTGAAGAGAGTCAAGTGTCCACACAGCTGAAAAAAAGAGATCAGGCTCCATTACTGTTGTGATTATTAATGACCAGTTATTAATTATTAATAATATTATATTAATATTATTTTTGCTATTAATATTTGAAATCTCGGGAAAATTCCCTGAGGTTCTTTGGATATTTGGTCGATAAGAGGCAATTACACAAAGGTTATTAATAAACATGGAATCAAAGGGCTTAAACAGTTTGAACAATCAGAACTTCGTAAACAGGGAACCTAATAACAGGGGAAATTCTAACCCCGCCTGTACTCACAGGCGCAATAGGTAAAGAGTCCTGGGAGAGAAGGAGGAGGCTTGCCTTGCTGCTGCTGGTGCAAACTGCAACACACGCTGCAAACACGTGGCTGCTGCGAAAGGGGTGTGAATACACGTCTGGTACCTGTGAAATGCAGCAGGAATGAAGCAATGGCTCTTAATCACCCTGCCTTAAATACACTATTTTGAAGGGTGAAACTGGCCAATAGGCATTAGTGTCCATTATTTTGGCCAGTGAATTCAAAGTCCTGTGCCTAGGTGTCCACCCTGACACTTGTGGGACAGCACAAGACACCTGACTTGGTCATGTGCCATCAAGGCTTTCTCGGACCAAACCCTGTTGTTTGCTCACATCCTTCAACCCCTGGACCTTGCTACAGGAGGAGGGTAAAAGCAGGGGTTTGAACTCATTTGGCAAGATTTATGCCCTACCAGGACAATTACCAGCAAAAACTCTGCAGTGAAACTCACCAGCCTCCTAACAGCCAGAAAGAGAGCCCCAGAGACTCAACATGTTGCCTTCCTGCTGCTTGGACATGAGCCACTTCTGGTGCAGAAATGGTGTAGCTGTGTTAGCACCATGCTGAGAGGCAGAGTGCATTAGATCAGGTGCTGTGCGGTGCTAATACAACTACATGGCACCTGGATTAGAACAGGCTCGAGGCACACATAAAGATGTTCTGTCTGCACCCACCTACCTAATACCTTCATTCGTTTTCATGTTGTCTCTCTTAAACGCAAGCAGGCAGTGTTAAATATATCACAGCAATCTGCCAGTGATCTCATTTTAGCGGGGTGAAAAAGTAAACTGGAGCTGAGAATTCCATACAGAGTTCTGGAGATGCAAATTACAGGCCACATGAGATGCAATGCAACTGCATCAGTCAAGACACAGCCATATGGTATGAAGTTCACCTTTGAGTCTACCGACTCCAAGAGCTGTAAGAAGTGCAAAAACACTGCTGAGGTCTGACGTGGTATCTGCTCTTCTCCAGAAGCCCCTTCCTTTCTGTGTTAGTTTCATGGATAATGTATGGAGCAAGAAGGTAGCAGTCTTGTAAGACAAGCAAACAGGGGCTGCCAACAGATAATGACACTAGTAAATCAGAGATTACATTAGAGGTATTGGATGGAGTGAAAATGTGTCAGGCACTTGTGGGCTCTTTCTGACCTTGTTCAGCCTAAAGAGCAGAAGTTAAAGGAATTGTGAAAGCAAACCTTCACTGCAATACTATCTTAAAATGTAGGAAAATAGGAAAAAAAGTGCTGTGGGAATGATAATCCAAGCCTCTTCTATCACTATCTGTATATGTATTTTAGTATAGAATAGAATCAGCCAGGTTGGAAGAGACCTCCAAGATCATCCAGTCCAACCTATTGCCCAGCCCTATCCAATCAACTAGACCATGGCACTATGTGCTCCATCCTGTCCTTTCTTGAACACCTCCAGGGACAGTGATTCCACCACCTCCCTGGGCAGCCCATTCCAATGGCAAATCACTCTCTCTGTGAAGAACTTGTTCCTAACATCCATCCTAAACCTGCCCTGGTACAGTTTGAGACTGTGTCCTCTTGTTGTGTCACTGGGTACCTGGGAGAAGAGACCAACCCCCACGTGGCTACAACCTCCTTTCAGGTAGTTGTAGAGAGCAATAACATCTCCCCTGAGCCTTCTCTTCTCCAGGCTAAATGACTCCAGCTCCCTCAGTCTCTCCTCATAGATCTTGTGCTCCAGACCCCTCACCAGCTTTGTTGCCCTTCTCTGGACGTGTTCCAGTACCTCAATATCTCTCTTGAATTGAGGGGCCCAGAACTGGACACAGTACTCAAGATGTGGCCTGACCAGTGCCAAGTACAGTGGAAGGATGACCTCCCTTGTCCTGCTGACCACACTTCGTGATACAGGCCAGGATGCCATTGGCTCTCCTGGCCACCTGGGCACACTGCTGGCTCATGTTCAGTTGGCTGTTGACCAGTACCCCCAGGCCCCTCTCTGCCTGGCTGCTCTCCAGCCACTCTTTCCCCAGCCTGTGGTGCTGCCTGGGGTTGTTGTGACCACAGTGTAGAACCCTACACTTAGCCTTGTTAAATCTCATCCCATTGGCCTCTGCCCACCCATCCAGGCTGTCCGGGTCCCTCTGCAGGGCATTCCTACCCTCCAACAGATACACATCTGCTCCTAACTTGATGTAATCTGCAAACATACTGATGATGGACTCAATTCCCTTGTCCAGGTCATCAATAAAGGTATTGAACAGGATCAGGCCCGGCACTGATTCCTGGGGCACACCACTAGTGACTGGTCACCAACTGGATGTGGCCCCATTCACCACCACTCTCTGGGCCTGGCCCTCCAACCAGTTCTTGACCCATTTCAGAGTGGATGTGTCCAAGCCATGAGCTGCCAGCTTTGCCAGGAGCTTGTTGTGGCAGACAGTGTCAAAGGCTTTGCTGAAGTCCAGGTAGACTACATCCACAGCCTTCCCTGCATTCACCAGGCAGGTAACCTGATCATGAAAGGTGATCAGGTTGGTCAGGCATGACCTGCCCTTCCTAAACCCATGCTGGCTGGGCCTGATCCCTTGGCCATCCTGTAAGTGCTGTGTAATTGCAGTCAAGATGACCTGTTCCATAACCTTGCCTGGCACTGAGGTCAGGCTGACAAGTCTGTAATTTCCCAGTTCCTCCTTCTGGCCCTTCCTGTGGATGGGCACCACACTGGCCAGCTTCCAGTCTTCAGGGACTCTCCAGAGAGCCAGGACTGTTGATAGACGATAGAGAGCGGCTTGGCCAGCTCCCATCTACTCCCATGGACTTGTGAGGATCCAAGTGCCTCAGCAGGTCCCTTATTGCTTCCTCTTGGGTTACAGTGGGACTATACTGGTCCCTGGATCCATCTGCCAGTTCAGGAGGACACTTGTCCTGAAGACAACCTGTCCCACTATTGAAGATTGAGGCAAAGAAGGTGTTAAGTACCTCTGCCTTTTCCTCATCTTTTGTTACTATATTCCCTTCCACATCCTTGGATGTGGAGGTTGTCCTTGCCCCTTCTTCTGCCATTAATACATTTATAGAAACATTTTTTGTTCCGCTTTACAGCAGTGGCCAGTCTAAATTCTAAGTGGGCTTTTGCCTCTCTAATTTGTTTCCTACAAGACCTAGCAATGTCTTTAAACTCTTCCTGGGACACCTCTCCTTTTTTCCAAATGTGATGTCCTCTTTTTTCTCCCTAATTCCTTTAGAAGCTCCTTGCTCATCCAGTCTGGTTGTCTCCCTCATCAGCTCACCTTCTGGCACATTGGGACAGTCTGTTCCTGTGCCTTCAGGAGTTCTTTCTTGAAGTAGGTCCAGCCTTCCTGGACCCCATTGTTTTTAAGGGCTGTTTCCCAAGGAATTTTCTGAGTTAGTTCCTTAAATAAGCTGAAGTCTGCCCTTCAGAAGTCCAGTGTGGAGGTTTTGTTGATTCCCCTCCTGGTTTCACCATATATTAAAAACTCTATTATTTCATGGTCACTTGACCCCAGGCAGCCTCTGACCATCACATCTCCCACCAGCCCTTCTCTATTTGTGAAAAGCAGGTCGAGCAGGGCTGCAACCCTGGTAGGGTCACCTAACAGCTGGGTTAAGAAGCTGTCCACCATGGTCTCTAGGAACTTTATAGACTGCTTCTTCTCTGTGGTGTTAAATTCCCAGCAGATGTATGGCAAATTGAAATTGAAGAACAAGGGCAAGTAATCTTGAGGCAGCTGCATAAAGAATAAATCAACATCTTCTTCCTGGTTGGGTGGTCTATAACACACTCCAACTGGGATGTCCACCTTCTTGGACTTCCCTCTAATTCTTACCCACAGGGACTCCACCTGATCATCCTTAATCTCTACTTCCATGATGTCCAGTGCCTCCCTGATATACAGGGCCACTCCTCCCCGCCTTGTCCCTTGCCCATCTCTCCTGAAGAGTCTGTATCCACTGATTACAGCACTCCAGTTGTGTGAGACATCCCACCACGTTTCTGTGATGGTGACATCATAGTTTGCCTCTTGTACCAATGCTTCCAGCTCCTCTTGCTTATTACCCATGCTGTGTGCCTCCTTTGGTTCATCTCTAGTACTGCTGTGTTTTAAGCAGTAGATATCATGACAGCAGAATGCAAACAAGTGCCTCTACAATGCAACTGCAAGGACGAAAATATCTGGCCAACATTTGGTACTATTCACCAATCTAGAGTTCCTAGGTAATTCCATCCCTTCTCTCACACTATACACAGCTGACATTAATAATTCTTTACTCACTACTAATGGTACTGAACATTTTGCAAGCCTCAGTCCATGTAAAAACACCCTCTGCTTGAAATAACAAGAATTATCTGGTCTGTTCTCTCTTGAGCATGTCTTAAATGGCCGATTCAGTTCGGTCTGACATCCACCCATTTTGGAGCTAAAGGAAAAGTGCAAGAAGAGTAAAGTGGCTAAAATCAATGATGTTTTCACATTCAAAAGGCTGTTTCCAGAGAACAAAACTTTCATGGGATTAAACAGAAGACAGAATTGGCACTATGTACCTTTGAAGAACCTGAATAAAAATCTTTCCAGTAAGCAGACTGACCCAGTGACTTGAGAAGTGGTAGAAAGAAGTAAGAAAGGAAGAAGATTCAGTTCTGCTCACACACAGCAGAACAAAACCCAATCTGCTTCTACTACATCACTTCTACTATAAACTGAAAAAACATAAACACTCCTTCAGACATTGCATTTTTGTTTAAGGAAGTGCCAACCAGTTCACAGATTCATATGGACACTCTCTGTTTCCACAGATTGTCATAAGTATTCACAGTGCCCAGGGACTGAGGAAAGTAGCTTTCACTGCATCTTCTGTACCCTCATCATTGTTTCCAAGCTGACAATGGTTTTGCTGCAGTAATATATGCATATGTTTTAGGTACTGGTAATATTCCAAAAGTATAATTCATCAGAGCTGATTTCTGTTTTATTTGTTCTGGTATGACTTTGTAAGTCCGCTTGTTTCAATGAAGATGCCACTGTACTATGTCTAGCAGCATGACCCACATGCTTTATGTAACCAGGAAATTTGTGGTTGCAATCAAGAGTGGTTTCTTTTGAAGTAGCTGGAAAAATGTGCATTTTGACATACTCAAGATGTTATTTCATCCTAATTAAAGAATTTGATTGGCCAGCAATAATGGCCTCTGCTCATTATATTCCATCTCCTAAGCTCTGAGGGAACTGGATTGTTCATTACTACTAAAGGCAAGTGGGGGTTGTTCACTTTACAGAGATTTTTGTGTAACAGATAAGCAGCAATCAGAAATGTGTTTACATCCTGAGTTACATTGTTTCTTCAGGCTAGCACAGAAATGTTGTCTTAGAGGAAACTCATGCAGTAACTTGCCAGTACTGCTTAATTGTGTCTCAGTTTCAGACATGCTGTGCCAACTTTACTACAGACAGAGGAACCTTTTCCTTGCTTGTTTTAACATCACTGCAAACATCCAGAAAGTGGAGAGACTGATTTTTCTGTCTTCTTTTCAACCCGTACATCTTTTATGACATGACTGATTCAGCCTGAGGAATTCCAGGTCTTCATGGGTGACTGCTTGTTTTCTGCAATCACTGATGAGCACCAGCACTTCCATTAAGCACGAGCGTGTGGTTCTGTGTGCTTGCAGTAAATCTAGCTTCCTGAAAATAAGGAATTTTTATTAAATCATTAAGGAAAGTTCTAAGAAGTAGACATGTAATAAGGGCTGAGCTTTCTGCTCTATTTAATGCACTTTTAAGTGGGTTAGACTAGATGATCTCCAGCAGTCCTTTCCAATTCCATCTGTTCCACCTTTCAGTTTAGCTGAGACCCATTACCACAGTGCTGGTAAAGCAGTCACTTCAGGGAGTATATCAAAAGTGCTTTTTATTACCATTCAATAATAAAAAGATTGTTGGAGTTTGTGGTAAATTGGCTAGTGACCAGAAAATTGGGGAAGTGAAAAGTATGAGGAAAAACACGCCAAAGTGCATTTCAGACTTCATTTGAAAACAAAAACCAAAACCCAACTAACCAGCCAAAAATAACAGAAAACCCTGTTATTAGCTTCATTAAAATAATAATAAAACCCTGACATCTTCACTGTGCTCCCACTATAAGGCAGACTTCTGACTATCTCTTCAAGACACCCTGTAGAGTAGTAGGAATGTTAACACAGTCCTGCTCAGAAATGTGTTCTGACATCAAGGCTGAAAACAGTCTTTAAGAGAAAGGAAGCTCTTGCATGCAGAGCAGAGGTTCAATGTTGTAATGAATGGTCAGCTACCCCAGGAACAGCTGCAAAACTTGTTACTTGCCTTAAAAAAATCCTAGTTTTTTAAAGACCTTGACCTCAATCAGAGGTCCAGTGAGCCTGCCTTTCATGCTGTAGTCATGCCCTATTCCAGCTATTGCATGCCTCATTTATGATAATCTTCTCTAATTAGTTCTGCTTCTCAAGTGAGGTCCTGGAATCTTAACATTTTTATCTGCTAATAGTGAGGGCTTTGCTTTCATGTTCAAGGTCAGTCCAGCATTTCACCTTGTAAAATACGTTTTTCTTCCTAACACTTACACTTTGTACATCAGGTGTGCTGGTTTCAGTGGAATATTTTAATGTGAAAAATTAGATTATAGGCTGTGAAAACAAAACTGTGGTGATGTCTCCTTCACTCATAGGTTTGCCGAGATGTATAAAAACAAGGACACAAACAGATAAGACAGTGTGAGTCAGTCTGTTTGTGTTGCCTCTCTCCCTGGCTTCTGCTTGGATCTGTGCAACCCAACTACTCATTCTGCTTCTAACCCCCCTTGCTCATCGTTCCAATTCACCTTGACCTTGCATGTAAGGCAGATTCTGGGAAAAGGTTGGGGGGGTGGAGAGAAGGTGAAAGAGTGGTTGGGAGCCCCTCCTGGGAACTCTGATTTCTGGGAGGGCTATTGTGTTTCTGTATGTATGTACACATTCCCGGATTCAGTCAAGTTGTCAAACCTCTGCAAGATGTGACTTGTAAGAGAAACAATTTTGAGTGGGGACCTGAGCAACAAGCAGCCTTTGATCAGATAAAGTGAGAAGTAGTCCATGTGGTGGGCTTGAGACCTGTTTGAACTAGTCCAGATATTAAAACCATTCTGTATGCAGCTGCAAGTGACAGTGGTCCAATTTAGAGTCTTTGGCAAAAAGCTCCAAATGAAACATGTGGTTATCCACTTGGTTTCTGGAGTTGTAGCTACAGAGGTTCAGAGTCAAATTACACTACAACAGAAAAAGAAATACTAGCAGCCTATGAAGGAGTGAAAGCATCCTCTGAAATGAGTCATGATTACTTTTAGCTCCTAGATTGTCAGTTCTAAACTGGATGTTCAAAGGCAAAGGTTCATCACCACATCATGCCACAGATGCAACCTGGTCTAAATGGATGGCTTTGATAACCCAACGAGCACAAATAGGTAATCTTGATTGACCTGGTCTGGTAGAAGTGATCACCAACTGACTGGAAGGAACAGAATGTACAAAACCTCCAGAGGAAAGAGTAACCCATGCTGAAGAAGCTCCTCCCTATGGTGATCTTTCTGATCAGGAAAAAATAACAGATGGTTCCTATTATCTTGTTGGGAACAAGTGAAAATGAAAGTCATAGAATCACAGAATCATAGAATGGTCTAGGTTGGAAGAGACCTTAAAGATCATCCAGGTCCAACCCCCCACCATAGGCAGGGACACCTCCCACTAGATCAGGTCGGTCAAGACCTCATCCAGCCTGGCCTTGAACACCTCCAGGGAGGGAGCAGACACAACCTCACNAGCCCAATTCTTTCAGTGTGTGGTTGTAGCGGAGGTGCTCCAGCCCTCTGATCATCTTTGTGGCCCTCCTC